>OY787676.1:24031040-24631040 GCA_963678985.1 Spisula subtruncata | reverse complement strand
ATGTTAAAAGTACTGGTGAAATACACTCTATCAAAGTGATATAGGGCTGGATATGTCTGAAGTGGCGGCTATCAAACACGGAAGAGAAAAAAGTTTGTAACTATTTATGATAATTTATATACTTGGACTGCTTGAACCCCGAACCCCACGAGACAAGAAGTATCCTTTTTATTAAACCTTATATAAACAAATTGAGTAATACATTAAGTCCATAAAGAAGTCGAGAACAAATTGTCTATAGAAAACGACGATTTTATGTCTTAAAGTATAATATAATAATAAACTTCATTTTGTTTAAATCCTTGTTTTAAGTACATTTAGGTGCAACGCTCCATGACAACGACATTCTTCTTAAGAAATCAGGTCCCAATTCTACTGAAAAAAAACTTAAGCTGTTACTTAACTAAGACTGTTATTTAGAAGAAATGTTTTGTTGGTTAAAATATCCAAACGAATACTAGTATATCCATGTATCAATTCATCGCAGTGAGCTGTCACTTTGGAGGAGCCGTACAAAATATGTTAAGTTTTTTTACAGAAACAGAAAAAATGTCTTAAAATATATCTAGTAAAAACTTTTTAAAGTAACAAAGTCCGTTATAACAGGCTAAAGTACGAAAATGCATTTTATGAACATTCCTTTGAAACTTATAATGTGGTTAAATTAGTGCTGATACTACGTAGCATCAATTTGTTCAATAATTTCGCCGTTTGTATTTCATTGGATAATCAGTGTCGATATTACGTAGCATCAATTGGTCCATGGAATAATTTCGCCATTAAGCCTTGTTTTTCATTGGATGGTCGTTGATCAAAACATATAATAAATTGATAGCTAAATTAATGTCGATATTACGTAGCATCATTGGTCTATGGAATAATTTCGTCGCTTGTTTTTCATGGGATGGTCGTTTATCAAAATTGATAACACATGTTTACAAATAAATTACACTTAAGTATTATGTTTGATAGATAATAAGTTTAATAAAGTAAACTACTTCCGTGTCCATGTATTTGTTGTGTTTACTGTTGCTATAGTCATCGGATTATCGTATTTAGCATTTAAACACCACTTCCGTAGATTGTATTAACTCAGTGTGACATTCTGATCACTTCGGACTTAATGATTTACCGGAGACAAACGGAAATGGCCGAGCTGTCACGATTGCCTCTGTGGATGTTTATTTTTTGCTAAGAACGCAAGTCGACATATCGACAAAATGTCACAATTTTTGTCCGAAACCGACTCAACTGCATGAATATGTAGGGGAAGGAGTGAAGGTGAACACAAACTTTATTTTAATCGTAATTTGATCCAGGTTTCGTTTTTGTTTCAAATATATAGGGGACGTTTCACTTGACAGACTGTCGGGTTTATACACATACGACGGCACCGACTATACACCCACCAGCCTTCTACTAATAAGTTCAATGACTATTGCAACTTTAAAATGTCTCTGACCGTCCGGTGTCCTGTCCGGTTAGTCTAAAGGTCAATCACTGGGAAGGCAACCGGCTTGACTTTGTGAAAAGTATCAAACCCGTACATCTGAACTGTCGCAGTCAAATTATCTATAACTTCAAACCTTTTTCATTCTAAAATAGAACTGAACTATCAGTAGATAAACCAATATATAGGAACGCAGTTGGGGGTAGGCTTGACATCGGGGTGTGTGTATACGGTGCAAACAGAAGGCAATGCTATCAAGATATCAAATACTTTGTATATTGTTATCAGCCCTCTTTATATTTTCAATAAGAGATTCATGTGATATTTGAATCGTAAAACAGTTTTATAAACTTATATTAGCCGTGTATATATGTCTTTCGATTGCTACTTAAGTGTTATTTATAACAACTGTAAGTGACTTGTATAAAAGGTATTTATGCCACACTAATGATCTCAGCTCGTGTACACTCTTTCAACCCTGTCGTTTGTTACTAGAATACGGTATAACTTCTCTAAACGAAACCTCCGAGGAGTGGCAACCTCCGAGAAGTGACAACCGCTAAAAATATCAACCTCCAAGAATTGGTTCCGATTATACGTGGCAGTCTACAAGAAGCCGCGGACCCCCTCCAAGAATTGGCAACCTATGAACGGTATCACCTCCCAAAACGACACCTCCAAGAAGTGACCATCGTAAAGAATGGCAAACTGAAAGAAGTGGCAACCTCATAAAGGCATTGGTCCATATACAAATTTATACTTTTAATCTGTCGTGTAAAATGTGGTTCCATCGGCATAAACAAAGTATTAATGGCGACCATAGGTTCAGTGCTATGAAATAATGGAATTCAATAAGATACCATGGCGATGTAACTTGTGTGATAAGGACTGTACATTTCTAAGAATGTTTCTCATTTAAATTTAAATCGCATTAAGTTTAATACACATGTATTGAGTTCAACGTCTTTTCAAAGGAACATGAAATACTGACTGCTCCCCAGGAAGACGAGGCTTTTGTTATTACGTCATTATAGCTTTTATATGTATAATTACTACCGATTACGTTTTGAAACGCTCTCAAATAACTTCAAATAAGAAATAAAAACTGGCATATAATAAATATGGGCCACTCATAAGGAAAAACAGGCTTTTATTAGAAGACACAATTATGTATAATTAGTACGTAATAGGGTACATCAGAAAAATTGACATGCATTTTGATTCAATGTTTAGTCCGACGTTTTGTATTGTAACACAATTAAATAATAATTATTACGTAATAGGGTATCGTGAAGTTCAGACATCAGAACAAATGTGACATCATGATTCAATTTTGAGTCCGATTTATTTTATAAAGCGAATTATTAAATCCGATACGATATCAGTCGAAACTATTGACAATTGCGTTTCACGTAGATTAAAAAAAGGAAATATTAAATGACACCAATCGAATAATATTATACCGTATGCACCTGACCAATTACATACAAATGTAGCTATTAGAAACATATATTCTCAAAATATCTATGATTTTATATAATCATTAAATAATCGATTCATAAAGGTCAGCTCGTCTGTTTAATGACATAATGATGCATTACTTTTAGTAAGGACTTTGAAAATAGTTTTTATGGTATTTGGAGTGCGGTTTATATAGGACGTTGCCTCTACGTGATTTGAGCGTGCAACAGCTGTGGCTAGTAACACGGTACCGCGTAGGAGGGAAACATATACGTCTAGTAACACGGTACCGCGTAGGAGGGTAACATTTACGTCTAATAACACGGTACCGCGTAGGAGGGTAACATATACGGCTAGTTACACGGTACCGCGTAGGAGGGAAACATATACGTCTAGTAACACGGTACCGCGTAGGAGGGTAACATTTACGTCTAATAACACGGTACCGCGTAGGAGGGTAACATATACGGCTAGTAACACGGTACCGCGTAGGAGGGTAACATATACGTCTAGTAACACGGTACCCCGTAGGAGGGTAACATATACGGCTAGTAACACGGTACCGCGTAGGAGGGTAACATATACGGCTAGTAACACGGTACCGTGTGGGAGTGTAACAACTGTGGCTAGTAGCACGGTCCCGTGTATATAAACTAAGGCTAGTTACACGGTTAGACGAACGTGTGTGAGAGACTTACTTGTGCAATGTGTCCAAGTCGCCATCTACTGTGTAAAAATATATATAAAAAGTTGATCGGAAGATCGTTGGCGCGACTTAACAGCACAACCATCACTTTAACAATCTTATAAGGACGATGCTTTAAAACCGAGGTCCCTTATGAAGCTTTGTACCCGGCAAGGTAAAAAAATAAGGGATGCTTCAATACTGACTGGACCATTATCTAACACATGTACTTTATACAAAAAACTAATAGCAAAATTAATAACTATAAGAAACGAAATCAATATTGGGCCCAAACGGGACCGTTGCCATCGAATTGTCACCTGCTTAGTCGCGAAAACTAGTGACAGTTTAGTTTTCTTTCGATATTGACATTCTTATAGGGACTACGCCTCTTGGGATGAAAAGTAAAAGTATTGAACCAACAGACTTATGCGTTCACGCGCATTCTCACGTATCATTGTTTACTATTCAAATAAAGCTGCTCTAGATGTACCGCTTTGTTGTCAGGTTTGAATACTGAGAGAGAGAGAAAAAATTATTACATATTCAGCACACATGCATTACGCATGCATTTCTTGTCTGTCAAGTCGGCAAACATGAAGTCAGTATATATTGAAATGATAAAGTATACAAACCATTTAGTATAAGCAAATATAATTAATATATCCAAGTAGGCTGACGATTGTGTCGTATTCAAGTCGTCCATCTTCCCATGGAATTATTTTTTATCTATCACATTATGCATTTTATTCAATATAAGCATACATACGTCATTTAAAAACATACATTTCTATGTGTTTAGTTGAATGTCTGGGTCGGTGCTTGTTATATCTCAGGGTCATTTGGAATAATTTGGGCATTATGGAAATAAACGAAGGTATACATTAAATTTAATCTGTCTCTTGTGAACGTTGAGTTTTGGTAATGTTTCAGAAATTGCCAAATGCTTATAAGGATGTCGCTTCTATAATGTTATAAACGGAAACTACCGATAACTTGTGAAATATTGGCGGGGTTTAGGTGCTAACTATAGTCTAGTCTGGTTCGACGATCGGTGCATGTCTGGTTACTCCAGACGCCCAAAACCTACATATTTCGCTTGAATAGTTTCAAGATGGTGCGGTATAAACAAGTACAAAATCGAACTAGCGGTATTTGAACTATGGTACCCTTAGTTAGCGCCTAAACCAACTCATTGTTTTTGTTATGCAATTACCGGGAAATGCCGATGCATTCCGAACACTTACGGACAACTCGTAGCAACAGATAAATAAATACATCATGTATCGGGGCAAGTGGTTAAAGTTGTTTTATGTAAAACAATCGACAAGCCTTGAAAATTCCTCCTTAATTTGTAAGTGATTGTATATACGCAAACAAACTTCAAATAAAGAATGCCCTACGACTGAAATCCCTTCGTGTTTCATACTTAATGAATGTAGGAGAGGTAGCTCGTCCATTATACTGTTAGAAAGTATTTCAATCCTTTTTTAGTTCATGACGTTGGTGATTATTCAGAGCTACGCAATAATTACTTCAAACACCATTGGTGTAGAATATACGTTGACGCTTTTTCCTAGCATCTTCAAACTTCCCATTAAGTTTGACCAGCAACAGTAGATGACCTCTACTGATTTTGTTGTCATTGGGTCTAAGGTCAGGTAATGTATACTTAGCCCCCTCCATCCCCACCATTTACTCTACCTAAGGCGGACCCAAGCCCGGTTGCAAAAAGAGGAGGGTTTGGCGAGGGGCTAGCAACCCCACCATGTGAAACAAACCCACGCTACAGAAACACCAACAAGAAATTCAGGTAAAGTTTGCGTTTGGTTAAGCATATGTCTGCACAAACGATGAAAATTGTATAAATTATGCATACATATACCGCTTTTGGTAACAATGTGGTCTGAAAAGCCTTTCAAATGTGTTTAAAAAGATGAAAGGAACTGTTTTATCAGAAGCAAAGTTAGAAATGTAGAGCAGCAAGTCACACTTATCAGATACCGGGGTATACTGTTTGTTCATACCTAAAACAGAATACAGTTCAAAGTTTGAGGGTGTTTATATTTATAGTGACAACAGGTTTCCATAAAAGGGTTTGTTTGATCAAAAAGATTGCAAAATTCTATCAACAATAAAATATTCAGAGATTACAAGCGCATTTTGTGCAACTAATGGTAAAATATTTATATGTATGCACAGACAAGGCCCTCATGCTGGCTAATATAACAGCAGACAATAATTTCACAACGAAGGGCATCTATGCAGAGCAACCAGACTACTATCTAATGTGAGCTATCATGAAGAGATCGCCATTATCAAAGCACTGATCTGACCTAAGAAAAGAAAAGGATGTTTGCCGTCTAATCAGTTAGTCACAGCACGTCAAAATGGTGAAACTGAGAAAAGGACACAAATCGTTTGAAAGACATCAGTTTTGTACAAGAAAGACAAAATACTTTAAAATGATATCAATAGTGGTTTGTCCTTGTGGTGAAGACAACCGAACACTATAGCATATTATGCTCCAATATTGTAATATATACTATCAGGGGAGTATTGAAATATGGTCCATCGAGACCAGGGCCCTTATTCACCAACGTTGTAAGTCTAAAACTCAGACTAGACTTAAAATTGACGAAATGTACAAACACTGTCATTTCTTTGAATTTGTCTGATTACTTGTGGTTACCCAGTGAACATGTATACCAATTTATATCAAAATCCGTACAAATTTAACAACGTGAGAGCGAATAGATCATTTGACAATTTAAAGTCTAAGTCTGAGTTTTAGACTTACAACGTTGGTGAATAAGGCCCCAGTTTCATCATAAGCTACATAGTGATGTGAATGACCTCAGAACGACAACGATGTTCATTCTTGAAACTGGAATGGCTGTGTAATAGCAAACGTGAAGATCGAACGAACAATCGAACCACCGACCGACCGAACCAACAAACCAATGCAAATAGATTAATAGGACTATATTTGAAACTATTTAATAAATTACTAGCATCATGTACTTTTAACGCTCCATGCTAGTATTACGGGATCGAGTTGGTTCGTCCGGGTTATGTTCTTAACATATTTATCTTAATACCTACACTTATCATTGCTTTACACTGTGTAGGCCAGGTATATAAATAAAATAAAGATAGAAAACATAATATATGAACAATGAACTCAGTTCGAATCGTTTAGTTTCAAAATGTAAAGGGCGTTGACATACGAATGTACACCACATGCTGAGAATGTCGAAGATAAGCTATATATATATATATATATATACCCACAGACTAGGTTAAAGACTTTTAAAGCCTGTGTATCTAAATAGCGAAATATTTCTAAGTATAATTCAGTTTCACCTTCATTGACATAGCGATGGCATCGTTTAAAAATGCCGAACCTACCATTTTTGCTATTTCGGGGTTTTCGTTCTATTATAAACATAATTCAGTTTGCCCTATTTCCTGCTAATACCGGACTTACTAGCCAATAGGAAATTGCCAAAATAGTCTTATGAAAAAATACCGAACCTTCAATTGGTTAACTGTAAAAGCTTTTGCAGCTCCGGCATTTTCATTTCGCTCTTGAGCAGTGGGCTCTTTTACAGTTAACCAATGAATGTTGGTATTTTTTCATGTGACTGTTTTGGCAATTTCCTATTGGCTAGTAAGTCCGGTATTAGCAGGAAGGCGGCAAACTGAAACATGTTTATTATAGGACGAAAACCCCGAAGTAGCAAAAATGGTAGGTTCGGCATTTTTAAACATTGCCATCGATATGTTTTTTGTGTTTCCTGAAAAAGTACAAAATTGTAGGTTCGGCCTTTTTAAACGGTGACATCGATAGAGGATACCGAGATACGCATGAATTACCGATAAAACACAGCTACCTCAAATAATAACTAATTCCGTGAAATAAATGAGTACAGTTCCGATGAAGAAAATACTGCACCAGTTATTATATCGCTGGCTAACGACCTTTAATAATATAAGACTGATACATATTTGTAATCAGCATCACAAGGCGCTTCTTATGGGCCTGTTTTCATGAACAGTGGAACTTGTCATTTTGACCCAAATGAAGTTGTATAAAAAAAATCTATAAATAAAGTGTAAATTTCAAGACTTGTTTCTGTTTGCTCAAAATATCGATGTTGTACCTACAACCTTCTCATTCGAAGCCAGCGCATTGTTCGGATGCGACGCCCTCGTGATTTAATTATTTTGCATCCAAACGCCTGACCATGCTTCATTCTGCGATATAACGCAGATGGATATTCATTATTCCTTATAATCCATAAACTAGGGTTTGCTACTCCTGAAATGATAAAATGTGAGCTTTTTACAAAGATACTTGTACACGAGGTTTTTCAAATTGGAATGCAACAAAGCCCATAAAATGTATCCTTGACCAATGCTAAAGAAAACATATTTTGAACCCCATCAACGGTAAGACCCGTTGATTACGGTAAGTTCCAGGGGCATTAAACAAAAGCTTTGTCGTCAAAACTACTTTTTACAAATAAGTAATTTAACATGTTGAAATACATGTCATGATCTAACATAGTGGTCGCATTACAATCTTATTAAAATCGTGTTCCTGGTGTACGCGACGCTATAATATACTCTACGAACTATAGGACTGATCTTACAAGTTACATAGGGAGTACTTTAGTCGGATTGGGTGCATTAGCACTAAACTACAGCTAATTACGCGCATTATTTGCAATATCATCCAGTGGTTTCGGCTTAAGCATGATCAATCACACGAGTATATCACGCATAACGTAGGCCCTACACTACATGACTGTATACATATTTCGAGGCTATTATGGGTAATTTAGACACTGACACCCACATGTGCACACCATCAAAGTCAAAATATAATTTAATTTAGACCTGTACAATGCTACTCGATGTATCCCAATTAGACAGTGACTAATATGCTTTAAATTAGACAGTTAACCTTAAATTATTCCCTTTGAGTATATAATATTTATGGGATAGATTTTGTTGTATACGTAATTGGCAAGTTAAATCATCGAATTATATATCCCCATGGTTAAATACATTTTCGAACATAATTCGGTAATTTCGCTCCACTTTTTTTAAATTTAATTTATGACTTACATTTGTTAACACTGAACGACGTAGTTATATTCAGTCATTTATTATGTAGAAAAAATGCCGATATAATTATGTTATAACATAATATAAAAATTCCCTTCTTCGATATACTGTCAAATAAAATATTTTCGTAATGTTTTGATTTTCGCTCTTTGCGCGATGAAATAAATTCGCGATTTTTTTTTTTTAGTATTTTGTATTTTTTTTAGTAAATATTTACTGAAATTTGAAAATTGCTAACATCAATTTTAATATCGCTACCTACTTCAGAATTCGCGAAATTTTTTCCCCCAAAAAATGATCTTATGATAAAAAAATACAAGTGTAACGTCTTATCTGATTTTTCATAAAGTCATTTAACATTGCTGGGATATCTTAAGTTAGTAATAGGCTTCAAAATTTGGAAATATTTTGGTAGGGGTATATAGGTCACAGCCAGTGCCTAATTAAGAATACCTAAATGTATACTAGTCCTATTATTATTAAGTTGAAGGTTTGTGATCGCACCTGCTTTAATAGAGCTACGAATATCCCCGAATGGCAGCTGCATGATTCATCTTGACATTTAACTTAACAACTTCGGTCATTTACGGAGCAACCTTGGTATCGTATAATCGTATAATGACAGATTGACTCATTATAAGGTCACATCGGCATGATATATTGTCTTGTTGAATCGATATACCGACTGTTTCACTTAATACATTCATAAATGCACATCGTATAATGACAGATTGACTCAATATAAGGTCACATCGGCATGATATATTGTCTTGTTGAATCGATATAAGGACTGTTTCACTCAATATATTCATAAATGCACATCGTATAATGACATATTGACTCAATATAAGGTCACATCGGCATGATATATTGTCTTGTTGAATCGATATAAGGAATGTTTCACTCAATATATTCATAAATGCACATCGTATAATGACAGATTGAGTCAATATAAGGTCACATCGGCATGATATATTGTCTTGTTGAATCAATACAAGGACCGTTTCACTTAATATATTCATAAATGCACATATAATGACAGATTGACTCAATATATGGTCACATCGGCATGATATATTGTCTTGTTGAATCGATATGACGACTGTTTCACTTAATAGGCTATTGAAAATATCCATACCAATAATGTGCGCGTGCATATCTTCGTCGAGTCTCTGCCGGTACTAATGCTTTCAGAAAAAGTTATTTCCGGTCAAAAATTTCAGGCAGTTTTCGGAGGTGAATAGTCTTGGAAAATTAGAAAATTCTTAATCTCGAAACGATTGCATTCAAACGTTTTGTTTTGTATTGCTAATTTTTTTAAAAATATTCTATGAAATGAAACAAAAAAATTGAATCAACAAAGGGAAGGAAAAACTCCTAGGAGCGGAGGGACGAGTTTTAGACCGTTCCGTTTTACAAAACAAAACAAAAACATCGTGTGCTTCAGTTTACATTAGCCAACTTTAGACTTTCAGTAACTAAAACGAAGAAGATCTATCAAATATTTTAATTATATGGATTGATTCCGGATCAATCGTCGTCCAAGTTGAGCACTTCAATGCTGTCGTAAATTTTCTTCGATCGAAATTGGAAAGAGAGTCGCGAAATCATGTTCCGGATGAGCTGGGAGTCTACACAGTATGCAAGCTGCGAAGCACAATTGTGTGATATTTGCTGTGAGTCTTGTGAATATAAAATCAAGGCCCCATGAAATGTCATACGGTGTCGCTTATGTAATATCTTCGATTATCCAAGCGGATTTGGACAAAAGACAAACATGGGAGGCTGTAAATTATCTATATTCCTGGACAAATTAAACTATCTTATAGTAGGCCTACAATACTACAGTACAGTACAGTATAGGTGCGTCTTTGATTTTATTGATTTTGAATCAAATTATGATAATTTGAATGCATTGACTTGTGTACTGTATAAAGATTACAATTCACGATGATTGCATGCATTTGTTATCTCCCTTGGATAATGCATATCAACTGGGCCCCGTGTCTATATGTACAAATATAGCCTAGCGGTTATCTAATATTTATTAAATACCCATATAGGCAATGCCTTAGTTAATATTATATTCATAAATGCATACGTACTATAATGACAGATTGACTCAATGTAAGGTCCAACGGCATCATTTAATGACGTTCTCACTGAATATACTGATATATTGACTTAATATATTGACAACGTGGCTTAATATATTGCTATTTGGACACAACAACGTTCATTTTGTACGTATAAGACAGTCAAGGCTTTCCTTAGTACTAAGTGCAACCTCAGTTAAGCTATAGTACAAATCGATGGCTTAGAATTAGAAGGTCGTAACTACCAAATCGATATTTTGAGAAAACACGGAAAAACTGTCTGACATTTACTCTTTACTTATTGTAAAACAAACTTTTACAATTTCATTTTGGTCAACATGACAAGTTCAGATTTTTATGAAAATGGGCTCATAAGAAGTGCCTTGTGATGATTATTCTAAAAAAGGTCGTAAGTGGCACTTACGACCTTCTAATTCTAAGCCATCGAAATATCTAAACACGGATATCTTATTTCGTTTTGAGCCACATCCTCGACTAAATTGGATAATCTCATGCGTTAGTTCTTTATATATACCAAAGCATTGAACTAGTAAAAAACTGCACATACGTGCATGTACAATGTATAAGAAAAATGCAATAACTTCAATTGTACTTTTTTAATAAAAGGGAGACAACTGTGAAATGTCTTTTTCTCAAAATATTTCAAGGTTATCTCCCTCACAATAGTACCCTGAACACATGTACTAGTACAGATATACGGGCATTATGTGGTCACCGTATGGATACCCCTTTGGAACTTTTACTATATACCCCAACGAGGGACACCCACGTTGATGGACACATTTTAGTTTAAATTAACGAAACAGCATAGTCGTATAAAGTCGAGTTAAAACACGATGTGGCAATTAAAATGATAAAATATTTCATATTGCACCAGATTTAGGCTTGGCCATAAACTATATTTAAATAATAACGTTATCTATGCCATGTTGGTCTATACATGTTGTCATAGCACGAAGTACATTGATCACACGTCTATCTAAAGCTTGTAAATGACCGCTGGTCAATATTGGAGCAAGAGGGTCGCTGGACAATGCTCTCTCCATCAGAGAGCTCAGTTTGTCTGGACCAATATAAAGCTTTATGAATTTCAAAACGGTGGATTTCTTTAGTAAACAGCACTGCAGTAATGGTTTTAGTCTGGACGGGGTATCAAACAAATGCCGACCAAATCTGAAAAAGAAACGAAACTTAGAATAAATGAAGTGTTATACTTCATTACAATGCTTATTGAGGCCCACGTGGAAGATTGGGTAACCAAATGTGTAGTCTCGTTAAATCTTTACTTAGTTACTTACGTGATTTTGAAGTTTTAATGAACTGGTTACTGAGTCAATTTTTCTATACTGCCCACTGGCAGTGCCCATACCAGCTCCTCTTTTCGGTTATTATTGGTTGGTGTGTCGTATCAGGAAGACTTAAAATCAATGCATAGGCAGATGTGTAACAAAGGGTTCCCTGATGTCGTATCCTAACCAATACCCTGTTCTTAAACGTGCCCGTTGTACAGCACCGATACATCATTACTTCTGTGTTACCAACCAGTTCATCTCTAGTTGGATGGCACATACTGAAAAGCGTTTCAGATATGACCAACTGACCTGGTCTAGGATCGTCTAGTCAAGAGAGTTTATGCACTCAACTATCGTGTCACACTTTTAATTGGTAATCAAAGAAATGGGTCAGAATAACAACAAACATTTCATGCTTTTAGAAAAAAGGTTAAACAACGAAGTGACGTTATTAAAAAGAATAATTTACTATATTTCAATTTTAATTTTCATACATTTTTTCTGAAAATTTACTAGAAATCTAATATTATTATGATTTTTTTTCAAATAATTACATGTTGGTTACCCCTTGCCATTATCCACAATAATTGAGTACGTTGATGGTCCGAACTCCTCGAGATAATACAATCTGTGACGGTCTTCATTACCTGTATACCATGGCAAGTAGACATAAATGTATTAATTAGAGGTTTACTATTGTTTCGTCCGGCATACAACAGACAAGTAGACATAAAATGTATTAATTAGAGGTTTACTATTGTTTCGTCCTGCATACAACAGACAAGTAGACATAAAATGTATTAATTAGAGGTTTACTATTGTTTCGTCCTGCATACAACAGACAAGTAGACATAAAATGTATTAATTAGAGGTTTACTATTGTTTCGTCCTGCATACAACAGGCAAGTAGACATAAAATATATTAATTAGACGTTTACTATTGTTTCGTCCTGCACTTTTATGAACTTAGTAATTCACTTGTATAAAACATACATAACATGTACTCTTTCTGAATTCGTTATTGTGATTTAGGTTCAAAATTGAATGCCAGCAATGTGCCGAGTATCAGTGTTTAGTGCGTTTTATGTTTTCGGACTCGACTGGTTGGGTGCTACTTCTCTGTCTGATTTTCTCACATGTTAAGAAAAAAAGTACTTGAAAAAAATGAAGAGAATCTGTAGCTGCTTACCTGTCATATAGTCAAACATGTATGCCTCCACTGTGTCCAAAATGACATGTTCGTCTTTAAAATATGGCTTTCTCCGTACTTCGTTACAGTAATTCATGTCATTTTCCCACACTGCCTTCTTTGTATATCTAAGGAGAGATAATAGACATTCCAAAGTTTTCTACCGGGTTAAAACCGTAGTGTGGACGGGAAGAGCAAATGTTATGAGGTACCTTGTCAACTAACACCGAACCAACCCTTTAGCAAATAAAACATATCGCTGGCTTAAAATGAGAAGGTCGTCAGTACCAAGAAACAAGAAAAATCTGTATGAAAACTACTCTTTACTTATGGAAAACAACTTTTTGTTGGACTTCAGTTTGGTCAACATGACAAGCTCCGTTTTACGTGAAAATAAGCTCATAAGAGTCGCATAGTAATGCAGATGTCAAATATGCAACGGCTTGACAGCAATTACAATTTAAAATGGATGTAGTTAAAACATTGATCAAGTGTATATTTACGAGAAGGTTGGATTCCATGGTGATACTACTTGTTTGATAGCCGGTAACAAAAACAACATCATAGATACTTCAATGACGTCAGGGCTCCCACAATATCCGTGACCTTCATCACAATAACATCGACATGCTCCATAGAAACAAGTATTGCTTACTGAAATTTTGAATGATAATTGATTAATTTGAATAAGACTCTGAAGTCGATGAAATATGTGTGTGTATAGAATTTTATTCATTTCTTTCGTTTTGAATGATTTATTTGTTTGAATAAGTCTCAGAATTGAGTTCGATAAAACTTTTTGAAAGTTTGATATTTTGAATCATTGATCAATATGAAAGAGACTCCAGAATTCTATAAACTATTTTCTTTTTGTATTATGCATTTTCTTCATTTACTGATTGATTATTTGGAATAAGACTAAATCAAACCAAAGTGAGTAATGTTTGTGGAGACACAAGTTAGCTGTTAGTTGTTCGTTAATTCGAGTTTTCAAATTGTGACTTCACTTCTGAGTTCATTCCTTCAGCTGAGAACTAAAATTGACTTCATTTCTGAATGAGCTACTACAATAGTTGCAGCTAACATCTAACTTCATAAAACCTTACTTGTTTACTGAGCCAGAATAACCCACATGCTCCACTCCCCCAAGGTGTAAATTGGTACCTGTGAGAGCACATCAATGTTGGCTGCCAGACACACAGGAGAAGAATAGTCCCCAAGTGAGATAAAAACGTAGATTTCGATATGTAGTCCAATGACCAGGGGAAGTTAAAATGTCAGAGGGTGATCGGGCCAGCGGAAAAGATCCCTAGAAAATCGGTAACTTTTTAACAACTGCATTTACCGTCAGACTTGAAAACCGTTTGTTTCAGATCTTTTACCGCCACAGACATCAGTTCGTTCATGATGTGCACTTTTCTACCTACTGTCGGAGGAACTCTATAGAATCCTAGCACTCTGTAATATAGAAATATATAAGATTAAACTAGGTCACGTCGTATACGATGTGCCTGGTATCACTGCTTTGTCATAATTATGTTTGCGAAACTAGGTCATCCTGCAGCGAGGACATGGGGAACTCAGTCGGGTTTTGGCTGCGTTTTATTCTGCCTCTGGAGATCACCGCTATGTTGTAATTACTTTTAGAATTGAATCATCCTGTCTTTCTGCGGCGGGGTCTGTGATTGTTATCATGTGTGGGCGTTGCTCGGGCGTTGCTCGGTGTGGTTGTGTTGTGGTGTTGCTGATTTCCGTGCTCGGCTGTTTGAGTTAAGTGCTGCCTTACCTGTCCGATTTCCTAATACCCTTTTTATAATGTTTTTGTATAATAATGGTCCTACCCTGTGCCTGTATTTATAACAAATCTTGAAAAATCTGTGTCTGAAAACTTCTCTTAGCTTATGGTAAAACAAGATGTGTCAACTTCAGTTAGGTCAGCATGAGAGCGTTGTATCACCACGAGCATATCTAGTGCTCAACTAAAAAAGGTAACGTATGACCCATATCTCTGTCCAACTCCATACTGGTCAAACTAAAAATATTTTTACACGCCCCTCAATCAGGGTTGTGAAGTGTTACCTTAAGCATCAGATTTTCCAATTGAAGTACTTTCATCATAGTTAAAAGTGATTTTCTTGGCTAGTTTTACAACCTTTTAAAAGAAAAATAACCATAATATCCATTTGTCCCAAAAAGTCATGGATTAGTCGCAAAAAAGACATGTCTTCCCTCTATGGACTCATTGTTTTAAAAGCAACTTATTTGTACGGCAGTTCTTAAATCAAAACAGTAGATTTTTAAAATGGCCAAGGTATTTGCTACATCACTTGAGTATAATCTGTAGAAAAAGCCTAATATGATCAAATTAGTAATCAAAACAATCTTTTTAATGATTCACAAGTTTTCGAATTTCTATCTACATTTGCCCATATTTAAAGGCACAGACCTTTCAAGAAAAATCACTGGATGAATATAAAACAATCGATAAGATACTTACTTGTCTAAATGAAAACCAGCAATTTCTGACGTATGTCGTTCCATAAAATCGAAATAAAATGTGTCATTTAGTTCATCACGGTCTCTTGGTATCCTACAAAAGGATTTTAAAACATTTAGTTATATACACATAACTGAAACATGAGATATCTCAATCTAAACTAAATCCTATCTCAAAGTTTGCCTTGACCGTTCGGATAAGTTTCAGGGTAGGTTGGACTCAAAATTAGAGTCAAAACAGCAACTATTCTTCTTTGGTTTCGGCAAAATGTCAATTTGAGATGAGATTTCTACTTGGGATGCTTCGAGATTCAAAGACCTGGTCTAGTTGTTTGCACATATGTGGCCGGTTTGTTTGGACATGCAGAGACCGTCTGACGCCTTCGGTTGTGCATCATCTGTATTAGATTTTTTTATTCCCTTCCAAGAGCTTGATAAAGCAAGGTAGAGAGTAGTTATTGAAAATCAACAAGGCGAGGTCCAGTGGAAGGAATGACTGTATTTGGGTACCAGTAAATTCCATTTCATTTGCGTCTTAAAATACTTGTTTCTTTCCAATGGAAACCAACAAACCACCGATCAATACACAATTACCTGAAATAGTTGTCATTACACAGATTAGTTGCAAAAACATGTGCTAAATCGGGTACTACCGGTTTAGTTGTCGGATTATTGGTAGTCATATTGTTAAAATACTAAGTATACGCCAATGACGTCATATTCTTTATCCATCAGTATTCTCACCTGTTGGTTCCATGTTTAGTAGGGAAGCACGTGAATGCCTTTGGTCAGTGGATGCATCTTCCTTACAATATTTCGAAATGCTCAATGATGACAAAGTTGCATAATTTAGCTTCTTAGTAGGGACATGCCGAAAACATTGTGTGCGTACTATTTTTGTGGGTTTTTCGACTGGCATACCGACAGATTTGATTTGACAAAATGTTATTTAACATACATATTGTCAGTATTCTATTTGGTAAATGTAATTAGATTTGAACATCTCACATTGTATTTGTCCCTATTTTAAGTGGTTGTCCTTGTGAATCGTTTCTGTCTGCTCACTCTTATATTTGCCATCGGACTGGTCTGAGTAAGGTCTGGTCTATTTGTAACTTAACTGTTTAGTTACATTTTTTGTCGGTCTTAAGTACATTGTCATTGTTTCTGTGATTTTAGACTTGTTTGCGAGTTTTTAATTTGTTTGTGATTTTGGTGCGTGAGTTTTTATTTGTTGGTGATTTTGGTGCCTGAGTTTTCATTTGTTTTTTATTTTGGTGCATATCTTTTGTGTGCAACGGTCCCTGTCTGTTGTACCAACTAATCTAATCTAATCTTATCTAATAATTCTACCTCATTGCTTTCATAAGTGTTCTAGTACCATCATTCAGTTTAGCTAGCATGTTCAGTTGGGAGCCATCTTTTATCATATCTGCAAGAAGGAAAATATACTTAACATATAAATCATATTACAGTACAGTATCGTACATTGACATTAGTTTAATATATTTTTTCCAAAGAAATGTGACTTGGCAACATACGTATTCTATATTAGTCCTCTACTTACGCATTGACGGTGCGTGGATATTCCCGGGTTGTTCTTGAATTCCATAGACAAATGATATAACTCCGTTCAGAGTGACGTTTTGTTCCTTTAGATGTTTATCTATATAAGCAGGAACCAAGCATGTTAACCGCTGTGATTGGTCTTCGGAATATTCGCTTCTTCTCGAGTTACACGTTACGCTCGTATTTATTGATTTAAATTGCATTAATACATGGAAAAAAATATAAAAATGTTAGACCGTTTTAATTTAAAACTTTTAAATGTATTATCGTTGATTTTAGCATATTGTCTCACCGACAGACTGGATTGGTAGCGTAGCCATATTGTACATTAAAGTGTCGATACTCGTATCATCGGGGTCGTACAGGGCATGTTGACGAATGTTGGCATGCATACGTTTCCAAGCAGGTAATGTGGCACTCCTGAAAGACACCATTATCTAATATGATAGGTATATATTTGACAAATCATTTAAAAGATAAAGATATACCAGACTAGGCCCTTCTGCACAATTTACATCACCAGCAAAACATCTTATCAATTTTAGGGTTGTTATTGAATAATCTAGGTTGACAGCATTGTGCATGAAAACATGTCTCTGTTAAATCGTGTATACAACGTTGGCTTAGAATGAGAAGGTCGTAAGTACAAAATCGATATTTTGAGAAAACAAGAAGAAACAATGTCCCAAATTACTCTTTTCTTATGGTGAAACAAGCTGTTTCAGTTTCAGTTTGGTCAACATGATAATTTCCAATTTTCATGTAGATGAAGCGCATTGTGATACTCATTTTAAATATGACTTGTATCAGTCTTATAAGGATGACTTTCTTCTTCGAAGCCAATAGCGATTTGCATTCGATAAAACGTTGTGTTACGTTATAGAACGACAAAGAATTTTATTACTTTTTGTTACATTTCCTTTACAACGATTTTTTCGAAAATTCCATATT
The DNA here is from genome assembly GCA_963678985.1 of Spisula subtruncata. Taxonomy (NCBI): domain Eukaryota; kingdom Metazoa; phylum Mollusca; class Bivalvia; order Venerida; family Mactridae; genus Spisula; species Spisula subtruncata. The sequence goes on along the minus strand of OY787676.1, from coordinate 24,612,694 downwards.
GTCCAGGCCCATCTCCCTATCTGGTTCTACACAAGCTGTCTGATATTGATTGCTCTCAGTAAAGACATTTTGAATGATTCGTTTAATTATGAACCAGACCTGTTAGCAACAGCTGTCCTTTAATAACATCCGCATTCTAGGTCCAGTAAGGTTTAATTAAAAGTAACGATATACATGTATTTATAGAAAGCAAACTAAAAAAGTTCTTAAAATTTGAAAGTTTCTGTTAGTGTGTCAGCTAATCAAGACCAACCTTATGTACGTAGATTGTATGCATTGTGCGCAGTATAGGGTACGAAAGACTATGATATTATGTAATTACAAAAAGCAGATTCAGGATACGTGTTGATAGGTTGTTCCGGCACTGGATACACCGTCGAATGTAGAAGGTAAAGAACCACTAAATGCCCCCGCGGACCAAGTGGTGATACACTCAAGTAGTCCTTAAAAAACTTTGGTTTGCCTGTAAATGGAAATATTTCTTGACAAATGTGGAGTTGAATGATAAAATTGAGTTTAAATGGTTGGTAAATATGCATGTGGTGTAGTAAAACTGTAATATTTGTATTATTCCGCTATTTTGTTCTTGATACCAAAGTGAAAGTAGACTAGGGTAAAACCCAGAACTCATAAATCCGGACATGCGTAAAAACGGATAGACCGTGTTTGAAGAACAAAAACTTTCTTAGAAGATACATGACCCCCCTTTTTTATTGCATTATTTTGAAGCTTAAATGCCCCTCTTTACAATGATATATGTGGTCCAGGTGGCTTTAGACTAAAAAAAGTTGAAAATTGGGGCCTACTATGGCCAGTTTACATTGAGCTATAGAGCAAATCTATTTGGTGGTTTCTAACCTAGAACGGGAAAATACGTTACTTGGGACGGATGCTTTTCAATTTTGAGTCTTTTTTGACGAAGTAGTTGCTTGATTCTTTATCTACCACATGCACTGGGTACACCGTCTATTTTTAGAACAGAAAAACCCGTTACTTAGGACGGGTGATTTTCAGGTGAATAGTTATTTTCTATCTACTAACTTGTGATCCACAAACTTCAATTAGCGCAGCGTATGCCTTAAGGGTTGCCACGTTGAGTTTGTCATCAATTTCTTTGAAAAGATTCCCAGAATAAATAAAATAGCCGGTACAAATCCTAAATTTTCAAATAAAAAATTGGTACCGTTTATTTGGTTTAATTGGAGAATCGTTTTAAAGAAAATAATGACAGCGTGTACGTGGCAACTCATAAGGCATACGATGCGCTAGTTGATGTGTATGGATCTTAAGTTGTTAGATATGTACCTAGTCCAAACCGAAAGTCACCCGTCCCAAATAACGTTTTTTTCAAGTTCTAAAAATAGAGGGTGTACCTAGTGACATGGAGATCCATAAAAGGCATGTAGCGCAGAGTACGCGCTCAGGAGATCATTATTTTTTCTGAACACATTACTCAATAAACAAAATAGCCGGTACCATTTTCATTTGTTACTTGGGACGTGTTTGAAAAATTTGTACCGCTATTTTGTTTAACTAGAGGAGTCTTTTCAGAAGAAATGTTGACCACATGAAGGTGGCAACCCTTAAAGGGTACTCTGTCCTTTTTTTATTGATCATAATGTGGTAGAAATAAAACCAAATATTTACCGGAAATACATCCGTCCCAAGTAACGGTTTTCCAGTTCTGAAAATATAGAGTGTATATCCAGTGTCAGGGAAGAGGTTCCACGAAAGGCACAACAAGAACAGTATGCCAGCAAGTGTCTAGCTCTGTAAAGCTCAGAAGTACGAATGCTCGTGTACTGATCACGAGCCATATAATTATATCCAGCAATAGATCAAAAAATAGTTCTAAAGGACCACAATGGAAATAAGAGATATCTCTTTTTTGTGTTATCCTTAGTGTTGGTGTGCCTGTCATGTGTACTTTTGAATTGTATACATGTTTTTATTTAAACTTCAATACTGAATAAAATAGATCTATCTATCACTGGGATAACGTTACCTCCCTCTTGGGGAGCGGTCACCTAGAGGTAGGGTGTGCGCTTCAGGATGGAGAGGTCCCGGGTTCAACCACCGTCTGGACCACCGGTTAATTTCTCTGAGCAAGAATAACAAACATGTTCCATTCCATCATTGTGTCAATTGGTTCCTGTGAGGGCATTGCCTATTCCTGAGCGCCTCAGATTGGTGTTGGCTGCAACACACGCAGGAAAGAAATTGTCTCCCCAGGGAGACACGAACGCAGATTTCAATAGGTAAGCCCAATGAACAGGGAAAGTTTAAGTGGCAAAAGATGCCTTACAGCTGAAAAGAGCCCTAGAAATTAGTAGCTTATTTTTCTTTCTTACTCTTCTTTAGACTATCACCTCTTGTTTTGTAGTACACCCCCTAATGTTTGGAGTAAAAAACTACTTTAGGATAATAGAAAATCCGCACTTGACTTAACTACTCGAGTATAAAAAAATCATAAAAACATCACCCGCCATGAATATGCTAACTGTAACACGGCACATTTATAACCGAAATGTCAAAAAGCTGAATGTCCTAATTTCAACAATAAACACAATCGTCGCGATATTCTAGAGATGTAGCGTTAGAAGTCCCGTAGCTAGCAATTATACACATCATTTGCCTGAATCAAAAATATTTAGAAGTACATAGTGTATCCTTATTGATCCATTTACAAGCATACCAAGTTTCATAAACTTGGATGGAAAACTTTTTATGACAGGAACCATATTTCTGGCGAACGACCTAACGGACGAACGGGTGACAGATATATAGTCACATCCGGTTGAAAACCGGTAGGCGACCGTATTTTCAACTTTCCCAGTACAGGGGCGTAGCTAGGATCTTTGCAATGTGTAGGCCCGTAGGTAAAGATGAAAGAAAGGTCCGAGGGCATGCCCCCCCCCCCTGGATTTTTTTTATTCCTTGAAAGGTACTGGTGCGTTTTGACGTATATTTAGGAGATCAAATTTCAAGTTAAACTGAAAAAAATATTATTCTTTCTCGAAATGATGTGTAGGCCCAGGCCTAATGGCCTAGCGGCAGCTACGCTACTGCAGTAAACCGCCCTTAGCAAACCTGGTGATTTTTCTCGGAAAAAAACTGCATGTGCTTTTAAATTTCGGGAAATGTGGCGCAAATTCCCAAAATTGGGAATCATTAATTAAAAATATTGTTATGATTATTAATTTGTTCATATTAGACTTTTTCTACAGATTATACTCAACTGATGTAGCAAAGACCTTGGACAGTTAAAATATCTACTGTTTTGATTTAAGAACAGCCGTACAAATAAGTTGCTTTTAAAACAATGGGACGATGGGGGGTAGTTATGTCTTCCTTTCGGGAAAAATCCATGACTTTTTGGGGAAAAGGGAAAAGTGCCGTTACAAAAATACTCAAGACAAATCACTGCAAACTTACATATCAATGTTCTCAAACGAGGACAATCTCTTGGAATTCCTGACAACTTCCCGTCCTAGTCGCCTGGTTAAATCGTGCATTGAGAGTTTGAAATAATCCTCAGGAAAGAAATTATGTGCTTGAGTTTTCAGTCGATCAATCAGTCCGTCGACAACACTGTCACGTAAAGGCGTGAATGCAATTGTGTTATGTTTCCCTTCCTGTGTAACTTCATGATTCCCTTGTTGTAGAACTTCCGGGTTAGTACGATCTTCGTCCATTGTTTTAATATCTGCTCTTACATTACTAAATTCACTTCCGGTGCATGAACATGTGTTATATTTTCCATTTAATACAATTTGCATTACAGTAAATATTGAGATTGCTATAATCAATGAAGCCAATTGCAATCTCATTAATTTCATCGTCATAGTACCGATGTAACTGTATGTCTTTCATTCAAGCTGTCTCGCAGTTTTTAGTATTCTCCCAGTTTCATAAAATCGTTCAAACGAAATGAACAAAACACATTTATTTCGGAATTTTTCTCCCACTAATAGCTTGCGGAAATTTGTTATTTTGTATAAAGCTCTACTGCACATATCAGTTATTTTCCAATTACTATGTATATAAAAACAAAACTGATGCTGCATGCTATTAAAAATAGATTAATGTATCGATAACGTTGGAACATCTGGGCACTGTTTTATCAACGGACTTACGGAAATCGTAAACTTACGTTCAAATTTAAAATCTGTATATTTCTTTAACTACTGCAAATTAGGAACGGATATTGTTCGTAGATGTTCATTAACTGAATCTTGATAAGTATTACAGCTCCATTCATCATGCTTTATAATAGTAAAAGTATTTTAAAGAATTAAAATTTGATCGTAAGTTTAAGATTTGCGTTAATGAGTTGATAAAACAGTACCCTGGTGACGAGCGTGCAACTTAATTCCATATTTGACATTTACGTAAACCGAAAGAATTAAAAAATGTATTTTTTTAGCTTTACTCAAAATATAGTCCCAACAGGCGGTCTTCGTATATATAGGATTAAAGAGCAAAACGCAATTGTTTTATTTAAATTTGATACTGCATACTGATAGTGGAGTCATAGCTGTTTAATGCTTTAGTAAACTTTTGAACTTGGTGAGTGCATACAGGTCGTCACCTTAATTTAACCAGTTTAACTTATATTCAGACAAAACTAAAACTGAATGTATATAAATGTCAAAACAAAGTTAATGAAAGACACAGTTTATTCAAATAATGCAACGATAACCAAGCAGAATTCGTACATTGCTAGCATTATTGTTATTTATATAAGTGCTGCAAAAAAAACTTTCATTGAGCTTAATCAACACATGCAATACTATGACTTTGTAGCTTGATGACGTCACTTTCTGTGTGTTTTGATATTTTCATACATATATTTTGTCGAAACGTTGTGAAACAAAAAAGTCAAAGGAGTTTGTAACTGTTCAATTTATAATCTTATAGCCATTTTAATATCAGTTTTTTCTTGTTCATTTCTGTGTTGACTATTTACTTATTGTGGCTTGTACAAGCGTGGACCTTTTTTCTTTTGATGTGTTCCCTTTGTACTTTACTTTTAGACTTTACAAATTAGTTCTATACTTCGCTGCACTTCTAACTCTATCTTTGATATATTTTAGTTTTCTTTATAACTGCTCTATGAATTGTAATGAAATTTGACAGACTAAATAACAGCAATATTTAGCACTAGTTCTGACAAATTTCATTACGATCCGAAAATAGACTATCGCACGACAAGGCATAATTTGCTTATATGGCTTCATTATGGTTTGGCGGTTTTTATAAGCTCCCAGAGAAGACAAAACATATAATGGGGCGACTCTATGAATAGCAGTTTTTTTTCAAATACTCCGCATTTGCTACTTTCTCATCTATAGCTGTGTTGTATACACTGAACAAAATTTCTAATTGGTCACCTAACATATTGCCAAAATTTCAGTCAATGATTACTCAAAATATAATTCTGTCAATTGTAAATGTAAAAGAAATGTGTAAACAACACAAACATGAATATTTGATGCAGATTCTGTTATTCTCACTCTCAATTATTTGAGATATTAAACAACAACCCAAGAACCAGAAATCACATAAAATATGGATAAATGCATTTATAAATAACCCTATTTTAAACATAAAACATTATAAACCATCATCTCACATGGACGAGTAGGCAGTACTTAATTTATATGGCAAATTTATACTTCAATAGGTTGTATGGTTGAGGCGGTGGAATGAAATGAAAAACATCAACGTTTAAGATTTATCTGTATTTCTGACGGTTACAATGTAATTCGCCATAGGAAATCAATGTCGCCTATAAAGTTGAAACGCACTGATAACTTGACATTATTGAAGCACAAAGAAGATAATTAATGAAAGAAAGAAAGAATGTACAGAATTTGACTTATCTATCACTCGTGTGTATCATTATTTTGAGGATTTAATGTTGTTCTATTTCAATTAAAAGGGAGGTAATTTCAGAATTTTCAATTTCAAAGCTGTATATCTTTTTAACGCCCAATTATTTTAGCAAAACTGATTGTTTTTCTGTTTTTGCGATCACAAATTGGTTTATATTTTTAAAGTTTAACACATTTTCACTGACAGGTTTTGCATAAAATATAAAAACGCTGTTTCACACATAATGGGCAATAACTCAGAACAGGTTACGAGGCTATCTAAGAAATGAACTGAATTTGATAAAGAACTTAATTAAGGCCGAATGAGTTACGTACACTTAAAATATTTCTCAATTGTTATGTACACAAATATACTAATATGAGTTTAAACAGTGACCAATTTGAAATTTTGCTGAGTGTATACTTGACAATTTTTACAATATGTTATTATCATTTTTATATTGTGTTATTATGTTTCTGGCTTTGATAAAAGCCCTTTAACGGCACTGATTGTTTAGTTATTTATGTTGTCTTATAAGCTGCACAAACTCTCCTTTCTTATATGATAGGTCACCCGGTTGTAATGTATGCGTGTAGATGTCCTCCTCATCTTCTTTTCAATGTTTGATTCGTTCATGTTTTTTTAATAATCATTAACACTATTAACTCCATTTTAATGTCACAGGCAAATGTCACCGGGACGTTTAAAATAACGTATATAATATAACAAGTAAGTACTAACAGTAATTCGCTGACAGTGAGTGGGAAGGTAGTAAGAGGCTCAATCACCATCTTGTGGGTGCAGACTCTCATCTGATGACTGTCACTGTAAATTGACGATCTGAAAAAATAGGGTCATCTACTGTTTACTAGCCAGTCTCCAGTACAGTTGGGTGATATTAATTAATGTCAAGCGTTCTATAGTGTTGTTTCAATTGAATGATTTACCGACTGACTGACAGGTAACATTCATTCTCGTCAAAGGTGGAGATATAATAATAAATTCATCTAAATACGAGAATGATCATTTTTGCCATATTTCAAGAAAAATACATTAATTCTTGTGTAACAGTTTATAAAATATAGTAGTACACTCTTCGGGAATAAACTGATGACACATGTATCATCCATCTATATTTACAATCGATATTACAATGAAATATATGAAAAAGCAGGATGAAAAAGTGTCCGACATCGAGCTCGAATCTCGACAGATGCACCAGGAATTTAGAAGGAGACGCTTTGTGTGGATGCAACTGACAGCTATATGTAAAGTACAGTATCACACCAAACTAGAAAACAATTGGCCGTTTGACCAGTGACTATTTCATTTTCCGATGTGACAGAGAAAATCAGAATGGGCACCCACAGTCTCAGCTGACCACAAACAAACAAGCAGTGACTTTCTTGTTCGTTAACTGTTGTATCAAACAATAAAATGAAAATGCACATTATTTAATGTGCGCAATCATGACGTCATAACCTAAATTACATCAGATGCTGTTAGGACGGACTATACACAGTCAGAGACAACCTTACGCCCTCCGACACCAATTACTTTCAGGTACAACATTTGGACAAGTACGTGTTTTTATAACAACTACATAATTGCCTTTCTAGCAACTAAGTTTATTTACACTAGCTAATGACATTGTCGCTATTTAATCATGTACACATCATCATTCACAATGTAATACCGGACGTATAATTCACGGGATAGTGTCCGGGGCCGGGGAAGGCAGCCCCCCCCCCCCAATGTCAGGACAAGTGGCAATATATCTTTGGGTCCCAATAATTCGGACGAAAATTATAACTTACGACCTACCATATCTCGTAACTAGTAATTTTCCTTCAGAAAATGTTACCTTACGCAACTTAGATAAGTTCATTTAAACACTGTTGTACAACTCAGATAGTAGCTAGTGTCTATATGACAAAGGGGGGCCTTTTACACAGAGGTAATTTTAGGCACACATGCATTTTATTTTCTATGTGCTGATATAGCAATAGCGTGCGAAATCAATTGGAGCTGAGATATTTCTTATTTGAGTCAGAAATACTCTTATAATCGATGCTATCAGTTTTTGTTATAAACAATGTCTTCATGGGGTGCAGGTCGAAACACGCGACGTGCGAATTTTTAGGGTCGAAATAACTTGGGACGAAATTCACAAAGGGAGCTTACTCTTACAAAACGTCAAAATGGCTTCTGCTGGCATTGAACTGGTTTTTAATTCAATAAAAACACAGATTAAAGCCCCACAAGACAGCGTAATTTGTATTTTACATTGGCAGATTATTTCATCAGGCTTCAAATGTATTGGTACAGGAGAAGAGGTAAGCTTATAGTGATCTGTTTGTGTAGAGTTTGGTGTGTTTACAGTAGCCTGCTTTCCTGTGATTTCGTGAACATAAGACTAGTTTTTGGAGAATGCTCAATTGTTTGGTGATTTATAAACATTTTTCTATGATGAAACTAATGCCTGAACCCCTCTCTACAAGTTAAATACAAAACATGATGAGAAATCATCGTATTTTCCAAGTAGCAGCCATCTTACAGAGTGGACTCCAACTCTTCAATCAGAAGATAAGTTTCCTAAAGATTCGTGAATTCTGATTGGCTGGTCAGTAAAAATCATTCTGGAACTCTGTTTTTATTGGTTCACAGCGGAATTCCATTGGGGGTTCTTCTAGCATGTGTATTCACAAAATGGTGGCTGTGTGATGATTCTGACGCACATAAATGATAAAATTATAGACATGGGGTCATCTGCTCCTCTGTCTAACTAAATTTTAGGGGTATTTTATTATTTTTCCTTTTAAATTTGTTTTAAAGAGATGCATGCACAAAATATTTAGGGAAAATCATTTTTTTAACTTCTTCAATCATTTGTAAATAATGTTGGACCTGCACGTTTAGCAGAAATATGTCAAACATGGTTCACGAAACCATAGGAATTCACGAAATTATAGGAAAGAAGGATATATTTATATAAACTGTTATGATTTTTCACGAGTTTACTTTCGTTTTCAACACAGATTCATGATTTACACAACTTTATTGACAGACAAGTCAATACGTGTCGTTTCTGGAAAGCACTACCATGTAAACAATAGATCTAACTGTGAGTAAGCTTTTAATGCACCAGTCTGTGTTATTTGCATCCACACCCACAGGAGGGGGGGGGTTAGCTGGGGAAACAGCATGATTTTGCTTTCCAAGTACCAAGTTCCACCTTCCCCACACTGCCGGGGAAAGACAAAATTTGATTCTAAGACCTAAGTGTCCCTTTGTTTTAAATATCCTATGGTATTTTTAACAAAATTCTTATGACTTTTTATAGGGTTTCTTAAAAGTACCCTAAAATGTCCCCAAATGCAATAATTAAAATGTACTTGGAGACATTTATTTTCTGTCATCTGCCGATCAAAGTTACATAATCTTAACAAGTTCTGTACATGCTAAAATGTGCATAATTACTCCGAAAGTTAGTAACGGCCTTATGGTATGCTTGGTATCATTTAGGGTCATTCAAGAAATATTGGAGTAATAAGGCGATAATTAAAACATAGTGCAAATTAAAATATAACCTTGTAATATATTTCCGAAAACTTCAGAATGTTAGCTTTAATATGGCACCAATATTTTGGTTTTGCAACCAGCAATGAAAAATTTATAAGAGGGACTATGTTTTCACTTATTTTTGCACTAAAATCTAGAGGGACGCCATTTTTAATATGGTCCATCTTCATCAATTGCTTCAGGCACAGCCAAAAAATATTAATTTATATTTTAAATTCATTTATTTCATAGTTAATAGTTTCAACTTTATTTGGGTATTTTATTTCTGAAATTTTAATTAATAGACTGTATTTTGGATAACGCTAAAAGTCACTGAAACTGGTCCAATTCATTTTCTGTAACATAATTCAATGGAGAGCATTAAATAATAGATTCCAGTGATTATTTCAAATAATTTGAAGGAATTTTAGTTCAGAATCAGATCCAAGCACAATAACGTAAAGTTAAAGTAAGGATCAAGCATAAATTTATTTTCAATATATTCCAACAGTAAGAAGGGTTTAGATGTTAGGGTCACTGAAACTGGTCCATCTACGATATATTTGATTCTCATCGACTTGATCCTTCTCATCGACTCAAGCTCTAATTGTTTTGGTCAAATATGCGCACATGCGGAGATGGTTTTTCTCCAAAACATGTTAAAATCTGCCGGAAGGCTTATTTCTGTCACAACAGCAAAACACATGTGAATGAAAACAACTTGTAATCGTTCTGTGACCAACCATGAAAATCCATTTTGGTAAGCATCAATGCCTAAGCTTTTTACCATGGGGTTCCTTTATTGAAGATTTATTTTTTCAACAAGCTCGTTCACATTGATTAAAGTCGGTGAATATCGTCTAAGATGATTTAACTTTATTTCACAACTGTGTTTTGTGAAGATTTTTCAGTATTTGGGTTAAATAGAGGCTGACCAATCAGAGGGCTCGAGTCGATGAGAAAGTTTCAGAATGACGTAGGATCTTGAATGGTACTTGCTTTATGGCAAATATTTTACAACAAAAACTTTTTAATTGCAAAACTGTTTTGATTTCATAAAATTTAGTAATTTCTCTGTCAGTAAAAATAAAATTGGTTAAAGAATAGACTGTAAGAAGTGTACATGTAAGGCTTTTAGCCCTAAGGGGCTCGACTCCACGAGAAAGCAGTATACATATGTAAGTCATTTCTGCTGAATCACAGTTTTTTTGCTTAATAAAATTAATGGTCCTTAGAATCTTATTTCAAAAAGTAAAGGGTCGGAGGGAGCATGCTCTCCCAGCAAAAGTTTCAAAAACAAGGGATCAGTCTGGTGCATTTGAATTTTTATTTTGTAAATCATCTTACTTTTTCTTGCATATTTGCATAAATGGGATTTAACCTAAATGGGAAGCAATTTAAATACTAAGGAAGGGGTATTTAATTAACATGGAAATTAGTCTAAAGCAGCAAACTATGTCACACAATTTCTTTCTCAAATGTAAACTTGTTTGACTGGTACGTATGAAATATATTTTCGTAGACAAGGTGAGCTTTTGTGATCACTCTTCGTCCGTCCGTGGTCCGTCCGTCAACAATTTGTTTGTGTTCACTCTAGAGGCAACAGTTTTGATCCAATCATCATGAAACTAGGTCAGAATGTTGTTCTCCTTGAAATCTAGGCTAAGTTCAAAACTAGGTCATGTGAGGTCAAAAACTAGGTCACTAGGTCCAATTTTAGTCAAAGCTTGTGTTCACTGCAGAGGTCACTATTTTGATCCGATCTTCATGAAACTTGGTCATAATGTTGTTCTCCATCAAATCTAGGCTAATTTCGAAACTTGGTCTGTGGGGTCAAAAACTAGGTCACTAGGTCAAATCTTAGACCGTACTCAGTGCTCCAACTCATACTCCGTACTCCAATTGGAGCATTTCTTAGTTACAAAAACTGCTGAAACTTTTTTATTAATGAATGGAAACATATCAAATAGGGGCTCATTTTCTAAGTTAGACCATTTGCTTCAAGTTGGTGTTGGTTTTGAAGCAAAATTCTTAAATAAGCTGTTTTTCATGTTTGAGCTTAGACTCTGGAGTTGGAGTATAAGAATAAGAAATGTTTATAATCATCGGGCCTGGTCACAGTTTATGTATGCCCGAAATCGACTCAACTACATGGATAGCAATTGAGCTGGTTTTGGACAAAAACTGTGACATTCTGTCGCAATAAATTAAGATTTGTGGGGAGTGCTCATTCTCGGCTTGAGCATTGAACATATCTTGTGAAAATATTCCAAATAATAAGATACTACTTACTATTTTTAAAATTTAGTTTACAGATTTTTCTTTGCCAAATTAGTCAAAATGTCACATGGTATGTCCACCCTGAGTTAATTAATATGTCCATTGACTTGCAATGACGTTTCAGACTTTCTTTACCTACTGAAAATCATTTAATTTCAATAGGACAAAATTTCATGGATTTGGCAAAGAAGACTCTACAAGCACATGGGGACTTTATTTCAAGAATAACGTATTCCCTCCTATTAGCGCTCCCCCTCTAATTGACGCACCCCTTGTTTCGGGATAAAAGCGAAGGTTAAAGTTCACACAAATTATCTGAAATCATTTAAACATCAAACAAATATAATAATTGTTTTATTAATTGTTTGTTTATGCAAGCAAATTTCTTACACTTGACTAAACTTTAAAGCATGCAACAATGGCAGCCACTGTAAACTGGGAATATTCAATTATTAGTGTAGTTCATTGGGAATTTAAACTTTAGATCATCTGTGAAATCCACAAGATTTAATCTACCATCAATATCTAGGATTTTACTGTATCTGATGAGTGCAGATAGTGCAGACTCAGGCCAACATGCTCAAATTTGCCTTTATAGTGACCGGTCATCTATCATATAAGTCAGAGTGCACACAGGGTAACAAGAAAGACGGGGAGAATGTCTTAAATATTTTATTTCTACTCACTTGACAATTGATAGTTACGAATTTACTGGTCAATAAAAACCAATTGTAATAAATGTCTAGTTCAATTGACAAGTGCATTAAATTGATTTACTCAGGAGTTCAATACAGTTGGTCTACTCCAAGCCAGATTTTGTCCCTCAAAGTTTGGTTTGTTTTAGTTTCATTTTATCTTACAATCATGGGCATTCAAGTATAAGGTGGTAAAAAGTTTATCAAAAATATGAAAGTAGCACTTCAAATTCAGAAGCTAGTTAAATTCACTGACAGACAGAAACCCACCTGAACATGTTATATCTCATACAGCATGCACTTTAACTTTTACACAGGTAACAGTATTGTTGAAATACAATGTTGGTGAATAAGGTGGTGACTGTCCCCTATATGGGTCTCCAGGTGGCAATGCTATATAAAGGCAGACAAGTCAATTTGGTTTGCATGGACATACTTTATTGCAGTACTTAAGGTGCAGTCACATTATCTTAAAGATTGCTTAAGGCAAACATTATATCAATTTGTCCTACTTGTTGACTTAAGCAGGTGGTATTCTCTCATTCTTGTTCGATTAGTGTATTTAAAAAAAATCACTTGAAATATATTAGTCTAGAGACTTGACGAACCACTGATTTATGAGAATGTACTCTCTATGTGTCATGTGAAATATTTTATATTGGTAGACCATGAAAAACTGGCTAGACAATTTATTCCCCCCCCCCCTATATGCCCTCCTATTAGCCATAATACTCTAAGCTGCTAGACAGAATAAGTTATTCCCCCCCCCCTATATTGGGGGCCTTGAAAAATCTTTGCATTTGGTGTCAACCTTAAAAAGTACTTGACATAGGTGCTGTCTTTAAAATGGCCAAAATTGTACTTGAATTTAATAGAAATTCCTTAATTTTAAGCAAATTGCCTAAGCTTGAATATACACATATCAGAGTATGGATGTTGTCAAATCAACACCTTATCTGTGTAAAAATGAAACAGAAACACTCATGCTTGCAAATTGAAAATAGACAAATGGATTGGTGCGAGAATAAGATGTGTAGTGCTAAGCAATTACTGCAATGACAATACTTTACATGTTTATCCAGCTCAAAGTGTCAAAATCATACAATTTTACTTACCCAAATGTTTCAGAAAATGCCTCGAAAAAACCTTGAAAAGTACTTGAATTTTGTATGAACCATGTTGTTTGTTTGCAGAGCTGTGAGAATGAATCAACAGAAGAGAGTGAAATGTTACCTGATGGCTGGAACAATATACCAGACCTGTATGTACTTAGGTACACCAAGACAGCGACACGTGAAACATTTATATTCAAAGTGATATCTGTTGATGGAACACTACTCTTACATTTCTGGGTGACTATACTCCTTCATCTTATAAACATTAACTATAGTGACTATACACTTCAATGAAATTTTAAGAATATTTTTTTCCACGTGTGGAGAAGTTGCATTATCATATGCAATTAAATGAATCCACAAGACATTAACAAGCTGATGAAAGATCATTTTGTAAACACTTCAGAGCTACAGATAAGCTGTGTATTTGGATAATTACCCAATTAATTTTCCAACACAATAAATATTAGAACTGGGAGTAAAATACCAAATGGACTAAAACCTTATCTGTAGTTCTATCTTTAGTAGTCTTTCTGTCTAGCTTCACTTAGAGCACCATAGTCACTAGCACTGTTGCTTTAAAAACTAAGTTAAGTTACTGATTTTGTCAATAGGAAATACTAGTATTTATGCTTGTTTGTCTAGGCTTTAAAAAAGGTTGTCATGCTGATCCCAGTGGGACCATGCAATGACTGATAATGTTACTTAAAGTTTTTGGTAAAACTGGCAGTGAAATAACATCAACTCAGAGCAATATATCATGTAAGTATGGGGTTACCCTTGTGGGCCCGAAACGTAAAAAAAAGACATCATGTAAGTATCTTATTGTCAACTGGATTAGCTGAGGAGAAAAGTGTGCACTCAGCAAGGGTTTACGTTTGTCAAACATTCCAGTCGAATGTCAAAACCGGGTAAAAATGAAGTGCATACATGGCAAGCAAATTCACAAAAGTATTTGTTATACCCCCCGCAAACAAAGTTTGAAGGGGGTATACTGGAGTCCCCATGTTGGTCTGTCGGTATGTTAGCATCGTTTCCGCTCTGTAACTTTGTCATTTCTTACTGGATTTTAAAATTGCTTGGTACAAATTTTCACCACATCAAGACGGTGTGTCATGCGCAAGACACAGGTCCTTACCTCAAAGGTCAAGGTCACACTTACAGGTCAAAGGTTATATAGTCATGCAAACCGTGTCCGCTCTGTAACTTTGTCATTTCTTACTGGATTTTAAAATTACTTGGTTCAAATGTTCACCACATCAAGACCGTGTGTCATGCGCAAGACCCAGGTCCCTACCTCAAATGTCAAGGTCACACTTACAGGTCATAGGTTATCTGTCGGTATGTTAGCATTGTGTCTGCTCTGTAACTTTGTCATTTTTTACTGGATTTTAAAATTGCTTGGTACAAATGTTCACCACATCAAGACGGTGTGTCATGCGCAAGACCCAGGTCCCTACCTCAAAGGTCAAGGTCACACTTACAGGTCAAAGGTTATATAGGCATGCAAACCGTGTCCGCTCTGTCACTTTGTCATTTCCTACTGGATTTTAAAATTGCTTGGTACAAATGTTCACCACATCAAGATGGTGTGTCATGCGCAAAACCCAGGTCCCTACCTTAAAGGTCAAGGTCACACTTACAGGTCAAAGGTTATCTGTCGGTATGTTAGCATCGTGTCTGCTCTGTAACTTTGTCATTTCTTACTGGATTTTAAAATTGCTTGGTACAAATGTTCACCACATCAAGACGGTGTGTCATGCGCAAGACCCAGGTCCCTACCTCAAAGTTCAAGGTCACACTTACAGGTCAAAGGTTATATAGTCATGCAAACTGTGTCCGCTCTGTAACTTTGTCATTTCTTACTGGATTTTAAAATGCTTGGTACAAATGTTCACCACATCAAGACCGTGTGTCATGCACAAGACCCAGGTCCCTACCTCAAAGGTCAAGGTCACACTTACAGGTCAAAGGTTATCTGTCCGTATGTTAGCATCGTGTCCACTCTGTAACTTTGTCATTTCTTACTGGATTTTAAAATTGCCTGGTACAAATGTTTACCACATCAAGACGGTGTGTCATGCGCAAGACACAGGTCCTTATCTCAAAGGTCAAGGTCACACTTACAGGTCAAAGGTTATATAGTCATGCAAACCGTGTCCGCACTGTAACTTTGTCATTTCTTACTGGATTTTAAAATTGCTTGGTACAAATGTTCACCACATCAAGACGGTGTGTCATGCGCAAGACCCAGGTCTCTACCCCAAAGGTCAAGGTCACAATTACAGGTCAAAGGTTATATAGTCATGCAAATCGTGTCCGCTCTGTAACTTTGTCATTTCTTACTGGATTTTAAATAATATTCCTGTGTCAAGGCGGTGCTGCGGGGGTTTGATTAATCACTCCTGTGATAGCTCTAGTTTTATCTGACAGTATTTGATCAAATATGGCCAAATTAAAGAGGCATTCCCTATAATTAGCATATTTTTTTCTACTGTCACATTAAATGAGCTAAATGTACATTGGATTCCTTCCAAAGAAAAAAAATATCAGTGGGCCCCCATTATTAATTATTATGCCCCCGTATCGATAGATCGGGAGGCATATAGTAATTCACCTGTCCGTCCGTTCGTCCGTCTGTTCGTCCGTCCGTCCGGCCTGGTTTAAACCCAAATTGATCGTTTCTTCTAGCATCAATATGGCTGCTACAAAGTTTTCAGACTTGCATGGATGTTGTATATGACCACTCTCCACGCGCCTGTATCACCTGCCTCTATTTTGACCTTCACCTTGACCTACTTTTGGACTTAGACTTATCTCCCCTTTAGTATTTTTACAATAAAATTTTGTCTGGAGCGTATCTTCAAAACTATTTAACATATTTACTTGAAACTTGAAATATAAATAGATGGCAACTTGGAGAAGTGCATTGACAAAGAACAATAACTCTGTCTGTCTTAAATTTTGAATTATCTCCCCTTTAGTTTTTTTTATAGTCAAATTTTGCTCTGAGTATATCTTCAAAACTGTCTAACATATTGACTTGAAACTTGGAATATAAATAGATGGCAACTTGGAGAAGTGCAATAAATAAGAACCATAACTCTGTCTGTCTTAAATTTTGAATTATCTCCCCTTTAGTATTTTCAAAATCAAATTTTGACCGGAGTTTATCTTCAAAAGTGTTTAAGATATTGCCTTAAAACTTGATACTGTAAAATCATTTAATTTCGTTGGGACGAAATTTCGTGGTTTTGGTAAAAAAGACAATTTCGTTGGAACTTGAATTCGTGGTTTTTGCATTTCACGAAACAAAACAAGGGTCAAAATCAATGTTCGTTGGGATTAAAGTTCGTGGTTGAAGATAACCACGAAATCCACGAAATTTAATCCCGCACGAAAATTAATGATTTAACAGTATATAAATAGATGGTAGCTTGTAGAAGTGCAGGGACCAAGAACCATAACTATTATCTCCCCTTCAGTATTTTCATGATAATTTCATGAGCCCCTTATAGTTCAAAGCCATGTAACACTATCAAACATTTTAATGAATAATGGCCCCTGATTGACTTAGCTTTTTACGGACATGGCTTCCACGGGGGCATAAGCGTTTATAGAAGCAGTATTGTTTTTCAGTTAGCAATGATGCATCTATGATCTTGTTGTTATATTGTTTTCAAAGGAAAGAAGACATGATGATAGAGTAGCTACAATGAATGTCCGTATTGCAGATTTTGCCACAGAGGATTACTCTACATATAAAAGGTAAACAAAAAACATACCTGATTCATACATTTGCTAGACCCTAGGGATGCTTTTTGACTCGAAAGTTGGGAATTTCACCCTTGGAATTTTCAAAAAGGCTATATTTCGATCCTCAAGATTTTGGTTAGAAGGGTTATATTTTAACACACAGCCTACCGGTTAGTGTAGGCTTCCCCTCCATCTGTCAGTCTGTCTGTCAGTAATCTGGAACTTTCTATTACTTGAATGGTTCCATGCATGTTTGTGAACTTTGTAAGGGCCAATATGGAAATTATGTGTGTACATTCAATTACCTTTTAATTACCGGTGTGGGACTTTTGTATTGCTTATAATTCTCCATTTACTTGTTCACCAAATTATTGACTAATTATCCCCCGCCGAAGGCGAAGAGGGTATGGTAATGGTAGGCATCATTCCGTTCGTTCGTCCGTCCGAACTTCTGTGTGCTACTCCTCCTACATTTCTAAAGGGAATTTGACGAAACTTTTACAGAATAACTGCCATGATGTCCCCCAGCGCATATTGTCAGGATTTTCTTATTTGATCATTTTTGACAGAGTTATTGCCCTTTGTTGTTTTTTACATATAAAATCTTCTGTGTGCAACTTCTCTAGGGCATATTGTTAGGAATTTTTTATTCGATCATTTTTGACAGAGTTATTGCCCTTTGTTGTTTTTACATATAAATTCTTCTATGTGCTACTCCTCCTACATTTCTTAAGGGAATTCGACGAAACTTTCACAGACTAACTGCTATGATGTCCCCCAGTGCATTCTGTCAGGATTTTTTTATTCGACCATTTTTGACAGAGTTATTGCCCTTTGTTGTTTTTTACATATAAATTCTTCTGTGTGCAACTCCTACATTTCTTAAGGGAATTCGATGAAACTTTTACAGAATAACTGCTATGTTGTCCCCCAGTGCATATTGTCAGGATTTTTTTATTTGATCAGAGTTATTGCCATTTGTTGTTTTATACATATAAATTCTTCTGTGTGCAACTCCTCCTTCATTTCTTAAGGGAATTAGACAAAACATCCACAGAATAACTGCTATGATGTCCCCCAGAGCATATTGTCAGGATTTTTTTATTCGACCATTTTTGACAAAGTTAATGCCCTTTGTTAATTTTTTACATATTTCTCATGAAATTTTGTCAAATAATCTTTCATCATCAGAAACAATTTAACTGTAGTGGTCATCTTTATGAAGCTTTCGTGATAATATTTGTTGTTTACCTCAATTTTTCCTTCGGCGGGGGATATGGCTGTCAGTGACTGCTTCTTGTTGACCATGGTATGTGCATGTTCACTGCTGAACATGGCTTGAAGTTCTAAAAAGGACTTACATTTATTCACTTATAATAAGTAGTCGTATGGCTTGATTTATGTTGGATTTTTCCTTAAATGTCCTGATAATGTAGCTGATTGTAAATACCCTACAGTACCCCTTAAAAGCTTTATTCCTTGAATCATGGAAGGAGTTTTTGTTTTACATGTTAGAGTAATTCAATTATAATTTTCAGTATAAGCAGAGCTTTAGCCTTGACATGGTTTAATGGCAAGTGGGGCATCCATTGGACTATGGACTTCATTCTGGTTAGTCTTGGTTTATAAGCAATACATTCATTTGTGATATACTTTCTATTTCAGAGCTGTGAAAAGTGTGAATGAGTTGTGCAAAGCTTTTAAAAAGGAAATTTTGGATGTTGTAAATCTTGCAAGTCCAAAGGCAGGGTCCTCACAAAGATCCAACCCATCTAGACAAAGAGGTTATGATGATGACCCTTTAAGAGTCCCACATACAGGAAATAGACGACCAAGACCTGCACCAGAATGGTATAAAATATTTTATTTTTAGCTCACCTGTCACAAAGTAACACGATGAACTTTTGTTATCTGTTGTACGTCCACCATTTGCTTGTGTAGACAATAGAGGTCACAATTTTGGCCTCATCTCGATGAAACTTGGTCACAATGACCATCCCAGCAAACTCTAGGACTAATGTGATGTTGGGTCATCTGGGAGTCAAAAACTAAGTCACTAGGTCCATTCATAGCAGAACCCTTACGTAGTCTTTAAAGGTCACTCACTATTTTGGCCTCATCTCTATGATTGCCCAAAGCATTCTTTCAAAAGTTTGCCTCCATAACTCAGCAGTTAGTGTGATTGCCTTCTAATCTGGCGACCCCGGTTCCAATCCGGATGGAGTCACATTTATATGCCTGCAATATTTCAGTAGAAATAAAGCAAATAAAGGCTATGCTCAGCCTTTTACAACAGTCAGGTTTTCAAAATGTTTCATGGCAAGAGTGCATGCATCAGTTTGGCGTATTTGTCACATCTTTGTCACATCTTGTGGCAGTTCTTGTTGATTCTATAAAATGTTTAAATTGTTTAGGTTAGAGACCACCAAATATATTTGTTCTTTAGTTCAATGTAAACTGACAATGGCCAACCCCCAATTTCAACAAGTTTCCCAATTTTATGATTTCATAGCAGACATGTTAATGCGTGCCACCATTTCCAGCCAATCCAATGTTTGTTTAAGGACTCTTTGAGTGTATCACCCTTTGGGCCGCTTATGCATTTAGTCGTTTCTTACCTTCAGGTAAACGTATAGCTATAATAATTTCATCTTTACATAGGAATGATCCCGATGACCCGTTCTCTGTTGGACGTGGTGACCTTGACCCCCTACATGGTGGCATGGGTGGTGGTATGCTGTTTGATCCGATGAGAGGTGGTAGAGGACCAAGATTTGGTATGGACCCTAGTGCTGGTCTCCCATCAAGACTACCACGGTAAGTTACACTATTCGTTGGCTTAGAATGAGAAGTTTGTAAGTACTTACGACCTTATAAGACTGATACTAATTTAAAATCAGCATCACAATGCACTTCTAATGAGCCTTTTTTCATGAAAATTGGAACTTGTCATGTTGACCAATCTGAAGTTGAAAGAGCTTGTTTTACATAAGTAAAGAGTAATTTTCAGAAAGTTTTTTCTTGTTTTCTCTAAATATCTATTTTGTACTAACGACCATCTCATTCTAAGCCAACGAACCAAGCAGTATTTTCCCCATTATTTCATTTATTTGGAAATATACCCGATTACTAAGTTATTTGTAATTTCAACGTCATTTTGGTCGAAAGTTGGAAAAAACACAAATAGAATATTCAAACCTTTAAAAGCTATAATGCGTGCAATAACTTAGTTTTCTTTTTGATTATTTGTATAATTCTTTTACTCTGAATTGTGAAAATTTTGCTGAATATTCGGGAAAAGAGATAAAATTTTGATTAGGAAAATAGCCCATTTAGCTGCTATGAAATCACCCGAAAAAATACTGCATGACCAGCTCAATTATTTGAATTTCTAAATGAGCCCACTACCGGCATTCAACTGGACAGGACTCTCAATCCTGGTTTTTACCCCTGCATGTATGATCAGCTATTAACCTGATCTTTGTTGAATATTATTTATATAAGCTTAACTTACATTATAGTGGAGCAGTGCCACCAGGTGCCAGGTTTGATCCCTTTGGACCCCCAGGAACCCATCCAGGACAACGACCAGGGTAAGTATGTAGAGGATCTATCATGAGTCGTCAATTGATATTAATTTTTATTGATTCTTTATATCATATGACACTAAAAACAGAAAATATGCATTGTTTTATTGGAAAACACACCCATGTAGTATAACTTTATACTACACATGTGTGATATAAGATTAAAGTCGTGTGATGTAATAGATAACAAAAAGGCAAATAAGTTTTTCATATGTCCTGGAAAAGAAGGAAAGTCCTGGGATCTAAATTTTCTCATGCCAGGCATTGATTTATAAGTCTTCGTCAACTTAAATTGTGAAAGCAAGCATCAATCTTCTGGAAAGTTCAGACATTTATTATATTACTTGATTGACATTGCATTATGAAAAGTCTGCTCTAAAACAATACACAGAGTACTGTAATTCAGAATATAGCTTGCTTAGAATGAGAAGGTCGTAAGTACAAAATCGATATTTTGAGAAAACAAGAATAAACTGTCTGACAATTACTCTTTATGGGTGGTGAACAAACTGTTTGAACTTAAGTTTGGTCAATGCGGCAAGTTCTGATTTTCATAAAAATAGGTTCATTAGAAGAGCCTTATGATCCTGATTTTAAATATGCATCAGTCCAAAAAGGTTGTTATAAGTACTTACGACCTTCTCATTCTAAGCCAGCGATATATTGATATTGCTAGCTAGATAATCAAGATTCTGAGAGCAGCTCATATGTAAGTGAAACCCGAACTCCTTACCTGGATGCAAAAGGTCCATGATAAACATGAAAACTATCAAGAAGTTTCCTTGAGAGCCTTGTTGTTATGCTCCAGCATTTACTGATACAGGAGGCATATAGTGAGTGTCCCGTTCATTCGCCCGTCCCTTGATTTCTGTTGGGAATGAGATACCATGATAAAATTAGCTGTGTATGTAGCTTATGTTAAAAGCCCACATGGGACTAAATGGGGCTGTTGGAGTCAAGGTAACTTTTACTAAAAATAGAAACTAAAAATAAAAAGGGTTCCTTCTGTGCATAAGAGTTTACTGAATGCAGTCTAGTTTATATTTAAGGTTATGCCACTTGATTTTGTCAGTTTAAGTAGTTTGTTGGTTTTTTTGGTAAAAAACAAACACCTTTAGTGAAATTGATTATACTTGCTGTCGAAAAATGATGTAAGCTCTCAAAAAAAACAACGAAATATGATGTTAGCTCAATAAAAAAAACCGAAACATGATGTAAGCTCAATAAAAAACGACACTAATTTCTGTTATTATTGCTTGATATTTTTGTGCTTTTTATTTCAGGCCAGATCCTGACCATATGAGACCTCCGGATTATGACGATATGTTCATGTAACGTGGGCAACTTGTGCAACTATCTTCAAGAAATTCTTAAACTTTATCATATTCTTGTAAATGTGTATGAGGAAATTTAAATCTGGTATGGTATTCACACATTATCTCAATTGAAATTTTGAAAAAAGGCCGTTACTCAATTCAATATGTTGCTGACATAGAATGAGAAGGTGACCGGCCGTAAGTACATGTTTTTGTGTTCATAAGGTTGTTTAAAAAAAAAAAAAAAAAACTGTAAAATACTGGTTACTTTTGGAAAAAATAGCTTTTAAAACTTCAGTTAGGTCAAAATGACCTGTTCTGATTTTGATATATCTAAACTACACTTTATTTATGGAAAACAAGTTTTTTAAACTTCAGTTAGGTCAAAATGACCTGTTCTGATTTTGATATATCTGTTTAAGTATTTAGTCTGAATATTTGTCTTGGTGAAATCTATGTTGGGATTTTATTCGGGTTGTTTACGTTATTAATATTAAAATGCTTAAGCTACAGTCCAGTTAGGATAAAAATCCAGTGACGCAGTGGAACAATCCACTAGTACGGTGTAAAAACAAGTATAAAGGATTATACTAACAGTTCAATACCAAACTTAAACTCTACCTATTTTAGCAATGGTTTTAATCTTTTGGGTACATATAAACGATGAAGTCACTGTCATTTTATCCTAACTGGACTATAAGAGTTAATTAAACGTTAAGCAAACGTTTAATTTCCCACTAAGATGCTTCTGAATAGCACGCATGGTTGTTCCCACAAGACTGATGGTGATCCAATGTTGTGTTGTGTTTGTTACTGATGGTTAAATTTAATAATTTGTCACATTCACTTCAATATTAAATGTTTCAAGACTCACAATTGTGTTTACTATTTTTCTGTAGCTTAGCCAGCTACAATGTAGTTAAGTTCGTTTCCCTTTTCTCTAAATTATTTAAGATCAATTGTGAAAGTTTTACAATATCATCGATTTTGGAAAATTGTTCAGTCATACGTAGTTTGGACTCTCCTCAACCTGATGAAGACATTGTATAACAACAATTACAGAAATGCTATTAAGTGTTCCCACCAAATTGTAGATTAACTGGTTGGTAACCCAGAGGAAGTCTCGCGTGTATCGACGTCGGTGCTATAAACCAGGAACGTTATATAAGCAAGGAATCTATTTGGAGAGGGCACGGGTAGTGCATCTGGATTCGTTGTATCCTGTACCCGTTTTTCTTCCCTCGAAGCAGGTGGTCATTAGCTAACTAGACAGGGATAAAACCAAATGGCCACGTACTGCGACGTCTTAGTCGAACGCAAAACACTAACGTTCAATGAACATGGGTAACAGTATAACAATTGCTTTTGAAGTAAATTCAGGAGTAAATCAAGGACGTGTCCTGTCACTAATACTATTCCTGCATTCATTGACAGTGTCCAAATATTGTCGACTCCGGGTAGATGTGCGTGTGCAGTTGACAACGTTCAATATTCTGGAAGATATTGGCTTTGCTGGCGACATTGCTGAACTTTCATAAAACATATATGAGGAAACCGGACAGGGAAGGCAAAACTCAACTGAACCTGCCAAACACAGGAAACACTTAACAACAACTACACCGTCGGACCAATGCTAATAGCCAGACACACATCCCAACGAAATAATTAAAAGCCCACGTTCCTCTTGAAAAAGAGTAGGAGGGAGGGCATAGTATAACTTCCATCCAGCTGTTAAAAACCGACCACTTCATGCCTTACTAGTATCTAACAGGTTGCACTGAACACAAAACACTGAAGACAAAAGTAGTGCACATCAATTCTGCAAACACATGTGACACGACTATAGAACGCATACCTAATGGAAGTGTTGAGAACGATATCTATATTGGCAATTAATGTACTCAGTGAAGAAAATGGAGCTGGTAATGACATCAAAGCACAACTGCAGCGGGGCCTTGGGAAACTTGGCCGGGTCTTGTCTGCGTTTCATTCGGTCCCATTGAATCGCCGCTATTCTAAAATTTATTTGTAAAATTGGGGTATCCTGCATTTTTTCGGCGGGGTCTTGGACTTCTTATTGTTTCCCCTATTGGCTAATCTGTGAGCATTGCTCGGTCTAGTTGTGTTGTGATGTTACTGGTTTCTGTCCTCGGCTGGTCAGATTGAAGGTTACCTTCCCTGTCCAACAAGAATCCTGAATTATTATCATACACAGTTCGAAAAGCAGTTATAACTTTATATTTGTATTCATGAACATTTGTGATGCCACTAAGAATCATTTGGATACAACATTGCATTGACTTTTTTTGTAGTTAATAATTAAATATCTATAAAAATGAATGTTTAAACTAGAACATAATTATGTCAATTCATTACGTTGCTATTGTAATTTATATCAACAGATCTGTTTTAGATACATATAAAAATTGGCTATCACGGTCCCGTTTAAAAATATATATTAATTTTATAAATATTTTGATGACATAAATAACAATTGCGTTTTGTTTATAAAAACCAAATGGAGGCAAATAATATGCGCATAAATACCTTTGTGCATCAAGCCTTAATCCATGAATGTTGAAAATGATTGCTTGTGTATCTTAGCTGTTATATATTGTACTAATCGTTTCTGGATTTTACTCAATCTATATGACAGCTAATAGTCTCTTAGGTGTGTTAGGCCAAGGTTATTATGTTACATAGAGTCATATTTTCTAAACTCCAAAGCATGTTCTGCTCATGAATTGTGCCAGAATAGATTGTGATAAGGTCTCTCTGAAAATCATTTTACATTTTGTCAAAGTATAAGCCAGATAAAGTACAAGTTTTTTTATCAAAAGTGTCCCCTTACAAGGGTTATAGGATAGTGTTGTAAGGATGAACAACAAATTATCATCGGCTTCGCCTCGGTCAATTTCTTGTTTGTCCTTACAAAACTATCCTATAACGCTTGTAAGAGGACACTTTTGATCAAAAACTAGTTCTGTATCTATTACATAGTGGTGCAATAACTCCTTGTATTTATTAAATGATCGGAATAATATTATGATGGCGATAATGTGGTTTTAAAGATGTAAGTATGAACGATACGTTTGGATGGAATGACGTGAATTGTAACATGTATATGTCAGAATAAACATCGATGAAAGAATCATGGAAAGTGCATTAATGAAATCACGCACAGGTACTGTATCAATGATAAAGAGTAGAAATGTAATTATTCTTTATACATTTTTTCTCTTTATCAATGATGCGGTATCTGTGAATTTTTGAGGCATGATTCTTAAAGGTTTTTAAGTTTTTTTCAAATCGTTGTGTACGTAGTCATAATTATAAAGTGAGAATAAGATAAAGTACTTTAATACGTACATTTTACTCAATTTATTTCAGAAAAAAAACCAATTCAATCACATGTGCTTAAGCCATACCATACAAAATCGTCTCTTCGTTAAGTGTCCGCTCTAAGTTGTTGGAAAACCTATCTACCAATCCTGAGGCAACCCCCCCAAATACTCGAAAAAGATCGAGTCATAACGACTGCTATGCTCATTATTATATGGCTAACCAATATAGCTTTCAAGTATTGTCAATTGGAATAACTTATAAAAATAACTGAAAGCGTTTGTGTGAACATACTGCTGTGAAGGAGTTGGGGACATGATGGTGAACAAGTATGACGAGCACGATAGCAGTATCTCATTGGATTTTGAAGATATACGAGGTTAAAAACTCTTGTTTTTTTTCTTTCCCAAGATGCCCACACCTGTCCGTCATCAAGTTCAAGAAATGTTATTGGCATAAACATATATACATGTTTGTCGCCACAAATAGTTGGCGTTTGAAATATACAATTACAGAGAAATACATTTATAAGAAAAAAAGAAAAGTATGAATAATATTAATCGGAAACTAAACGGTGAAACAATTTGGTATGACCTTATGTTGTTTAATGTGTGCCTTTGGGTTGTCCCTTCATACAGCTCATGTCACCAGTTTTAATGTTAATTTAC
Organism: Spisula subtruncata; assembly: GCA_963678985.1. NCBI lineage: Eukaryota > Metazoa > Mollusca > Bivalvia > Venerida > Mactridae > Spisula > Spisula subtruncata. Next base: position 24,586,497 of record OY787676.1, on the reverse strand, counting down.
ACGACAACGCACCAATTTAAAGTAGACAAGAAAACATAAATCGATTTGACTGTTTGGCGAACCCGCATTTAAATTAATGTGCATAACTCGTGCCAGCTGTGGTCTATGAAATATCCAGTTAATTTAACCACGCCAGATATATTCACATGGACAGCAGAAATAGGTACGGTGACGTTACTAAAAGAAAATGAGAGTTTGGCGAAATAAGAAATTGTGCTTGGCTCCAGTATTTGGCACATTTTCAATGGTAATAGTAATATTACTAATCAATCGAACAGTTTATCAACGCTCCAATAATGGACTTTTTGAAATATGTGAAAATAAACAGGCATTCATTGGAAACATGAAAGAGGCGGTTACTAAAACAATACCGAAGGAAGAAAGATTACGTGACGTTGTCGTCGATGAACTATTTGAGCGACTCAATTCTGAATCGCCCGATTTCTTTCCTGAGGATTTTTTCAGCGTTCCGATGAATCAGTTAACAAGACGTTTGGGGAAAAAAGCGGTCAAGAATTCCAGAAAATTAACCGAATTCGTACAGGTGAATATGTAAGTTAACTATTTACTACAAATATTACCATTGGTTGCTGGTGTTTATAATGTTAAATACTTCAATCAACAGTTTAAAATATGAACAATGTACAGTGGTACGTGTGCAAGTACACTCTTAAACAATAAATGTCACTGAATGTGATGGATACCCCCAGAAACTGCTTGTCACAGTGACTTAATTAGTATTAGACTTCTAAATTATGATAAAATAGGCCGTAACGCCCTTAACATTATCTGACTGATGTCCTCTGTTGATATGCACAATACACTTGATACTGATCAGTCGAACTTTTTGAAAACCGATACTTCGTATCTGAGGGTATAATAATGAAATATTAACATTGATTTGAGAACTGTATGTATTCCATACCCCCCTCCCCCAACAACAACAACAACAATGAAGGAGGACACCTGTTTTTGGTACGCGATTTTCATGGGCAATTTTGACCGTTCTTGGGACACAGGAAGACCGTAGACGGTTGGTATTCAGCAAGATTTTCTAAAAAGTGGTTTTTGGATATTAATTTACCCAATTTTTAAATACACATGTACAATGTTCAAAAAATGCCAATAAACATGCTTCGATAAAAATCATCTCGGGTAACATAGCTACGGAAGTACTCGGGATATTCAACGGGCAATGTCATCACCAGTCATGGTCAACACAACATAATGTAACAACAGTAAATATACAAATACATCTAACTAATATACCGTGTATATACACTGAACAAAATTTCAAATTGGTCACCTAACATATTGCCAACTTTCCGTCAATGATTATTCAAAATATATTCTGTCAATAGTAAATGAAAAAGAAATATGTAAACAACACAAACATGAATATTTGATGCAGATTCCGCTATTCTCACACTCAATTATTTTAGATTCTAAACAACAACCCTCAGAACCAGAAATTACATAAAATATGGATAGATGCATTTATAAATAACCCTATTTTTAAACAAAAAACATAATAAACCATCATCTCATATGGACGAGGAGGCAATAATTAATTTATGGCAAAGTTATACTCCAATAGGTTGTATGGTTGAGGCGGTGGAATGAAATGAAAAACATCAACTTTTAATATTCATCTGGATTTCTGACTGTTACACTGTAATTCGCCATAGGAAATCAATGTCGCCTCTAAAGTTGAAACGCACTGATAACTTGCCATAATTGAATCACCAAGAAGATAATTAATGAAAGAAAGATTGTACAAAATTTGAATTTTTTGAAAATCTTTCAATCGTGTGTGTCATTATTTTGAGGATTTAATGTTGTTCTACTTTCAATTAAAAGGGAGATAATTTCAAAATTTTCAACTTCAAAGCTGTATATCTTTTTTTAACGCTTAATTATTTTAGCAATACGGGTTGTTTTTCTGTTTGGGCGATCAAAAGCTGGTTTATATTTTTACAGTTTATCACTTTTCCACGGACAGGTTTTGCATCGAACGTAAAAAAACTGTTTTGTACACAATGGGCCATAACTCATAACAGGTTATGAGGCTATGTAAAACACGAACTTAAAAAGTGACCAATTAGAAATTTTGCTGAGTGACACGATAATTAATTGACATACGGTGACTTTAATAGTCTATTTCGATGTATATAAATGAATATGTGCAAATAGTTACATAAAACTTATTTTGAAGTCTAAACTATATAAAAAATGTATGTAGTAGTTTGTCGTTTTAACGATTGTATTTCACCACTCAGGCCTACGACACTCGTTGTTTATTCATAAACACCAAACCACCCTTGAAACGTTGTTAAACGGCCAACACTGTACATATCGATGACTAAAAATTAGAAGGTCGTAAGTGCCACTTACGACCTTTTAAGACTCATACATATTTAGAACAAGCATCACAAGGCGCCCATTTTCATAAAAATCTGAAATTGTCATGTTGACCAAAATGAAGTTTTAAAAACGTGTTTTCCCAAAGGTAAAGAGTAAATTACAGACAGATTTCTCTTGTATTCTCAATACATCGATTTTGTAGTTACGACCTTCTTGTTCTAAGCCATCGATATATCACATTTATTATATCACATTTATTCTTTTTTAATTTCAATCAACATATTCAGATAATTCGCAGTCCGTTCAAAGTTAAATGAAATAAGCTCGTCCGTCAGGTAAACTATGTTTATCTAGATTTTTGGCATGTTTGGCCTTTTCCAAAAGTACATGTATTTATCGAAATAACGTTAGTGTTCTCTTTAGATATATAGTAATTATTCGTTGGGTAATTAATAAAAGTAATAAATTAGACAAATTATATGTTTCAGGAGCGCCCCATTGTCAGCTTGGAATCTTTCATGTGCGAATATTCGTCAGTATGCCTTGTATGACCCAGATGATCAGAATGTGGCCACTTTAATGCACAATATGGCTACACTACCAATACTGTCTATCGGTAAGTCGATATTAAATACATTTTTTGTATAATAAAATACCCTTAAAACCATATTTCATATTATGCTTCTCTATTTTCTCTACTTTTTCCTAATCTATCGGTATTATAGTCGAGATTCGTCAATAACGTGACTTCAGATGTTTCCACCAAGCGTTTCTCAGGAACCATGTCTTCTAATAATACGGACTTAATGAGTTCCAGTACCGGCAAAAATGAACACTAATATTACCATAAAAAGTGTATGTTTACTGTAGAAGTATTCTGTTTTTGCCTGGTACATTTTCTTTGTGTCTTTTTATGCCCCACACCATCTTTGATGTATGAGGGAGGGGTATATTGCTATGCTCTTGTCTAACTCTCTATCGGTCGGTCGATAGATTAAATGGTCCTCCTTCAATAACTCATTAGGACAAAGATCAAGGTCATTGTGACTTTCACAGTTTCCGACCATTGACCACAGGTAACTGTTTCAACGAAAAACAAAATGTAAATTAGAAATATTAAAAATATATAATTATATATTACCAAAACAATATTGTTTTCGTTTTAGTCTTTATCAATGAAACAGTTACATGAGCTATTGATTGAGCTGTCATATGGCAAAGATGTTTACAATTGTCTCTTGTATTCTCAGGGTGTTTATTATTTTAGAGAAAATCAGAGGTGGAACGCAGCTCAACCTGCTGGCTATCCTGAAAGATGGCACCAAAACGGTCATGAAACCTATGAGGTAAAATATATCGTCCTATACACGAGAGGTGCCCCACTTATATTTGAACAGTATTGAATATCAAATAGTTCGATGCTTATTATATATAATCAAAATATTTCTGTATCATCGTGCAAAATAACGTACTATGAAACACATACAACTATTGATTATTACTTTATTTCTTAGTTTGCACTCAAATCTACAATTTTGTAGGGGGTATGGTGTTTGGCTTTTTGAAGACCGAATAATCCGATCGATGCTGTTTGCATTTCCCGCTTGTAATAAACGCAGCTATATTCCATAGACTAAAAGGGTTTGTGGGTTTATGTTCATTAGACTTTGGCCTTTACAAATCTTGCGTAATATACTTCAAATGTGTGTTCTTAAGGTACAGAATGGTGTTTTTGTGGAGGCAGTTGAAGCTCCGTGTTGACAAAACACCATGCTCCCCATATGGTCTCCAGGAAAGTTGTTTTGCAAACATTTTGACCAAATATGGTTTGGAACCTAATGCACACAGCAATGTGCATTCACCTTTGACATTTTAGGATTAAATGTGTTCCGTTAAGCCAGTATAGCAAACAAAAGCATACGTTATGCAAACGTTCGGAAACATGTGAAGCTTAACAAATGTCAACTTATGGGTAGCCTTATCAACATTTATCATATAGTAGGCTGTCCCTTCATGGTATTAATCTCAACGATAAAGCATTGCCTCTACAGAGGTGACAAAGTTGTGGCATTTACGGTTCCGTTGAAGCATACACAGTGTTAAAGACATTTGTCTCCCTTATGTTTTTTTGTGGTATTGAGCATGTAAACACCGATTTTATCCCGAGTCCGGCATGAATAATTCTCTAAATGAACAAATCGAAAGTTCCAATGGGTACTCTTAACGTCGCTGAAGTCCCTATTTTGGTTTTTGGATATGCCTTACTTATTAAATAACCAAAGTTTAAGATTTTGGTAGGTATTATCACTTTTTGTCAGTTTTTGATATTTTGCGTAATTTCGTTAAAAAGAACAACAAAGCGCAAAACATCCTTCCTGTGACAAGAAATGCATATTTTCTTCACAAAAATGGAATATCCATCCTCAACCAGCAACGATTAAGGGCTTTTATGGCAGTGGCTGACCTTCAAAACGCAAAACACCATACCCTCTACAAAAGTGTTGTTTTTGGTTCATTCTATTTTTCAAACAAACCAACCAGTTAGTGTAACTGTTACCTAAAACATATGTTTACACAGTACAAAAGAGATATTTGATTTATACCATATTTCCATGAAAATATGTCATGTTCAACACTGTTCAAAAATAAGTGGGGCACCTCTCGTAGATGTGAGTCTCACAGGGAAGACTAGATTTCACCCCTATGTATTGTCTCTTTATTTAAAGAATTTATTATCATTATTATTATATAAAACAATCAGGGCCTACGATACCGGAAATTCAAATTACATTAGAAGGTATAGAATATTGTGTAGAAAATAATGTAAATGATGGTCATTTGAAATTTCATAAGCTGAATTGAACAGTAGTTCAAAAAACTTCTAACACTATTTTTTTTTAAATGTTGACATATGTATGAGTGTTTGCTAAAGACACTCATCATAGACATATGTTTCATTTTCAGTAATACCATACCAAATTGTTTCTTCGTTTAGCGTCCGAGGACGGATAGTTTTGGGCATCTTGGGAAAGAAAAAACAACACAGTTTGAAACCTCGTATATCTGCAAAATCCATTGAGATATTGCTTTCCTGCTTATCATACTTGTTCATCATCATGTGCCCAACTCCTACACAGCAGTAGGTTACACATAAACAAATTATCAGTTATTTCTATAGTTATTATGATTGGCAATGCTTGAAAGCTATATTTGTTAGCCATGCATGTATAAATATCAGCATAGAAGTCGTTATGATTTTTTCGAGTATTTTGGAGTATTTTTGTCTCAGAATAGCTAGATGCGATTTCGAACTTAAGGCGGTCGCGCTAAACGAAAAGACGATTTGGAATGGCCAACTGGTAAAATGTCTCAGAAGGACCCCTGAAAAATCCATAGTTAAATACACAAAATACATTGGGTGGTTGACAAATACAAATTCGTTGGTATTTTTCTTCTCCCAATGTAAAGAATATGTCTGTAAGAATATGGTTTTTGGTTAGCCATTGTACAAGGTCAATCACATCTTTGTAAAGTCCATGTCCTTTTCCTGAAATACGTTAAAACCACAATATATGACTCAAACGGCTATTTTCAAAAAGCAATAACTTGGTTACTTTTTTGCGGAATGAGGTATTTTTATCACTTAAAATAGTGGGAAAAACACCATAAGATGGAAGATAACAATGTCCAACATTCAGTTGCTTTGTCGCCTAAATAACGTTATGTAAACAATAACTACATAATCAATAGTCTACGGGAAACATCTCTTGCAAAATAAGTATTTTGTCAACCATACATTATACTCATCTTTTGTGATTTTTGGCCCACTATTTCAACAGAGAACATCATAGGAATTTGTTTTCAAGTATGCGTACATGTACGTATATTAATTATTTTTCATAGTCACCAAAAATCCCTAAATGTACCCTTCTCTTCTAAGACTACACTATCGGACTTGCGGTGACCATGAAAAATAATTAATTTACACACACTTGAAATAAAATGCCTAATGGTAAGCATTTTCAAAAAATACATCATCAATTATTGGTCATTTGTGAAAAAAGGTATGAGAAAATCCGACAGGGAAGGTAGCACTCCACCCAACCAGCCGAGCACAGAAATCAGAAACACCACGACACAACTACCCCGAGCAGTGCCTTCTAATGGACTATACTTCCATTTATTTATTGGATGATATGAAGAAATGTTTAGAGAGCGATAATGTGAAAATGATATTTACAATTAGGCCATACCAAATCGTCTTTTCGTTAGGTTCGAAAACCTATTTAGCTATCCTGAGACAAAGCAAACCAAAATACTCAAAAGACAAGCCATAACAACTTTTATGCGCATTATTATATGGCTAACAAGTATAGCTTTCAAGCATTGTCAATTATAGCAACTTATTGAAATAACTGAAAACTTGTTTGTGTGAAACATACTGCTGTGTAGGAGTTTGGGACATCATGGTGAACAAGTATGATGAACATGAAAGCAATATGTCAATGGATTTTGAAGATGTAAGAGGTTACAAACTTAGTTGTTTTTTCTTTCCCAAAAAGCCCAAACCTATCCATCCTCGGGCGCGAAACGAAGAAACAATTCGGTATGACCTTACATGTTTGCAATATGTCTATTTATGTTTCTAGATATCCTAGAGACCGAGATGAACTCAATGATACTTTCTATTTCGATTTCATGGAGCGACATACGTCAGAAATTGCTGGTTTTCATTTAGACAAGTAAGTCAGTGATACTTTCTATTTAAGTTAAGTTACCAATTTTCTAGGGCTCTTTTCAGCTGTTAGGCCGCTCAAGCACCCTTTGACATTTTAACTCCCCTGGTCATTGGGCTACATATGGAAACCTACACTCGTGTCTCCCTGGGGAGACTATTTCTTTCCTGTGGTGTGGCAGCCAACATCGATCCGCGGCGCCCAGGAATAGACATTACCCTCACAGGTACCATTTTACACCATGGTGGAGTAGAGCTGTGGGTCTTGCTCAGAGATTTTAACCAGTGGGCCAGAGAGGGATCGAACCCGGGACCTCTCGATCCCGAAGCGCGCGCCCAACCTCTAGGCCGCCGCTCCCCACCACTTTCACGGAGCGACATTCGTCAGAAATTGCTGGTTTTCAGTTAGACAAGTAAGTCACTAATGCTTTCTATTTCGATTTCACGGAGAGACATTCGTCAAAAATTGCTGGTTTTCAGTTAGACAAGTAAGTCACTAATGCTTTCTATTTCTATTTCATGGAGCGACATTCGTCAGAAATTGCTGGTTTTCAGTTGGACAAGTAAGTCACTAATATTTTCTATTTCGATTTTATGGAACGACATTCGTCAGAAATTGCAGTTGGACATTCAAGTAAGTCAATGATACTTTATATTTCGATTTTATGGAACGTCATTCTTCAGAAATTGCTGGTTTCGGTTGGACAAGTAAGTTGATTCATTCGATATGCATTAGACAAAGTGTCGCATGTTACGTATTATATTCTGAAATCCTCATCAAAATGACCCTATTTTTTCAGTCTTTCACTGATTATTGTGTTTACATGTATTTATAGTATATCACACATTATTTGAGTGTGGTTCCAAAGATGGAAAGCACATAAGAAGAAAGAAAAAATACAACCTTCAGTTAGTTTGTCGACAAAATATTGCCATGAAAACATTTTTTATGCGTATTATGTAGCCGAAGGGAAGCAAACCATCCATACAAAATTTGATTTTGGCCTAGTTTTCGACAGATATAGTCTGCCCTCAATTATTGGTAATGTGCAAAAAACATTATAATGGTACTTTTATTCCTTGTAATTATTGGATGCTCGGAAAAAATGTTTTGGGAGCGATAATGAGACATTAAGTAAAGTCACATTAAGCATTAAGCTTCTATTTTAATGAGCTATAACTTGGTAACTTCTCTTCAGAGTGGTACAATTTGAGCATTGTAGTTGATTCACAAATGTTGAAAAACACCATACGATTGAAGAAAGTGTAATAAAACATCCAAATGATTTGTTGGCAAAATGGCAATTTCTAAACAATAAATGCATGATTTAAAGTCTTAGGAAAGCAACTCTTGCAAAGTTCGCTCACAATACAATGTTTGGTCAGCTATTCCGATAGATATAGTTAACATTCTTTCGTCGAGTATTGGTCATTTGTTAAGAAACCGCCTAATTGTTCCATAATTCGTTGTATCCTCACTATTTAATGGATGATCGGAAAATAGTTATAAGAGCGATAATGTGACTTTAAGTACTTATTTCTGTACATGTATATTATAGAGTGTTAGGATTCTACAGAGTTCCGCCGACAGTAGGTAGAAAAATGAACATCCTGACGGAGATGATACCGGTGGCTGAAAAAGAAATGAAAGCGACGGTTTATAAGTCTGGAGGTAAATGTATATGCAGTTGTTTAATATATAATATAGAGCATCTATCACGAGTTGTCAATTGATATAAATTTATATTAAACGAGTTGTTTTGGAAATTTTATTAAGCGAGCCTCTGGCGAGCTTAATAATATTTCCTGAACGAGTTTATTATAAATATATCAATTGACAACGAGTGATAGATTCTTTATGTCATATGACACTAAAAATGCAAAATATGCATTGATTTATTGGAAAAATTCAATACCTTATACTACACGTGGTAAGTATAACTTTATACGTACTGGCTTTACTAACCTGAATAAAAGGAAAGTGATACAAACTGATATTCCTATAATGGCCGTGTTAAAGCGATTAAATTCAATTTTGGTGATAAAATCGTTTTTATCACAAAACTATGTTTTACAAATACATAAAGTATTCTTGCAGCTTACATTACGATCAAAGGTGCTATTGATGAAAACGTTTGCCGTCGGCTACGCCTTTTCTTGGTATTTATACACTACTACGCTGTATCAACGTTAAATTATATATTTTACTGTGTTAGTCACGCAATATATTTTAGGTGTATAAAAGGAAATAAACAGACGTAATGTGACTATTTTTCTTCGAGATGAATGAGTCCATATTCGTATATGACTGTATTATGTCGGTCAAGCCAAAAGCATGCGATTTTAAAAGAGCAATTTACCAACCCTTTAACTATACGTACCTATTTGCTTTCATGTTCAAAGTGTACTCAATTCAATTACTTATTCACACTTTCAGTAAACAATATTTGTTTCCATGGAAACTGTGGACGCTGGTGCGATGTTGCTCATGGTTACTGTGGAAAAGGTGACGTCATTGAGGTAGCATTGATGATGTACTTGCCGCAAGCACTACTGCATGTAGGCTTGCCATGGAGTAGGAGCTTCACGTAAATATCGCACATACGCTTCGCATTATGCACCAGTCAGTTGCATCTACGGTCCCATCCCCGGGGATGGGTCGGGATGTTTACTTTTGAGTTGGCAAATCCTTGCCCTTCCATGGCCCTGCGGGGGACAGTTAACGTTTAAATCTCCGGATTTCCACGGCCCCTGATAACTAAATACTGTCCCCATGGTATTGGTTCGGGAACAAATCCCAACATTTCCCCGGCCGTGCGGGGGAAGATGGAAGGTAAAAACCCGAACTTTTCCCCTGCTATCACCATGGATTCCCGGGGCCGGGGCGTGGATGCAACTGACTGGTGCATTAATGTATGACTATTGAGTAAGACATATAGCTCCGTTTTACATTTATCTGGAATATTGCCCTATTTGGACTTAGAAATTACCTTGGATTAGTTTTATGTTTAGCTCAACGTTTAGAGAACGAGAGGGACGAATGTTATTATGTTCCTACAGGACGTGAACGGACATTATGTAGGTAGAGAAGACGAGAGAGACGAATGTTATTATGTTCCTACAGGACGTGAACGGACATTATGTAGGTAGAGAAGAACGAGAGGGACGAATGTTATTATGTTCCTACAGGACGTGAACGGACATTATGTAGGTAGAGAAGAACGAAAGAGACGAATGTTATTATGTTCCTACAGGACGTGAACGGACATTGTGTAGGTAAAGAAGAACGAGAGGGACGAATGTTATTATAATCCTACAGGACATGAACGGACATTATGTAGGTAGAGAGGACGGGAGAGACGAATGTAATTATGTTCCTACAGGACGTGAACGGACATTATGTAGGTAGAGAAAACGAGAGGGACGAATGTTATTATAATCCTACAAGACATGAACGGACATTATGTAGGTAGAGAGAACGGGAGGGACGAATGTTATTATGTTCCTACAGGACGTGAACGGACATTATGTAGGTAGAGAAAACGAGAGGGACGAATGTTATTATAATCCTACAGGACATGAACGGACATTATGTAGGTAGAGAGGACGGGAGGGACGAATGTTATTATAATCCTACAGGACATGAACGGACATTATGTAGGTTGAGAGGACGGGAGAGACGAATGTTATTATGTTCCTACAGGACATGAACGGACATTATGTAGGTTGAGAGGACGGGAGAGACGAATGTTATTATGTTCCTACAGGATATGAACGGACATTATGTAGGTAGAGAAAACGAGAGGGACGAATGTTATTATAATCCTACAGGACATGAACGGACATTATGTAGGTAGAAAAAACTAGAGGGACGAATGTTATTATATTCCTACAGGACATGAACGGACATTATGTAGGTAGAGAAAACGAGAGGGACGAATGTTATTATGTTCCTACAGGACGTGAACGGACATTGTGTAGGTTTAAAGAAAACGAGAGGGACGAATGTTATTATAATCCTACAGGACGTGAACGGACATTGCGTAGGCAGAGAGGATGGGAGAGACGAATGTTTTTATGTTAATACAGGACGTGAACGGACATTGTGTAGGTTTAGAGAACGAGATAGACGAATGTTGTTATGTTCTTCAAGTAGATGGCACTGTTCAAATAGAATAAAATATAAATCCAACTATCGGTATCAGTACTTCTGAAATGCTAGACGTGTCGGAAGTGCCAAATGTTTTAAATACTCTGACGCATCACCCATTATAATTACAGTTTGTTTAACGTTTGAGAGTTTTGGAATGAAAACATTTTACTTTTGGTTTCATGTAACAGGCATCAGTGGAAGGCAATTTGGGAGACAAAGAATATATGTAAGACCGTACAGCATAAAGATTATTTCAAAGATAAACGTATTCTCCGTGAAGCCATTGATGCGTACCTGTTTGACTATATGACAGGTGTGTATTACCAATGAATAGATACATAGAGGATCTATCACGAGTTGCTAATTGATATAAATTTATATTTCCTGAACGAGTTTAATATAAATATGTCAATTGACAACGAGTGATAGATTCTTTATATCACATGACACTAAAAAAAAAAATACGCATCGATTTATTAGAAAAAACTCAATACCTTATACTACACGTGGTACGTATAACTTTATACGTACTGGCTATACTAACGTGGATACAAGGAAAGTCATGTGATATAATAATATATGTTCTTTATATAATGTAATTATGCTTTGTAAATTATGTTCATGCTGTTTGTCAAAAACAATTTGGTTTACGGCAATAAACTCTGTTCTGTTCTGTTCTGTTCTGTTCTGTTCTGTTCTGTTCTGTTCTGTTCTGTTCTGTTCTATTTGTTTAGCATCTGGGTATGGAAAGTTTCTGGCATATTGGGGGAAAGTGTTTGTACTCTCGTGCACCATCATACTTGATTGAGATATTGATTTCATGCTTGTTCATAATCATGCCCCCCCCCCCCCAACACATAAACAGGTTAAGTTTCACTCAAACAAGCTTTTAGTTATTGGTCGTGATTGACAACGCTTGAAAGCTATAAATGTTAGCTATATAACGATGAGGACGGAAGCCGTTATGACTTGTTTTTATCGAGGGCCTCGTTTTTTGTCGTCGGATAGCTATATAGGTTTTCGAACTTTGTGGTGGGCGCTAAACGAAAATACGATTTGATGACCTAAGCCTGTAATTCGCAATATACTCGTACATGTATAATCAGCAACAATTGTTTCAGGGAACGAAGATCGTCACACATTTTATTATCACAAAGAGTTCGATGGGTTGACTTTCTCAGTACTAAGAGATAATGGCAAAGGGTAGCTATGCTTCATTCTTAGAGTTTAAGAATGCTAGACTTAGTACACTAGCTGGCCAATTTTTTAGATTTATATAAACCGATATTAGAGTATAAAACGCTTAAAATTTGGGTAAATATATTGTTTTCTAAATAATCGGTGTAGTTACTCGTGCTTGTGTAATAGTGCACATTTAAAAACAAGTAAACTACGCTGTCTACTATGGGCAAAGCAAAATATTTGTCTGTATAGGAAAAATCACCGGGCATGTTAGAATTAGTATTATTTTGTGAATTTGTATATTTGATGTATCAGATTGTTAGACATATTGTAAATCAGGGACTACATGTCTTTACATATTTTATTTCAATTGCGGTCGCAAAACGTATGTAGTTCTTTGATGTCGATCTCCGTTTCTTTTCCAGATTTGCCCGGCATTCACTAGACACTCCACTCAACCTACAACCATTACTCCAGTGCTGTATACTAAAGAAATCCACCGTTTTGAAATTCATTAAACTTTACATTGGTCCTGAAAAACTGAGCTCTCTGATGAAGAGAGCATTGTCCAGTGACCCTGTTGTCCCAGTCTTGAACATTGGTCATTTACAAGCTTTAGATAGACGTGTGGTCAATGTACTTCGTGCTATGGCAACATGTATAGACCAACATGGCATAGATAACGTTATTGAAGATGCAATATTATAAATACTGTCAAATCATTAATTTTCGTTGGGGATTAGATTTTGTGAATATTGTGGTTCATCTTCAACCACGAAATCAAATCCCATAGAACAATAATACTGTCCTTTGTATTCATTACCTGCAATGCAAAATCCACGAATTATTGTCCCGTCGAAATGGCATTTTTCTCAATAATACAATACTATTGTCCAATCGAAATTAAATGATTTTACAGTAAAGATTTAGTACAATGTACAATGTACGAGGGTTGTACCAGAATAACGTAGACTTTTGTCATTCGTTCCATACCATTCATCATACAAACACATAATTTAGTACGGAGTGCAAATAATATTTACTGCGTAAGTACGTGAAATTTCAAAGTCGTATCTTATTTGGATCAAATTCGGCAGCTTCTGGGGATAGATAGGGATGCGGTATGCGGGGCACGTCAACGGAACGACACGACGTCGGTGGAAATTCCAGGATAGGTGAAGCTACTAACTGTGTACATTGTAGCTATAAAAATGGGCACATCTGTACACAAAACTTACGAATGTTTATTTACTACCTTAAATATGATAAAAGTTCCAATTTATTACCAGTAACGTCGCATATAACCCTAATAATAGAACGTCGACCCAGGTCGATGTAGTCCTAGAAAACGCTTGGTGACGTCACATTCGCCGTTGGTTTTCGCAGTCGGTCCATGCCGTTTAATTTGATATCGACCACGATTTAAACGCTTGTGTCGTTTGGAAATCAGGAAACTCGATAATAGAGATTTAGAGTTCGCAGGTTCCAACATTTAAAGCGTTGGTTCAGGCGTCTTCCCGAGGTACACACAAAACTTCATGTTGATGGGATTTCCAGCGCATTTCGTTAACGTCATATTTTTACTGTTGATGCGCAGCAGCTATTTCTTTTTTTTTTGTACCATCAATCAACAACGGTAACCTTTATAATGTCGAAATTACGGCGTACGGTCCAAGGATATTGCGCGTGAATGTCACGAAGTCGCGTTAAAATTAGACTTGTTATCTGTGAGGTTTAAGCAGTTGAATAATGCCAAACATGTTTTTAAAATTCGCTGCCCCTCCTATCCAACTATTGGTTACTATGGCGACAGATCAAATGGCTTTCTAACATTCTGTTCCAAATATTTTTTATCGATTCTCTTGAAAAAGGTTTGAAGTTTTTCTACGGCAAATTGGGTGATAATACATGCCCAAATAAAAAAGTTATTACAAAAGTCTACGTAATTCTGGAAGACTCCTCGTGTACCACCTAGTTTGCTTTGTTTGGTAATCCATATGGTCGAGGCCCACAGAAGAGTTAAGTTATTTTAGTTTTTTGGGGGATAGTGCACGATACAGAAGACGCCCCAGTTCCAGGAGCATCCCTGATTATTTTACGTGCCGAATGTATATACCGGAAGCATCATACAGGGGACTTAGGTTTAAAGTCTCATCCGAAAGACTATTAGTAAATTTAGTTGGTCAGTCCTGGTCACTCGAACCCACAACCCCGAGATCAGAAGTCTCTTGTTCGACCGACTGTGTTAAGTGGGTTGACTAGTTCGTTATCAACAGTTTGTACTCAAGGGACACAATTCTTGATAGTAACAGACAGTGTTTTAATATTTGAATTGCCTCCCTTCTTAATCTCACTCATTCTAGCTGTTTGTGAATGTTACCAATAATCACAAGTCAGTTTATGACTAAAAATGATTTACAATTTGATTACCAGTCTTTTACAGTCCAGTTAGGATATTTGTCCAATGACGTAGCCGTTTATGTGTACCCAAAAAGATCACAACCATTGCCAGAACAGGCAGAGTTCAGTTTAGCATTAAAATAACACAAACCTGTTTGTATAAGCCTTTATAATTGGTTTTACACCGTAATGGTGGATTCTTCTCTGCGTCATTGTCATCTTACCCTAACTGGACTATAATAGTAAAAAACGCTTACTACTGAATTTATAAGTAAAATATTGCTTGAATAATTAAAAAATAAAAACTTGGGTTAAAAGGCTCCAGTGGGGATCGAACCCACGACCTCCTGTTTACTAGACAGGCGCTCTAGCCACTGAGCTATGGAGCCGATGTTGGCCACTGGTTATATACTGACAAATGTACAATAATATTTACCACAGTCTATACAGTGCCAACCAAAAATAAGTATAAATTGTTCATTTCTCTATTTATCTCAGGTTTTGTCTGCAATAACACGGACAGTATTTTCAAAACATTGAAACAACACTATTTTTGAAGGCAAAGACATATTTAGTACAAAGACAATTACATTGATAGCTCCCAGGGCCAGTTAGTAAAATATTTTACTGAAAGTTTCTTGGCTTGAAAGGTAACTTGGTCATAAAATACTGAAAATTCAGTTCCTTCAAGGCTTGGACCCCATGGTTATTTTAATTCAGGACATTTTAATTTTCAAGGCTTGGACCCCATGGTGATTTTAATTCAGGACATTTTAATCTAAATAAAGATTAACTGAATGTTCTGAATCCAAATAACGAATTATTTTGCTCGTTTAGTAACTGTAGTTTCAGAAATTACTATTATTTTGACCGTCTGACAAACAGATATGGAGTAATTTAACCAAATTTAATTTTGCATCTATTTATGTATTTGTGGTGGGAATTGTATATAATAAACCAAGTATAATCTTGTCCTTATATAGCTAGGAATGTGCACAGAAACATGGCTCTAGTCCACTGTGTATAAACGAGTCGATTTCCGGCAATTGCAATAAGGCATACACGTTGAATAAAATATGAAGGATACTGTAGATTCAATAAGTAATACTAATGAGGGCGCTATCCCATTCGAAAGAATGGCAGGGACTACTGTTAACTCGGTTACACCCAGTCAAACCTTGATACTAACGTTAGTAAACATAATTTACCAGGCGGACGAGATTATATTTACAACCGTTATCATTTAACTTTGAACGAACTGTAGACATTGCTTGCATTGCATACAGTATGACTGTTTAGTTAATTGATAACATCCCTAGTCTATAATATTTTACCTATGCGAGAAATGGCACCGACGCCTTCCTTTAAGCCCCGTTGGAGAAATAGCCATGTTAGGATTTCAGCTCCCGTCATTAGATTTTCGCTGATGTTCGGTCAGTTACGGTTTAGGCGAGAAATAAGTGCCGCCGATCACCAACAAGCATTGAATCGCGGACATGTGTCACTAGGGTATTGTCTAACATATCGACTGAATAGATAGACGCAGCATCGTTACCGTCATCATGAAAACCATCTTGATTATCTATTGTAAAATTAGCGTTGTTTTATTCAGTTTATTTTCGGACACGCTGGTCAGTTATTGATCGCAGTAATTGCAAGGTACATATTTTCGCAACTTTCCCACTGATCGGCTCTATAGTTCCCTAGTGTAAAATCAAGTACCGTTTCCGATTTTCTGTGGCAAAACTAAATATCAATTATGCAAGAAACTCGATAACCTACTGGGTACTTGTAGTTCGACTTCTAACATTCCTGTTGAAAATGTGTAGCCTATGTTATATCTAAGAGCTTAGAAGGTTTCTACAGGCTTTGTATCAAGGTTCCCTATAACCTTCATCAGTAACATCACGCCAACTTTGCAACAGGTGTCTACGCGATAATATTTTGAGCAGTCTTCAGAACAAATCGTTGATGTCCCGTGTTACTGTCGTAAGACTTTCCTATGACGGTCATGCGAACTCACTGTACGCCGTAAGACACACACAACGTTGGGAAATAAAATAAAACATTTCATCCAGGACATAGACGAAATGGCACACATAGCAAGTTTGTCGTACGATGCGCATGCGATTACGCCATATCTGTGGCTTATAAATATTATTTGCATGTATGTGTGCTACTGCTGCATATGATTGTAATTTGTTTCGGGTGTAATAAATCGCGCGCGGCTAATGTGACCTAGGCGAGGAATCCTATATATAACAGAGGGGGGGGGATCACGTGATGGTTGCATTTCGGTTTTTCTAATGGCGGCGCCCATGTCAAACAGGTAATTTGCTGTTTTCTGTCTTTTTTCATCGATATGTTAACATATTATACTGACCATGTTCTGGCCAACAACGTCCGGTTTCCATCGATATCTTGCTTTTGGCTGTAGGTGCCGTAGTTTTTGTGATTACCCTGTGCACAATTTCGCATCGAGGACTTTCTGTTATGAAAACCGCGATTGCATTGAGTCTTAACGCAAAAAAGTCACGGTTTTTGTCAAATACTGGATTTATCCAGATTATAATCGACCGTATATGTTCTCATTGCACAACATAGTATCTGTGTCCTATATGCTCAGCATTAAGAGGCGTTTTTACGATTTTATTCGAATTAATCCATAATGATTGCATTGAGAAACATATTTTTCGTGGTTGCATTGAGTACCAATCAGTACTACATAATCGAGAAGTTATACATGCGCTGTTTACTGTTGTCATTTAAAATATTTAATAATAAAAATATAATTTATAATACTTACATTGAATTGTTATGTCAAATAATATATCATATACAGGTAGTCGGTCTTTTCCATACAATTTATAAGGCATTCCTGTAGCATGCATTCAGTGTTGTATTAATTATGCATATTATCTTATTTCCAGTTTCTAAAGACATGCCGAGAAAGAAAAGTAACCTTCGACCATATATTTGACACAGTAGCGAGCTTGGTGGACGGTACTCAAACAAGAACACCAATCAAACACAAGATCGGGACAAACGAAAGCTAGAAAAAACACTGTTTAGACACCATTCAAAGCAGCACATCTTTATCTGAACTCGTCTTCTGATATAGATCTAAATCTCATAGAACCTTATTTTGTTCCAACAAAGAGTTCACGAAATAAAAGTGAATACAATGGCTCTGAGGAAGTCAGCAATTAATCCGGGAACTATAATGTGAAACTACTGGCAGTAGACGAACGTATATATGTGTTTTGGGATTTGAACCATTGTGCGATGATGACAACGACGATCAGACTGTTGAACCGGTATATTAAAGTCACTAATTTAATAAGCTATTACTCGACAACAGGCGCAACGGCAAACTTCGCTCGTTCACAATGATGAGACTGAATATATAATTTCATTAAATGCGACACCTGTAGTTTCGAGTTTAAATCAAGACAGCATTCAGGACGATACGAGTATGCACGAGGGTGAAAAGGAACACATTGTGTAGATGTGGCGAAGGTAGTCAGCGTGTTAACTACTAATGTACCGCACAGACATAAACTTGAAACTAAGCTTGTATGAGTAAACTTTTGATAGATTGATAGTTTGATCTCGTTCTTTGATAATGTTTTAATGTTGCATAATATGTGATTTCTTTTTAGCTCACTTGTGCACAAAATAAATGCCCAAAATGAGTACTTGTACATAGTCGTTTGTTGTTCTACGCCTCTTCGTCGAAAATTTGTTGTATGTTAGTTACTTATGAATTGTGATCAACGCGTATGTCTTTGCCCACTTTTCACATTTAGCTATTGTGAGCGACATAGGGTCATATCAACACTTAATAATTAATAACAGGGTCACTGGAATAGCGCACGAGGAATCATTTAATACTGAAAACCACTTGAATTGCATTTGAATTTCTTTAGTTTGGTTCACCAAAATATTTGATCTAAATTACTAGTCATCAGTATGGACATGCTAGATCTATGTGGTATGTGACGAAGATGCACTAGTATTTATAAAGGGAAATTAGAAAGACGACTCTTCCCAACAGGCGGGAATTTGACAACCTTATCTACTCCAAGTCCCTGGGAATAGACGTCGGTCCGGTTTCAAGACTCGGGAATTACTACATGACAACGTGTCCCATCCCCGGGGATTTAGACAGTATGTGAGTATTTAGACATGGTGTTGCTCATTCTAGACTTGAGCGTCGAGAAAGTCGTTTAAATCGGTAAAAGAATCAAATACTTACGGTTGTGGGCACACATTTACTTTTGTGTTTTAAAGTCAAACATTCATGATGTCTCATACCACATGGTTTGTCTCACTGTAACATCAATCCAATTTTGTATGGCTTTACATTAACATAGGCAAGACATGATCAAAGTATAGTGAGACCTTGGACCTTGTGTATTTGTACAATGTGATTTCCTTTTACATATTGTTTCTGTAATTTATTGAATGTAAAATCATACATATGGTTCACATGGTTTGTTTTCAGTTTTTAATAACAAAATCATATTTTCAAAACAAATACATTTACCAATTTTTCATAAACAATAAAAATATGTATTTAAAAAGGGTGTCCTTTTATTTATTGATCAAATAGCTCAACACATGTATGTATGTATATCAGGAACGACAAAGTTTATTACAGATGACTCGGAGCTGAAATGCCCACTATCGGCCATTTGCAGACACTTTCACAGTGGTTCTTGAAACCATCAATTCAATTTACGAGACGTTGCCCAAATATCCTCCAATCAAGTTCCAAAACCACTTCGTCTTCTCCACGTACCTCAAATTGTGTTGTAGATGAAAAGTAAAACCAGTTTTCCTAATCCGTCCGAAGAAGAAAAACTATATCATGTAGTGGAAACTGCTTGCTGGCGACGAGTTCAATACTCTTACTATAGTTGTACAAATACAATGTATTTTGCCAAACTCATTTAGACTTCTGGGCATAAACTTATAATCTTGGCTGTACTTGGATTTTCTTCCATTTAGTTATAGTACCGATAATTTAAAGTCACATTATTGCTCCCACAACTTTTTTCTCCGATCATTCATTACATACAGTGAATTATGGAACCATTGGGCTGTTCCTTAACAAATGACCAATACTCGTCGACGTTATGTTAACTACATAATTATGTCTAAATAGTAGACCATGTATCGTATTTAGCAAATTGTGTGGTGAACAAAATACTCATTTTGCAAGGGTTGCTCCTCTTAGACTTTAAATCCTGCACCATCAGGATGTTTTATTACATTTTCTTCCATCTTATGGTGTTTTCCACATTTCGGAATCATAATCATCTAAAGTGCCCAAATTGCATCATTCTGCAGAGAAGTTACCAAGTTATAGCTTATTACAATGGTGACTTTAATATACCGGTTCAACAGTCTGATCGTCGTTGTCATCATCGCACAATGGTTCAAATCCCAAAACACATATATACGTTCGTCTACTGCCAGTAGTTTCACATTATAGTTCCCGGATTAATTGCTGACTTCCTCAGAGCCATTGTATTCACTTTTATTTCGTGAACTCTTTGTTGGAACAAAATAAGGTTCTATGAGATTTAGATCTATATCAGAAGACGAGTTCAGATAAAGATGTGCTGCTTTGAATGGTGTCTAAACAGTGTTTTTTCTAGCTTTCGTTTGTCCCGATCTTGTGTTTGATTGGTGTTCTTGTTTGAGTACCGTCCACCAAGCTCGCTACTGTGTCAAATATATGGTCGAAGGTTACTTTTCTTTCTCGGCATGTCTTTAGAAACTGGAAATAAGATAATATGCATAATTAATACAACACTGAGTGCATGCTACAGGAATGCCTTATAAATTGTATGGAAAAGACCGACTACCTGTATATGATATATTATTTGACATAACAATTCAATGTAAGTATTATAAATTATATTTTTATTATTAAATATTTTAAATGACAACAGTAAACAGCGCATGTATAACTTCTCGATTATGTGGTACTGATTGGTACTCAATGCAACCACGAAAAATATGTTTCTCAATGCAATAATTATGGATTAATTCGAATAAAATCGTAAAAACGCCTCTTAATGCTGAGCATATAGGACACATATACTATGTTGTGCAATGAGAACATATACGGTCGATTATAATCTGGATAAATCCAGTATTTGACAAAAACCGTGACTTTTTTGCGTTAAGACTCAATGCAATCGCGGTTTTCATAACAGAAAGTCCTCGATTCGAAATTGTGCACAGGGTAATCACAAAAACTACGGCACCTACAGCCAAAAGCAAGATATCGATGGAAACCGGACGTTGTTGGCCAGAACATGGTCAGTATAATATGTTAACATATCGATGAAAAAAGACAGAAAACAGCAAATTACCTGTTTGACATGGGCGCCGCCATTAGAAAAACCGAAATGCAACCATCACGTGATCCCCCCCCCCTCTGTATATAAACAAGGTCCTGCCTGGGCGTAAGTATAACACGTGCTGCACTGTAAGTCATGTCGATTCATCTTTGTAAAAGAATTGAGACGTCAAAAATATATACACCCAACCACTTTTCTAATTGGTCACTTTGCAACCCAAAATGTGACCATAATTCGATGATAGTTTGTGCTCATAAGTCTTATGTAATTCAATTCATTAAAATATCAAAAGCTCATACCAAAGTATGCATGGAAAATCGTGCGTTCAATTTTGCATTTTCATAAAACGTGTGTGTGCAAAATAGCATAATAATAGTACACGAATTAGAGGTCACGAAGACAATATATCGACTGTTAAATTATAGTAATCATAGGCCAGGCTCATGCCAATGTGGCCAGGCTATACATGCAGAAAACGATCGTATTAGAAAATATCAAGTAACAAAAGGCTCCAGTGGGGATCGAACCCACGACCTCCTGTTTACTAGACAGGCGCTCTAGCCACTGAGCTATGGAGCCGTTGTTCAGCATCTTCGAGACAACATTGCACCACGGCTGGAAATATGCAAGAGTTTTGTCCACCCCCTGGCTATATCATCGACACACTACGGTAGTGTAATAATTGTGTAATCATTGGGAATAGGAACCGACCACCACGCATTTGTGGTGAAATGCCTTGTTTAAAAGAAAATATTTTGTTATTGGGAAACGCTTCAATAAAAATGTCGCCTTTTGATTTCGTCCTACACCCACAATACAATCATGACCGTTTCACACAACACTAACGCAAGTGTCGTAGGTTATCGGAAAATGATTAAATTAACCGTTTTATTTATGTAAGTGTCATATTTCGCATCTGTCCACGCGTCAATTCTCGTTTGTAGTCCAATGCTAGGTAGTTATGATGTTCAACATCTCGCGAGAAGTGAGAATAGACGCAATTTTACGTCCGAAAGTGTGAATATAGCGCCAATTTTCACAGGTTTTCGCGACGATACATATGTCCTAGCGATAACACAATAAAAAGAAATAAATAATTTACGGTTGTTAAACATAAGAGGACAATGAACGGACATGGATAGATTAGTATTGGGAAACACCTTACATTATTTATATATTGTAATGTCGTCCATCTATAAAAAATGGCAATTTTATTACTACATCATAAATGGAGAAAAATAGTTCAGGTTCGTCCGATCTTGCATATAAAAAGTAAATGCTTCAATTCGGGCCCAGTCACCCAGCTTGTTTCGATTTAATCTACATTTGCATATATTGATTTGAATTTTGAAATAACAAATTATGAACATGGTTCATCTCTGACCTAATTGTAATATGTACAGTCGTCATGTATTAGCCATGCGTATTGATACGAAATAAATGGCGTCTGTTCTTCTGTTCTCTTATCCAAATTCTTCTAAACGACGCATTACTATTTTATATTTTGAAATACTTTGACGTACAGCTAAATGATAGCTAGAAACGCTTTTTGACAGCTATGGTTTGGACTTTCGGCGTTTTTGCAAAGACGTTCATACACACGTCTTTGGTTTTTGTTACTTTTTCTTGTTCTGTGTAGGACACGGTGGGACACTGTCGTATGGTTGTGGTATCATACCACAACCATACGACAGTGTCCCATGTGTTGTATCTGTTAAATGCTGCATTACATGACTATGCGTTGTTTTCTTTTTCTTTTTAAACTGAAGTATTAATTAATTTACTATACATATCCCTTATACCTACTTGAGACAGTCTGATATTCCTGTAAATCATCGGCATTCATCGAAACCTAAAAATACGTTAATAAGACAAAATAATAAATTTAAAATAAAAGATAAAACCCCTTAAAAGAAAGCGCGCGTGATAAATATATTTATTGTTTATCCATGTGTTTGTTATGTTTGGTATTTTTACTTAATGCAAACCAATTTTCCCACCGTCGGACACACGTTAATCTACCATTAGTCCGACGAGTAATGCGATTAGCGGTCACTTCAAACGAAATTCTATAAGATTTTTAAGTACTTATCTTTATTAATTTTAGGATGATCGTACATGTTTTTGAGAAACATAAAGTAGTTCCTCTAACTTTCCCAAAGAAGTGTATTGATGCGCGCGCACTTCTTTAGTACGGTACATTATTGGTTTGTAATTTTGTATACAAATCCATTGCGGCATAGACAAAGGTAATCCGCTGGTTACGAAGGTAAATCCACTATTAATCCAATTAGTAAAACACAACTTTCATTCTGTGCAAATCATTACGCTAAAAAAGAAATTAATCTAATACTATCCATTCTTTGTGCACACACCATTACACTAATGCACTTCACCGCCATTTTACAAAATTATTATAGCTCTTCTAGTTACGCAACCCCCTTTTTAATACTAATAAGGCTATTTAGGATAAATTTATTTCTGCTTAAATTCCGAAACATTGCTAATATGCAAAGAATGTAGTTTTTGTGTGTGTGTTGATTTGAAGAGAATTAGAAAGATTTTAATGCTTTTCAAACACGCATTATTTTTATTGGTGTATATAAATGTATATAATTATTAAATTAATACAATTTTCCTAATACCATTTGTCTAATAGACTAATGATAAGAACACACATATTACAAATGTTAAGGAATTAAGTAATCTGCTCTTGAGACAGATCCAAACGTAGTTTATTAAAATTAATAATTTCTAATAATCTTCAATTTATTAAGTCTGAACTCAGAAGTGAGAAGAAACGATAGGATATGTTTATTTAGTTTTCTTTAATGCCGAGCAGAAG
The DNA here is from genome assembly GCA_963678985.1 of Spisula subtruncata. Lineage (NCBI taxonomy): Eukaryota > Metazoa > Mollusca > Bivalvia > Venerida > Mactridae > Spisula > Spisula subtruncata. The sequence continues at coordinate 24,562,441 of OY787676.1, read as the reverse complement.
AGTATCCCTTTTGCCAGTTAGCTTAATAATTCTGCTTACGGGAGCGGTAGCCTAGAGGTATGACGCACGCTTCAGGATCGAGAGGTCCGGGTTTAACCCTTGTCTGAATCCCTGATTAATTTCTCTGAGCAAGAATTACACGCATGCTCCACTCTATTAAGGTAAGGTATAACTTGGAACCTGTGAGGACAATGTTTTTCCCTGGGCCCCACAGATCGATGTTGGCTGCCGCACTTGCAGGTGGTGAATAGTAGGTTTCATAAGGTAGCCCAGGGTAAATTAAAATGTCAAAGGGTCGTTGGACGGCTGAACTGCTGAATACAGCCCTAGTAAATTGGTAAGCTTTTCTTAACTTTCTTGCTGAAATAGGACAGGCACACGTGCCTCCACCCGTATTTGAACCCGGGTGGCCAGATTAGACGGTATGGACACAACTCACTGAGCTTCGAATGCACTTAAACTCTATTAGTAAAGTTTTCCATATCAAGTGGACGTTCTTTCATTATGACATATGTGTTTGTTGACTTTCTTCCTCATGTGGAAAAGTTGCCGCATCTTTGTAGAAGGATAAATTATTACTACTATATTTTGTCCAAGATTTAACGCTATCGTCGACCAGCGACCAGCATGTACAAGATGCCTATACGCTATGCGGACATTAGTCGTCACCCGGGTGATTTGTGCCCTAGGCAATAGCATCATTGAATTCAAACTCATGGTGAAGCCTATGTCCCATTGAACATTTTTGCCTCGGCTATGTACTCCCGGATTACTTTAGAAAATAAAATAGGTCCGGGAGTCATCGGGAACCGCAGGGATTTCACAAATTATCTAAGGACTTCCACGAAGCAACACATAGACCACGAGGACCCTTTTACCAATGCCTTCCGAGGTTCATGTGTTAAATCGGGATTACATCTCTGAGGTAAAATGCTCAGCGGGACCTCAGGCATTATCGGGATAGCATGATGTAGACAAAAATCTGGACAGCCCCAAACACGGACGGGCTGATGAGCCTCGTTCGAAGGGCATAGCAATACGCATAGAGCATAGAGACTAGCCTAGAGTTCCCTGTCCTTGATTCCTACGTCATCACCGTGTTAATGTTGAGACGCACATTATGACGGGAACCAGACCATGATGACACCAATTAGACTAAAAACAACACGGATAAGTCTGAAACATGATGGAAAAAATCAATCAATCCGACTGTTTTATTTTGAGTAACGTTTGATATGCGTAATAATGTATGCATAATACTTCATCATTGTGGCCCGTAACGAGATTATCGGATAATCTGAGATCATGGCTGTTAATCTACTCTAACTTCTTTATATCGCCTTTGTTTGTGTATTAATCCAATAAAATAGCCAGTGTAGGAATTAAGCTAATTATCCAAAAATGGATCGGTCATTTTTTTCTCTTTCCGTGGGAAAGGTGGCTTGTTTTGAGATAAGCATGTATTAAAAAACCTTTCGGTCAATCCGTGGTCCGTCCTGAGTACCGGCTTTTTAAACTTCTGAACGAAAGGTTTAACTTATCCATGTGAAATAAAATACAAATTACGTCAAATTTAACCCATGTTCGTATGCCCAGTCTTATAATCGCGACACAAGGATCCCGTTTTTCAACCGAGGCTTACACTCAACACTCAAGACCCAAATATTAAAAAAAAAATTCTTTCGGCGTTCACATTGATACCATTTTTGAGAGCAAAAAGTTGATAACGTGTTATATTTGAAACAACTATTTTGGCTTACTTCCTATAGTAATTAAGTGCATGTGTACACAATGGCAAAGGTTATGTATTGGAAATGTTGAGCCTACATGTATGAAGGGTGCTACGTCGTGTCTATGTGTTTCCAAGTATATACGAAGGCGATATGTATAACGTTACTTACGTGCTCCGTGTACGGTTTCCAAAATTTTGCCCAATTTTCTGCGCATACACAGCACGTACTTGCATACCTTCCACTTCTTTCCGCCGTGTCTTTCGCTGCCTTTCACGAATCGTTCGCAAAGTTCCGTCATGCCTTTCGCATCGTTCAGCCAGGTCTTTCGCATCGTTCCGTCGTGCCTTTCTTTTAATTCCATCGTACCTTTCGCTTAGTTCCGTCGTGCCTTTCGCTTAGTTCCGTCATGCCTTTCGCTTAGTTCCGCGTGCCTTTCGCATCCTTCCGTCGTGCCTTTCGCTTAGTTCCGGCGTGCCTTTCGCATATTTCCGTCATGCCTTTCGCTTCGTTCCGCCAGGTCTTTCGCATCGTTCCGTCGTGCCTTTCGCTTCGTTCCGGCGTGCCTTTCGCATCCTTCCGTCGTGCCTTTCGCTTAGTTCCGGCGTGCCTTTCGCTTAGTTCCGGCGTGCCTTTCGCTTAGTTCCGTCATGCCTTTCGCTTCGTTCCGCCAGGTCTTTCGCATCGTTCCGTCGTGCCTTTCGCTTAGTTCCGGCATGTCTTTGCACCTATCGTGAGCATGTCTTCTCACATTCGCATCAATTCCGTTCTATTTCGCATCGTTCCGTCACGTGCCTTCGCATTACACATTACGTCACCGTTTTGATTTTTTAATTCTATATTAATTAGATTAGACCAAAATGTAGGCTGTTTTTTTATTTTGCTATAAAGGGACAAAGTGATACTGTTTTTCTTAATTTTTCAGTACTAACTAAGTCTTCATACGCTGAGCGAATACTGTTCCTTAAAGTTTCATTTCCCGGCTTACGATTTAATTTTTTAAACCATTTAAATGCTTTGGATATTCACCAAAACAGCTCTTTTTGTTTTAGTCTACAGCGTACATGTTTTTTAAAAAAGTCAAATTGTCACACGGGAATTGTCTGAGTGGTCACAGACGGACTTAATGACTAATCATGAGTCAGTTAAATGTCTCAGCGTTCTTTATGTCGATAAGTCAGTGTGGCGTTAGTCATAACGTTGGGCTCATTGTCTCGAACCTCAGGAGACGCTACTCGGTGATAATCTTAGGGACCACTTTAAACAGCGCCATCTACCATCGATGCCAAACTTTGATTACAGTTTATGTATTGAAAATTATCCTATTTTTGTTAAAGCGTGGATTAACATGTAAATGAAGTTAATTAAAGTCGGCGACTGTCGGTTAACATCAAACGTTACAGTGGATTATCGTCGGATATCTCCGTGATATAACATGTTTCCGGATTAGGATATTCATATAGATCGGCAGTGTCCGTAACTGTTCGTTTTGCAGTTCGGTTAATTCCGTGACGTAATTTAGTAAATACAAATTACTTATGAACTAGCTTCGTGTTTGTTCGCTAAACTAGCCCCTTTACAAAATAAAACACGGACAGAGATTTGCAAATTCGGGAAGGCTTTAAATAAATAAATCGTTTTTGTCGCCATTACAGAACAGACGACAGTTTATAACAAACAGCAATGGAGTCGATGGACGAAGGAAGGTTAGTGATATTACCTAGATGTGCTGTTCAAATTTTTAAAAACTCTGGTGAAATTGATAAACTTTCCAAAAAAGTAACTAAATAATATAAAACATGCCTATTTTTACTCAATAAAACATGCTGCATTCAAAAATAGTACCATTCTCGTTCAACCAGCGTGAGTTATAGTCTCAGAGACTTGACTATAAACTGATTCATGAGAATGAAATAGTACTAAATCAATAACTAGATGGCCACCCTTTTTTAATTCAGTATTGTAAATTATGATTTTAGATAACTTTGTTTTATAGTTCAAGAACCTGATAAAATTGACTTTGAGTCTCTGGCGCCGATCTCCCGAAGCATCTCAAGTAGAAAGCAGTCGCTCATCTCAAATTGAGATTTTGGTATAACCAGAGTTTGATTGTTAACTACACCAGAAGTTTATGATCTTGACATCATACTAAAATAAACTGTGAATAATGTGTCTCATTGCTGATACTAATTTTGAGTACAGCCTCACATGGACATTCACTTAAAATAAAGAAGCAAATGTGATATGAGATTTAACTCAAACTCCCTTCGGGAGATCGGGGCATGGTCCTTTCCTCGTAAATTTAAGGGACCAGGAGGGAACGGTCAAGATGGTTAGGAAGACGGTCAATGGATTAATTTATTCTCAGTGGGTCTCTATTCAAGTCCAGAAATAATATATTGATTTCCGGTGGATTTTGTGTTAGTCCAGTTTCCCTTATACGTATGATGGAAATCTAGCAAGGGAATTTCTGATACTATTTTCATTTCGTCTTTGAGATGAAGTCTGTGATCAGACATGGAACTTCCCGCACACGAAGCGGACGCTCTACCGCCATACTAGCAAGTATTTTTTTCAATCGCGTCAATTCCAGACACTTATGGTACGTCAAAACTTAACGCTATTTTAAAGCGTAATTAAATGGAGCAAACGTTAGAATTTTATGGACCGTATAAGTATACTTAATATATAGCTTCCTGGATTTTTTTAGATTTGGCTGAACGATTCTGATTATTTGATTTTCTCATTTTATTTCTAGAGAATATACCTCTAGTCTGTGTTTGCAAATCATAAATAAAATAAGTAATACACACCGAACATGCATATTCAAGAAAGCATAACAAAATAGTATTCTGTTATTACTGTAACATAAAAATTTGCTGTTTGAAACATTTGAAGTGTTCTTACAGGTACATGAATCACGGCGCCTGGTTGTAGATTTTTCTCCTATTTTTTTCAAAAGCTGTACTATGGTTGCGACTATTCAATTAACTCGCAGAGCTTAATGGAGATATGTTGCTAAAAAGTCAGCTATTTCGCTGGCTTAGAATGAGGAGGTCATAATTACTATGACTACATCCGTATACACATTTGAAATCTGCATTACAAGGTACTTCTTAGGAGTCCATTTTCATGAAAATCGGAACTTGTCATGTTGACCAAACGGAGGGAAAAAGGTTGGTTTTCCATAAGTTAAGAGTAGTTTTCAGCCAGTTTTTCTTGTTTTCTCAAAATGTCGATTTTGCACTTACGCCCTTCTCATTCTTAGCCAGCGATATATCCTCATTAAAGTAAGTTAAGTTGCTTAAATCACTTTGAAGTAAATAAATTTATATCTAAATGCCTGCAGAAATTAAGCCTATGTCCAACTGAGTTTTTTTTGCATCGGCGATGTAGACTACTCCCGGTGGAAATATTAATCAGCTTTTAGAGGCTTTGGGAACATGGTCCCCTTGTAATCTAGAGCATGCTTCGGGGAAGTCTTTAGACAATTTCTGTAAAACATCAAGAAATGTCGGGACAATCAGGAGAAATTATTTTTTAATTCCACCTCGCCGCTGTAGAATATTCCGAATTACTCAGTGGTACCTAGGTTTAAACGACAAACACTTGTGTTTGAGTGTTCCGTGGTGGACATTGAATTTCGATGATGATAAAACACCATTTCTGTGAAAATGTTTATTTTTAGATAATTGCATTTATCCAACAAGACTAAGATTGTTAATGATTTTCGATAATATACACACCAAAACACTGAATGACTAAAACTTCATTAGCTGCCATGAATAAATTATTTATTTCTCTGGCGGTCAGGTTGTCCAGCCGCGGTCCGCATTACCTGGCCGCTCGATAGACGGTATGTGTATTAGCCTACCTATACACTCGGATGCTGCATTATTGTTTCTTTGTTCGCCACAAGAGCAGAAACGAAAAGTCGATAAACACACACGTCTGAATGTGAAAGTGCTTAGATTTTCTTTTCCAGCGGTGCAAAATAAGTTCAAAAACAATAAAATTAGCGTCCCATTCTGTTCACGAACATTCGCAAACAAATAGGTGCTAATCACATTGATTCGAAATAATCCGATCAACCGCGTAAGAATACAAATACGTTAGCCCCGCCCATTGGTAGAAATAATCCAATCGGCTTTCAGCAAGTAAAACGATTGGAAAATCGCCGCTTCTGATTGGCTGAAACGATTACAGTAATCTAATTATTCTTTATGCTTTCTTAATTATGCAAGTCCAGTTTTTATTACTTATTTTATGATTTGCAAACGCAGAAACGAAGGAAAAGTTACCTAGAAATACAACTTATCCCAAAGTCAAGCGGACAAGGAATCAAACGTGTCGTCGGGATGATATATATGTCTTATAATTTTCGGGAAATTTAATTAATTAAAAAAAAAACATTTTCAGGAGTTTCTGGGATTTTGTACCATCAGGAGTTATGCCAAAATCGTTTCTAATGACGGGAAGAAGTCGGACCGACGAAATGGAAGGTAAATAAAAAGTCTTTATCTTTGTTTTAAAATAATTAAAAAGTTACATCTTTTCTGAATGATACTACAAGATAAAAGAAAACAGTACTGCACCAAGTGTTATTCTGATTAAAACTTCTTCTTTTAACATCAGGAACATTTATTATAAAATAAATGAACAATTATTAGTATTTAGTAGTATTTTCATATCTGTTAGATAAGAAAATAATCATAGTAATAAATTTCATAAAATTTAAAACCATTACACGTTTATTTTAACTATTTATTATGCATTTTGATTGGCTGTATAGCTCAAATATTAAATAAACTGTTCAGTTCTTCTGTTCTGTGAATAAAAGTCTGTAAAATGTAGAGAAAATGTTATTTTAGAATGCAAAAAGGTCATTTAAAGAAAATTTAATTATATAAACAAATTGACTTATTCAGTGTATTAAATTACATTTTCATTAAAAATGAATACTTTTTTCCTTTTCCATTTGCGAATTTTAATTTAATTATTTTATATTTCACTTTATTTTCGCCGCGTAATTGCATGAACGTTGTTTTTTTATGACATTTGAAAAGTTCTTAAAAGTATTCTATAGACAAGCTGTAGCACCTGGGCAGTAATACACGAGCAACACGTACTAGCACACAGTTATTCTCGCAAAATTACGTAGAATAAGTAGATTCCATTTGATAAAATGTTTCGGATATCAAAAAGAGCAAATTATATTCTTTAACGGTTTATGTCTATATAATTTTAATATCAATTACAAATTTTATGTCTTCATGTATTTCATACGGTCATGTACCCGATTGTTCAATCGTTATGTTGTTCTGTTCTGTTCTGTTATTAACGACATGTACGTTTTTTAAACAACCCTGCAAGTTAGTTAGAATATTTGTTCGTATGTGCATGTATGTATCACATGTAAAAATCTAAATCGTGTAAAAATACACATTCCTATTTTGGGAATAATTATTAGATATATTTCTAGTTTTTTTTTTATATACACAGAATATAAAGAAAGTGGCGATAATAGAAACGCAAAAATATTTTATATTAGTTATATTATGTTATTCTTTGAATTTTTTGTTCGAATCATTTAGGTTGTATAGTTATTGAGATGGTCGCAGAATTTAAATTCCACATGATTTTGCAAAAAGAATGCAAAATCGGCAACCCGCAGAATTCGTTCATAACTTATACGGGAATTTATACTATATGATTTCGGGTCAGATTTTCATTACGTAATCATTTATTATTTGTATTATTTTTCAGTAGAGGACGTATCGGATAGTTCCTTCCACGATGGAAAAGATTCGCACGATAGCTCTCACGAGGACGACAGCGATACGGGGTCAAAATATTCGTCATTATTTCGTCCATCTTCTGAGTCAGCGTTCAGTAAGATTGGAAAACAACAAGAATCAGACAACAAAGCGGGGACGTCACCATTATTTCCAACCTCGTCAGCGACCAACATGCCCGCATACTACCCGTCCATATTTCCTCATCTTTATTCAGGATTTTTGCCGACGTCATCAGAAATGGGGAGTGTGACGTCATCATCATCAGCGTCGTCAGCAGCGTCTTCATCATTATCTTATTTTCCGTATGCGACCGGAGATTCTATTTCAAACTTAAGGGAGAGTAAAAATATAGACTCGCCGGATAAAAATATGTTTTATTACGTCGACCCAAGAATCCCTTTTACGAACTATTTCTTGAACTTGACAAAACTCCTTAACGGAAATAGTAAAGATTATACGGCAACGACGCCATTGAGTAAGATGACTGGCGAAGATACCCGAGCAGACGACCGAGAACCACCGATAACACCCGATTCTTTAAAATCAGTTCACGGAAAGTGCCGATCAGAAACTATCAGTTCTCCGGAAAATGATAAATCCAGTAGTGAAAATGACGTCACACCCGAGAAAAAAGAGCTAAAAATAGACATTGCTCCAGATAAATTCACTTTACCCAGCATGACAGACCCGAGATCATTCAACCCATTTAGCGCCAGCAGTATGCATATACCGCACCCTGCATCAATGATACCCCTTCCGACTGCAGGTATCTTTCACCCGGCTCTCATGCACCTACCGGGAACAGCATATCGGCGATACAACCCGGAAAAACCTCCACCGGTGAAGAAATACAAATGTGACGTTTGTGGAAAGACCTTCTCAAGAAGCAATACCCTCGTCACTCATAAGGTAATTATCTTTTTTCTTACATATCACAACCGGGAAGAATCGGGAGTTTCCGGAAGTTACCGCTCAGTTCAGATTGCTTCCTTTTAGAAAGCGCCTAAACCGAATCATTCCGAATATAGCGTTCGTGCACGCAGTGCGCATTTGTTTATATAACATAACTAGCGTTAGAAAGAAATGGTACTAGAGTAACGCTAAATAGTAATCGGTCTATAATATAAGATTATGTCGCATTTTCTGTTTATTTTCTTTTCCATTTTTTTTGTAAATGAAAACACGCTTAACTAAAATCATCACGGCATATTATGTTTAAATGGATAATGTAATTTACTAAATACACATTGTATGAAAGCTCTTTTAATGTCATCTGTATGAAAGGACACTCTTGTTAGAACTTGCAATTGTCAGTATTTAGAATCTAAGTACAGAATATTTTATTCGAGCATTTCACGTTTCATAGAACGCGAAATATGCGTCGTCGGTCGGGACCCCCTCGGACATTATTGCCATAACATTTATTGCGGAAACACCTAAGTAGTTACTATTGGAGCTTCATTCCTACGCAGTAATCTCCCTTGCCGCTTCCATGCTGTGACTTCTTCAAGTCCAGAAATACGAAGGCTTATAACTAGCATTGGAAGTTAAATTCTTGACCAAATTGCGTTTATCAAACATAATAATCTTTCATTGCCATTCCATTTGTTATAAAGGTGACTGACACACACATAGATTTAGACCCACTTAATCATGGCTTTTATAACATGTCTGTGACTAAATTCAGAGACTTTTTTTAAGTTATAACGACAAAAAGCCTTTAATTCGCACCTTGACACGTGTCTCTTTTATAAAGTACCCGTCTATAGTATTTGTATAGCACGTAACAACCTGCGGTCAACAGGACCACTTTCCTATGTTCGGAACTTTCCCTCTGAACTTCACTGAATGGTTAATTAAATCGGATGTCCGTATATAACGTTAGGATCGTGTTAATAGTTTTCAGAAAACAAATATTTATGATGTAACAATACGGACAAGCACGAGGGACAAATTAAAATCTGTTCTTATGCAAATACTACCAGGAAGCTCCATAATTGCAACATAATGTCAAATACAACAACAATTGGTGATCTTCTCTTGTTTTCATATTATTGAACACAAAGAATAATATTTACCGAAAATATAGTGCTTCTGCCTCCACGTCCGGTATTGAACAGCAAGAACCGATATTGGACCACACCGCTTTTCTAAATAACTTTCAACGCGTGCCTAAGTGAACAGGCTGCGACTCTTGTCAATTTTGCCACTATTCAAAATTTTATTGAAATGTAATTGTTTGTTTATCTAACATTTGACCGTTCGATTTTATCCGCTGTATCACGGCTAGGTGACCACAAATAACATCGGACAACGGTCAATAGCAAACAGATGACGAATATTTCCATTATTCTGAGTGTTTTGTGACGTACTGTATAAGCATAGACTATTTGCTTTGAAACCTTAATATTAAGAATGAATTTTCTTGCTCATTCAACGTTAGCATGAAACTTGGACTGAGTCAGGTGCCTAAGTACGACGTTATATATATCGAGCGCTCGATAGAGCTATGCATCAAACCAGCTACTAACGCGGTCTGTTGCATAAGAAAGCGCTTGGTAGCACTCGTTTCACAACGTGCTGGAAAATGGTATGCTGTCGGCATTACTGCCAAAAAGCGCACGAAAACGCCTCGGGTAAACAACCGACTACAGAGCTAGTCCATTTACAGTGCAACAATGAGATACTCTTTATTTTATAGATGACTTTTTAGTATTGTCAAATAAATTCCCTAGTAAAATAATGTTATTTTATATCATTCATTCATTCTCCAATTTCAGCGAATACACACTGGAGACAAGCCCTTCAAATGTGAAATATGTTCCAGGGCATTCCGTCAGCCTGGAAATTTAACAAGACACCGCTTGACCCACACTACTGTCAAACCGTATGTTTGTCCAACGTGCAATAAGGCCTTTAATAGGTAAGAATAACCTTTCAAAATCACATATGGTTGGAAAACTTTGTAATACGTATTACTTGGTCCCGAAATCCTCACCTTGAAACATCTGAAGTATTTATAAATAGTCTCACATAAAAGTAAAAACTTTCTCAAACAGTCACGGTCAGGGTTAGAGATAAATCCGAAGCTTGAGCTCTTTGGTTGTTAGTGAAAGAAGTTCCAAACACTCCTTCGTTTTAGTAATGCCAATAATTATTCTCTCGTCATTGGGGCGAGCATGATTAATTCAATTTTTTTTTCTTCAAAACTTAGTATCTTGCATACATATTAGCACACTTTGAAGTGACCAGACAACAAAAACATGTTTCGCGAACGATTGACCAATGAAAATAAGTTTTGGAAACCAGTAACCGATAGCTATCGACTTCGCAAGACAAGTAATCACTTTCAATGCAATTCAATTTGATAGTACCATGGAGTTACTTTTTTTATTTATTATTAGATAGACACTGATCCATACTCACTGATAGTATACATGTGCTGACTTTTCTGTTTTTATTTTCAGGGCATCAAATTTACACACGCATATGCGCACGCATACCTCATTCAAGGCGTACGTGTGTCCATATTGTGGAAAAGGATTTCACCAGAAAATAGACATGAAAATACATTGCTACACACACACTGCGCATGCGTCAAGGTACGAATATATTTGAGTACGACTCAAAGTTAATTTGTTAAATGATATCAGTTATTTCATGTACTGCATTTAAATCAAAAACATGATCAAGTAAATTGGTTCATGATTAAAATACAAGAGCAACTGAATATCGCAACTGGTTACAACTTGTTCCCGGGTCAATGTGTACCCGCGCTGTGGATAGGGTACTCACTTGTCACAAGAACGATATTGTGTCGGGTTCGTTTTGACTCTTTTTTATGAAAATCCCAAACGTCCATTATCATTTTTGCTGTTCGTGTGCTATTAATTGTTTAGGAGCTAATGGATTATTATCAAGTGTACAATGCCAGACAAGTGTTGTATCTTGTTAACCAAAAATGAAGTATTACGCGAGTTACGTCCCATAACTAACAGAAATCTACCTCTTTTTCAGACCAGAAGCTTCACCAATGTAAATCATTGCAACCAGAACAGTACCGAGCATAGTTTATGCTAATACAAAACGAAATGCAGTGCATTCTCTGGGTAGTTAGATTGAACAAACGTGATACATCGAGAAAACAGTCAAATATGTGTTAGTGGTAACCTGAAATGAGCGACCATTGACATGCTTAGACCAGTTCATACTGTGCATCTAGTCAAATACTTGACCAGTCTATAAGACTGGTTAGGAGACGCGTTAATCGTGCTGTAACATTGTGTATGTGTAATAAATACGACTCATATTCATACATGTTTTGTATTAAGCTATAAACTTTAGTTGCTACCATTTGGTTTCATCCTCGTACATCAGTGGTTAGTCCAGTTCCCAGACTAGTTTCGATGGTTTAACAGGAATGATTTGACGTTCTTCTGAGTCAGCCGTATCGCGGGTTCATTCGATGTTACCCCTGGCTGAATGATTCACGACCATGATTGGCTTCGAGGGAAAATCGAATCGAATTTCCATTTGAATCGGCTATGGCGAACGATTAAATTATAAGTGTTTTATAGAAGTGTGTACAAAAATGCGTAAATATTTAGGAGGAAGTTTCCACGAAAATTGAAGTGCTTTGACTATAGTGCAAGGGGAAGTAACTCACAAAAGATATTTTACGATATACAAAGGGAGCTAATTTACCTCGCTCATTTGATATTGTCGGGAAGCTTTTGAGGGCAGTATTTACAATACAATGATTAAGATTTCTATAATAATCTACCAATAAATCAATTATGTTAAGGTCATAAACCACTAAATGCATACGCGGAGCTAAAACAAATTTATTTAATGGTGTATGACCTTAATAATGAATTTTTGGTTTTCGCTTTTAAACATGCATGTGAAAATGCGAACAAGGGAAGAAACTATTGTGTATACATGTAGTAATTGTGCATTTTTATTACCTCCCCTTAAATTAAAACAATCGAAGCCTATAGAGAACGCGCGGCCAATGGTAGTCCGGTGCACCATGCATTAAGGCCGAGAACTCGTAGACATGAGTAACATTCCTGGGCACTGTTTTATCAAAGCACTTAGGGAAATCGTAAACTTACGTTCAAATTTGATTTCTTTATAATTCTTTAACAACTACAAACTGGGACCAGACATTGTTTGTAGGAGTTTATTAGCTGAATCTTTATTAGAATTGCAGCTCCATTTACCTCACTTTACAGATTTTAAAGTGTTATAAAGAATTTAAATTTGACCGTAAGTTTAGGATTTGCGTAATTGTTTGATAAAACAGTACCCAGGAGTCATTAAAATTAAACCGTACTTACCTCAAATTAGGCCAAAATAAACTAATACTGTGGTTGGTGTAGCTAGCAAGAAAAAACTAGACTTTGATTTTACTTGTACATGTATTCATTATATGTACTGGAAATTCCAACATATTAAACCCTTGGTCAGTAACATGCGATATGATTGACTATCTCTAGTCGCCAATTAAATAAGACCAATATTGAATACCATCCCAGAACCACAATATTATTTTGTCCTGACATTGTATTATATCACATATGTATTATGTAGCTGTTGTAGTTGTTATTTAAGTTGTTTGTGTTATATGATCATGCTATTGTTAGTTCACACGTGTTAGAAGTATTAAATTTGTCAATATATTAAACTGTTTTGTTTATGTTTGATTATTTATACTAAATATTGAATCGTATACGGCTGCCGTGGCATAGACTGCCTTGTGGGTGGAAGGTCCATGATTTGAATTCCAGGCAGGCCCAATTAGGGCTCGGTTCTGATAAGCTTGGTTGGTTAACTTTACCACCAGTTTGCTACATTATAAAAATGCCGCGTTTAGCCTTTATTTGCCAGTCAGCTTTATCCTGAAAATATGGCAGAAATGTGAGTGACTTCACCCGTATTTGAACCCAGGTCGCTTGATTAGGCGGAAAGCTCGCTTCAACCATTGAGTTACGGAGGTACCGTGTTGCTTTGCTATTAAAGGACAAGAGTCGCGAATGTGGTAACTATTAAGGCCCTATATGCGCGTGATGACTATCACATGTGTCACTAGGTGCTGCATACATGTGCGAGTGCGACCTTCAGTACGATACATTCAATCTACATGTACAATATCATTACTGATCTAGATGTCTCAGAAAGTCTAGATAAGTCACGACCTGACCTCATAGATTTACACATATAGATACAGAATCTTTAAATTATAATTTAATAAACCAGTTAGTACAGACTAATCAGGTCACGACAAATGTCACTGTCTACTGACTATGTCGTACCATTAAGGAATTACATGTAAAAACATTAAGCTTAGGTTAAGCATTTTGTGGGATTCAAAATTTTCATAATTTTATGTACGTCGCATAGCGATTTGCGAGTATGAATAACAAAATAATGCTCGGATTCGGAAATTTAAACAAGGCAAAAACATAATTATGCTGACAAAACAATTCGGCTAACAAAACAAAAATGAGTACTACATATATGTGAAAACATTCAAAACATTATGTAACAAAACCCCTGTCTCTCACGGACAAAGAGATACATTGCATTGCTTCGGACAGAGTCCATAGCATTGTGTCGTTTAGACTCGCCCCACGCTTGACATTGCACCATACCAGTGCGAATACTGCGTTCCTGTCGTGGTGTTTGCTGTACCGTAGTGAACACGGAGACCGCTAACATAGCTCTTCCTAGCCCTTTCCACGGGAGATAATCCATGCCCTCTATATCTAATTGAATGAGAGGTATTTGAATGAATGCGCTCGGTTACACTTTGCTAAGGCCACGGACCCCTGACAGTTCCATCCTAAAATGTTAAAATAACGCACTTATTGGGTTCGGCTTATCTTTCGGACACGACCGAAAGTACTCGCGTGGTGACGTCATTTTTATTAGCTTAAGGAAATCCGGATAGCGTTCGTATCCGAACATGTCAAAATCGATTTCAAAAGTACGAATGAGCTGTGACACCGCACGGAGGGAAATACTCTGGTACGCTTGTGTCAATGCTTCTTTTCGGTTGTTTTTCAGTTCCCTTGGGTTACTTGCATGATTGGCTTGGAGAATAGCCGTACCGAATTCAATCTCAGTCACATTTTCAACTTCCGCGTCACTTTCGTACGGAAATGGAATGTTCGCACTCAATATTCCTCGACTCTGCATTCGACTCCAAACTTTGAATAAAATACATCGAAATGGCACGCCACAACTTTCCAATTTCTCTCGATTTGAGAATACAAAATCGGACGAATCTTTCACGGCGTCCCATATTGCATCGCCTTCAAAGTTTCCGAACGTGACGAGCGATGAGAGGTTCAGCGCCTCCAGAATATGAAATGTGTCTTCTTTCAAGGTTTCATATTTTCCTATGTAGTCGTATGGTATTCTACACGGGTAGCAGTGGTCTGCATTTGGAGCAAAATGACCATCTAATCGTCTGTTCCACTTTAGTTGTTTGAGAATATAATTAATGAATTCTGAAAACGTGACGTCATGCGCACACGTAGGGATTTGCGTCAGATACGGCCTCTCTGATTTTAGAATCAATGGACCAACCGTGGACCAGTAGTAATGATTAGGACTGTAGAATTTATCTAGCCATGCTGAGAATAGTCTTGCATACGGGTCTCTGACGAACATAATACTTGACGAATTGTTCACCACATCAAGCATCTCTCTCAGTGTAGAGTTAATCAACGTATCAAATCCACCATTCTCGGTGTCAGCGTCTTTTGACCGTATCGAGGTCGGGTTGCTATCGTTACTCCACCCACCGGCCACGTGGAGAATTCTTTTCCAGAATGTACTTCCGGTTTTTTCGATTGCGCAATAAACCAGGTGACTTTCGTCCACGTGTTTCAAATTGAAGCCTATAGTTTTTCTATTCGATGACCGGAAGTTTTGTGTGATTCGAGTTTGATGTCTACCGCAGGCGTCTTCGAGAAGCTGTCTCCTGTCCATAAATCGCTGCTGAATGTCAGCCGCCTGAAACAAGAATACACGTTTATACTATATCACGGGTGTAGAATGAGAAGGTCGTAACTACAAATTCAATATTTTGAGAAAACAAGAAAAAGCTGTCTGACAATCACTCCGCGTTGACTATGCTTTTATTAAACTTTTTAATAAATGTGAAGCGTTAGCTTAAATCCTTAATTGTGACATTCTTCATGAACCGGCCCCGATCTCCCGGCATAACTCAATCTGAGTTCAATCTCATCTCAAATACTGCCAAGTGTCTTTGAGTTAATTTTCATTGGAGATGTGATTCAACATTTGCATCAAAAAACAAGAAATTATTGTTCAGAATTAGTTACAGTAATGAGTTTGAACATGAGGTTTTTCTCAAATTCAGAATCTGGTTTTGGCAAACTCTCAATTTGAGATGCGATTTCTTCTTGAAATGCTTAAGGACATCGGGGCCTGGGTACTGTTTTATCAAAGCATTTACGCTAGCGAAACCCTATATTGTGTACGTCGATAATATTTGCGTACATGCGTTTTACAAAGATGTTTACGTAAAGGTGCATACACACAGTAAGTTTGCATGTATCCATCTCGACCTATAAGTCAAGATGTACTGTGTAGTTACGTCTGTCATACATTTTCTCAAGATGTACGCCTTCGTTGTTACCAAGTGAGGGAAATGTATGGGCATGATGTACACGTGGTAAAATGTACACCATCGACTTTGCGTTCTCGATGTTCACGTTTTCACGTGCGCGAGTTGTTCATATTAAGGAATACCGCATACTCGGTCAATAACTATTACGTAAATTTACGCGACATTTACGCATTGTTAGTACAACAGTGCTCTGATACCGTAATATAGAATACCTTAAGTAGGCTTCTATTTATTCGCTGGGATTTAGGCGGGTAAAGTGGTTTGTTATCATTTTTATCAAAATAATCATGCATACATGATCTAGCATTGTTTAGTAGCCAATTATCCATCTTCATAATGTAAACTTGCAATGTGAAACATTTAAATAAAATGCACACGTTCATAACTTCCGTTGTCTAAAGCCAAGGTCACAGTGGTTTTGTTTGCCTCGGCCATGTACTCCCGATTTGAATAAATGAACTTCGAAAGGCAAAAGGAACAGGGATTTCAAAAATATTTCTAATTACACATAAACGTCCCCTAGTAGATCACGTTTTCCCGATGCTTTCCGATGCTCATTTAACAAACCGTGACCTAGGCTTTAGGCGTACAATTTTAAGAACCTAATTTCGAACATGCGATGAGTAGTTTTTGTAAAACTATTTTTTACTTCAATAGCATATGGAGATAAAGCACAGATAAAATGCTCACACGTGACGACCGTATGCTTTATAGGCTTGTTTGTTAATTCAGATGGTAACGTTTATAACCAACAAAACAATTTATTTAATGTATGTGAATTGTAAAACCTCACCTAAAGACGTCTTTAATAATACATCTCTTCAAAACCGATAACTTTACTTGAGCATAGAGGTATTTAGTGTTCACGTGATTAAAAGATCTATAGTCTTATTTTTTTAATTCTTTTATGGTCATCTTTATAACATCTATTAAAACAATTATTGCTTTGTTGTATGTTAACAGTAAAACGTCTTCTAAAGACCACTTTAATAAATTATCTCTTCAAAATTAAGACTACACTTTTAGGTCCAGTTTGACTAGCTTGTTTCAATAGTGTTGGCAAGAATTTTTTTTGGCATTTTTTTTTCAAGGGAAATAACATGAATTGTCAATCAATTGTAATTATAAGCACAAGAGCCCATGGATTAGCATGAAAACCTTCGCCAAATACCTTCGACAAGCAACAAGTCTGAGTTTTCTCTTCTCTGGGGACAAGGTCAATTCATTGGGCAATCTGCTATACTTTACAGGCAGCCATATCTGCCAATCTAGTTAAATCCAAAATAACAGTGATTCAGAAACATATGTCACAACATGCACTTAAATGTGATTTAAAAGAGATTTAGGTGCAAACCCAAGGAATGCATTAGTTCTAGCAGTTATAAATATGACGCCGAAGATCATAAAATGAATCTGTAGCTTTGTTCAAAGTTAGGTGCACTTGGAAAACCAGAAATTAACAAAGAACATAGGAGTAACTCCACTTTAATAGGAGTACTTGCCAGTTATTCCTACCGCGTCTACAAGAAGTAATGTATTGACAAATGGCATAAATTCTGTAAAACTAACCTATTCAGTACACAATAATAATTATTATCAATTCTAAGGGTCGGTATCGTTTTTTTACTGTATAATTGATGCTGGAGTGTATTTATAAGCAGTCCCAAGCCTCAAAGAAGCGGCAGAATCGCCTAACCATCCGACCAAGATCGAGAGTCTGACATAGAACAAACCAACCATAATTATCCCCAGACAAATGGACATTTCGAGGAAGTCTATGTACTCACTCCGCTGTGGAATTTAATTACTTGAATTCGTTGATGTATACTAGTATTATATAATTAACCACAAAGGGAGGTAACTATGGCTGATGACTAAAGTGGACATTCTGATCATCTCGGTCTTTATTCATTAAAAGTTACCGGAGGCAAACAGTAAGGGAACAGGGGATTATTATTGGCCAATTTTAAGTTTCCGACAGACCCCGAACGGTCAAGTGGATTTCTTGAAAACAGCAAATAAGACAAGAAAGTATTTATATGTCAATCTCAGAATTTAGGCAACATAAATAATATAATTATTAAAAAAAACATCAAATGGAAACGCTAAGCCCTAGGGTTGTGAAGTTATGGTCCTTTGTCCCCCTCACCCATCCAAATTTAAAAAAAACTCTTCTTTGTACAAAATAAATACAGAATTGGGTCTTTAAAATACCAATATAATTTTTGGTGTCCATAAATAAGCTCTTCACTAAAGATTTGATATTTTCAAATACACCCATCACACCAATATATCCCCTGCCTACTAATGACCGAACCTTAACGACTGTGAAGTGTATACCTTTTCTTCAGTAGTAAGTTCACGTCGTATATCTTCTCCTCCTATGTCACGAAATACTCCTCTTATGTCATGATGTAGTTTGCCAACTGAAAACAAACATTGGCACTACATAATGCGGTATAATAATTACTCTTTAAGACAGAGGAATATATTGTACGGACCATTACTGTAATGCACACACAATTACTGAAATATACAGATAATGTATGTAATGCACATACAGTTATTGTCATGTACATGTTATTACTGTAATGCACAGACAAGTAATTGCAATAATGATCTGATTGCCAATTACTGTAATGCACCTACAACTACTGTAATGTACAGACACTAGCTGTAATGTACAGACAATTACTGTAATGCACACAGACAATTACTGTAATACACACAGACAATTACTGTAATGCACACAGACAATTCATATAAAATACACACAATTACTGTAATACACAGTCAATTACTGCAATGTACAGGCAATAGCTATAATTTACATACGTTTACTGTAATGCACAGTCAATTTCTGTAATGCACATACAATTAATGTAATACACAAACACTTATGTAATGAACAGGAAATTACTGTAATGCACAGAAGGACTGTAATGCACAGACAGTATTATGCGATACACAAACCACCACTGTCATTCACCCCATAATTACTGTAATATACAGACAGTAACTGTAATATACATAGAATTACTGTAATGCACAGTTTATTACTGTAATGTATAGCCAATAACTATAATGCACATACAATTACTGTAATGCACAGTCAATTACTGTAATGCACATTATTTTACTGTAATGTATAGACAATAACTATAACGCACATACAATTACTGTAATGCACAGTCAATTACTGTAATGCACAGTTTATTACTGTTATGTATAGCCAATAACTATAATGCACATACAATTACTGTAATGCACAGTCAATTACTGTAATGCACAGTTTGTTACTGTAATGTATAGACAACAACTATAATGCACATACAATGACTGTAATGCACAGTCAATTACTGTAATGCACCTAAAATAAATGGTATGTACAGACAATTATGTAATACACAGGCAATTACTGAAATGTATGAAAATATATGTGATGCACATTAGCCACTGCCACATAATTATATTACTTTATTGTACACACAATTACCGTAATGTACACACAATTCAGAGTCATACGCAAAGTGCGGCAGTGCCTATGGTCACGTTATACAGGTATGCGTAAAATGGGAGTCTCTCCTATTACATCATGAATAACTTTCCGCATTATCCAGGAAATATTCAATGCAAATTTCATAAACCGCGAAATATAATTGTTTTGGGTAGATCTCTAATAGAACTTCTATCAGAACAAATATACCATAATTCAAAGTCTTTAAATCAACAACGAAGTGGTTATAAATTGTGCAGCCGTGTTTACCTTACCATTTACAGCACAGTAACAGACAGATGTGCATGAGATGAAACGCTTTTGAAACTTGTTTGTCATCAATATAACAATAACTCAATGTGATTGATAACTCTAGTGCACCGTATCCCTATAAATATAATCATTATCTCTGATGCCTTGTATCGGCTTTTTAGCCTTTCTGACAGACACGTTACTTGGCCTTATAGATGTCTGAGACAGCAGTTATCAAGAACAGGATAGAATATACTAGAATAGAATATAAAAGAATAGAATAGAATAGAAAAGAATAGAATAGAACAGAACAGAACGGAACGGAACGGAACGGAACGGAACGGAACTGAACGGAACGGAACGGAACGGAACGGAACGGAACGGAACGGAACGGAACGGAACGGAACAGAACAGAACAGAACAGAACATAACAGAACAGAACAGAACAGAACAGAGAATAGAGAACAGAGAACAGAGAAGAGAAAATAGAGAATAGAAAATAGAATACTTTGCATATCAAGGGTCATACAAACATAAAACAGTATTTAAACAATTTATATCAATGTAATGATACAGTATGGCAACAAACTCACACATAACTACTAAACTCATACATGGGCACTATACTCATGGCCACAGGTAACTGTATCATTGATAACGAAATAAGTACGAAAACTATTTTTTTTTGTAAAATTTATTTTTGTTAGATAGAAAAATATAAATTTTACATTTTTTTTCAAATAGTGTTTATCAATGATATTCACAAAATTGTTAAATAACATAAAATTATTTATTGTAAATATATGTCTTATTATGGGCTGGTGGCCTAAATCATAGAAAACATACTGTATTGTATTATTATTACAGTAAAAAAAAAAATTCTATGTATGGATTAATCAAAAATTAAAAATAATATTTACCGTCTAAGGAGGTGTACATAAACCCCAACATAGCCAATACTCCGACACAACATATGGCAACATTTCTGTTAGTCCATCGACGTATTCTCATGTTGTCAGCTTGGTGTTGTATCACGGTGTATTCAATGGTTGATAACTCGAAATATATGTTTTAAAAAAATGTCAACCTGAACCGACAGCGATAAGATAACAAGTAGTCACTAGACACGTGCACAGACGTCGCGTCAGAAGTTGGAGCTAGTTTGCGTAACGTCAAAACGCCGTTATTTTAGATAAATGTGATCGGCGTTAATTCAACGTATACTAGTCTTTATAATTAAATCACGGACGGACAATAACACAAAGGTTAGCACACTATTTATGTACTAATATGCATTGGGCCACACCCCAAGAATGGCAGAAATTAACTATTTTCGTGCGGTAAATTTTATGGTATATTGTAGTGACGCCTTTTAAAATCGTGGTATCAAACTATTTTACTATCCAGGGGCTATTGGACTGTTTGAAAATGCACGCATTATCGTAAACTTGTCTTTAATATGACGAGATTGCACCCTAATTGATTTTATCTACATTATAATGAACCTGAGGGTATTGTCATAAATCATTATCTTTGTTTCATATTTATTGACAAGGTAATCATGTAATAATTTGGAGCCGCGTTTAAACAGGTTAACCAATTATGTAATATGATATTTTATTGGCTAAAAACGCATTTAGTATTTTTGTAACATGCAATTTGATTGGTTTTAATATATTACGATAATTTTCTGTGTGTTTTTTAAAATATGTAATAGGGAGTGATGAATTAGGGTTTGAAGGGAACGGTCAGGACTTTCGAAAGTTAAGTTAGGAAATGAAGTGGAGTTCCACTATATTTTATCTGTGTTAAATTACTAACTTTGTGTGTTAAAATATATCTGTTATTTGTTAATTACTGTTACTCTGTTTAGTTTACAACTTCCGGTTTCGTTAAGCAAATCTACGGAAATTATATCAGAAGCACATGGTTTCAATTCTTGTCATGCACAATTTTAACGTCTTTTGGCGTAAAAGTATTGGTGAAATTGAGGTTTTACTGCAACTACTCGACAAAAAGTGTTACATCTCTACAACGTGTATTTTGTAGTTTTTTTAGTCTTTCAAACAAATTGACATCTTAATCATTTATTATTTTTAAAGCAAAATTACACGTTTGTATAAAACATTTGTTTCTCTTTAAAATGGTGTATAACTTTATATATTTACGCTACGGATAAACAACCGAATTACTTAACAAGAAATACAAACGCCGCAAAAGTAAAATAGCTCCAACTTGTGACGCGACGTCACAGCGTATACAGTTGCACATTATGTCGCACAACAATTTGTGTTCGACAAATACTAATAAACTAATAAACCCACATTGCAAACCCGCAAATTAATTTCAGCTTAATATTTATTTTATTTCCAAAGAAATTGGGTTGGACAACAGGCTTAGCCTTGTCAACTCACACCTTAAAGTTCAGTTATAACGATAATGCCGCATCCTATATAATTTCATACCGACACATTGAAAGAAATATTTTTCCTACACCACAGTGTATAAACGAGTCGACTTCCGGTTATCGCATATATGTTGAAATTTACACTAGTAGTGTCCCAATAAGTAATACAGTGATCGGAACTACATGCGCTTTTATTCACAATAAGTCATATAAGTTTCAATGTAATAGTATCCCAATAAGTTATACAGTGATTTGGTTTATACTCCGTATACTCAAGTTCAGTCGAACTAGATATAGAAAGATATCTGGAAATCACATGTGAACGCAAGCTTAGCTCATTCAATCGCGTCCATCAACTTCATAGAATATCAACTGAACTGTCACCACCGCAGATTCTGCTAATCTTAAAAATATGACGCAGTTTCTCACCTGTAATCTATTCAGCGTCGTATTCTAAACACTAGATATTCATTTCACAAAAAATCATTATTTAATCTTTACAATACGGAAATGACTAGACATTTCTCACTCTTGATACATGTATCACGAACTTGTTGGTCTCTTTAGTGATGAAACTGTGAATATTTCAGGTTACGTTACATAACTCACACATAGTTACGGAGAAGTCTTACAGCGATGTGTGTAACGTAACAAAACGACCAAAATTCGCACTTTCGATATAACGAACGTGTTTGTCCTTTTGGTGATGAAACGGTGAAGATTTTACGTCACGATGCCCACCTTACGCACGTTGAATTGTTCATTCTTCAAATCCGTCAGGGAGAAATCTAAAAGTGTTCCGTAACGAAACGACCAGAATTCGCAGTTTCGATATAACGAAACTACTTCTCTTTTGTGTTAGACGGTGAAGATTTCAAAGTGCTGTGTGTAACCTTACATAACGTAAGATTTTGTCTGTACACTGTCTGAACTCCTCAATCAGAGCACTGTAAGGCAT
The DNA here is from genome assembly GCA_963678985.1 of Spisula subtruncata. Classification (NCBI taxonomy): domain Eukaryota; kingdom Metazoa; phylum Mollusca; class Bivalvia; order Venerida; family Mactridae; genus Spisula; species Spisula subtruncata. Next base: position 24,539,135 of record OY787676.1, on the reverse strand, counting down.
GAAAAAGAATTCGTTCGTGGATCCGTCACACAGAAACTGGTCTAGACAAATGACCTGTTTGAACCGAGTTAATACTAGACCATGTCGTTTATATGGAAGCCATAATCCCTCTATGTAGAACACAGAAAAATATCACAAGTAAAAAGAGCACAATAAAAAGAGCACAGTAAAATCACAGTAAAATAGCACAGTAAATAGAGCACACAACGTCACTTTCGTACTGATCTAGATACTAGTAAGCGGACCGTTTGAACTGTTTACAGGGTGATTTGGTTAATCTAGACCTAGACATTTACACTAGTCTCTTATCGCGATTTTTCGAAACATGAAAGTCGGTGTAATAATTGTTGGAACTGTTGTTATCAGTGGGCTGTTAAACGTTATCAACCATGTTGACAATAAAATAGTCGGCCATGTTGGTCACTGAATAATAAACCAAGGCAATAAACCGGCCAACCACTTGAATGTGAATTGCACGGAATAGAATGGAAATGGCATTTATCCTATCTAAGTTTATTGAACGGTACGGATTGTGGATGAAATTTATCATACCTCGGTTTCATTGTTCTTGAGTAAATAACTGTACACCTGTTTCAATAAGCATATCAGTATTGTTTTGATTTTATTCACTATATAAAAACATTGTTAATGAAATGGTACAATACTCAATTAAAGTTTTATGACTAAAAATGCAAAATAGCCTAGCTCTAAAATATATAAGAAATGTTTACTGTACATGTACTACGAATAGAATCTACGTTTCTATGAAATAATATTAATGTGCGTTGATGCCTTAATATTTGAATCGACGCATTATATCAAGTTTAATAAACATACCGTTTACGCTGCAACAGGTAAGGCTATTGGCACCGTATTAAATCAAAGTACTGACAGTACTGGTGGGGCGATGCTTTTGAAAAGGATAAATACACGTATAAGGACGTCGATGTACATCTACCTAATTCTAAGGTTTAAAAGTTGTAGAAGGTAATGATCATCAAGGAGAGTAAACTAAGTAAACGTGTTTAAATAAGTGGTAAATAGACTAATCATTACCTAATAAAGCACAGAGATGCCACTTTTTGTCACGCGTCCTGGACCTGCACTGTAATCCAACACGCTTACCATTGTTATATGAAGCCATTGGCGAAACGTGTCACGAGCAAATGTAATAAACTTTGGCTAGTTTTAAGCTCGAAACATTTTCATATAGCATTGGAAAGAATCGTTTCGCCAGGTATTTGACATCAAATACTGCATTATTCACGGGCAAGGTTTTTACACAACAAACACGTATCTCCCACAGCTACTGCAGATAAATGCAATTAGACAGCTGCACATGCCACGGGATCTTGAATTTGAAAAGAGGTAGCTGTAACATGTGTACAGCACATATTCTCGTCTTATGCCCATTTCCGGTCGAGAAGAGGACTTCTTCCGCGGAGTATTTTAACCTAACACCGGAAAATCCGGTGATTCCGGACACGCTAAATCCTGTACCCACCCGTACCGTACTCAGAATGGAACATCGAAATCACTACAACTTGATCGCCATTTTACGTTTCGTAGTTTTGGAAGCCAACATCCATTTTGTTTCCTAATATGCCTAGTTGGGCTCTTGCACTTCTTTTCAGGTAATATATCTTGCTGAAGGTAACTTCTACTTCAATGTTTTGACACGAATCTGAGGAAATTTCGACGAGTTGCAAGGTCAACAAAATCAACATGAAAGTGAAACGGATACAGTGTTAAAATACCAGTTTAAAACCATATCACTAGTATTGGACCCCTGTATCATAGTTCCATTCCCTCAAGTACGCAATACAGGCGATGATATTTTCATATTAAGCGAAAAACTCGAAAGAAAATGCCAAATTTCCAAAACATTTTGATTTGCCGTGTTTTATTACTATATTTAGAACTGTGTGGTTCCTGGTCCCAATCATTCAGTACCTTGAGAACGGGAATCAAACTGTTACATTTTGACAATCGGACTCTTTCGGGTTTTTTCTTTGGGCCCAAGAACTGAAACCACTGGTTATAACTTTGACTCGATGTAAACAACATCGTCAAACACAATTTGGAATACTAGTAAATGACCAGCGAGTTTTAAGCTATTAACAAGTTGTTTCCTCTGCCACCCTTTTCGTAAGAATATGAACTAGACCCTACTTGATTGCAAACAACAATACAATGATGCCGAATATTCTGCGGGTAAAATTCCGCGGAATTGTGATCAGTCGCAGATAAAGCAAAACATAATGTCACCGCAGCAGAAATAGTGTCACAGCAACAGAAATAGTGTCATCAAAGCAGAAATAGTGTCATCACAGCAGCAGAAAAAGTGTCACTGCAGCAGAAATAGTGTCATCACAGCAGAAATAGTGTCGCTGCAGCTGAAACATTATCGTTGCAGCAGAAATAGTGTCACTGCAGCAGAAATAGTGTCATCGCAGCATAAATAGTGTCATCACAGCAGAAACATTATCGTTGCAGCAGAAATAGTGTATCTGCAGCAGAAATAGTGTCGCCGCAGTGGAAATAGTGCCACCGAAGCAGAAATAGTGTCACCGCAGCAGAAATAGTGTCATCACAGCAGAAATAGTGTCGCTGCAGCAGAAATAGTATCACTGCAGCAGGAAGTGTGTCACCGCAGCAGAAATAGTGCCGACGAAGCAGACCGAAGCAGAAATAGTGTCACCGCAGCAGAAATAATGTCACCGAAGTAGACATAGTGTCTCCGCAGCATAAATAGTGTCACTGCAGCATAAATTGTGTCACTGCGGAACAAAAACACGTATTGTAAAGATGTAAAGATGACTGTAAACATCCTATTTCAGAGTTTAAGGGGTCCAATTCTGTACCTGACAACCTATTTTGCGTACAAGATCATGTGAAGCAAATGATAAGATAACGAGAAAACATTGACATGACCTCTTAAACTAAAGACACTGAAAGTGCTAATGTGTGTTCAACTATGAACCGTAGAATTAGGTATTCTTTGCCTAAGCAAAGCACTACGTAGTGCTTTCCGCGGGATATAATCCATGCGTTCTATATTTAATTGAACGGGAGGTAACTGAATGAAGGCGCTTGGTAGCGTGGACACTATAGAGATTGTCTTGCTGGTTTAAATTTCGCTAGTTTCGCGAGTTTGATGTTTTCGTAATACAAAATAAACCACAACAACAAATACGCACATGAACTTAATTCACCGAATTAATACAGAAAGTATTTCTGAAAATTGAAAATGAACTAACTGTATGATTTTAAGAAAGAAGCTTGATAAGTGAGAAAATCTATCAAAACAAGTTTCACATTAAACGAACATGTTTAGTCATATTGACCTCCGATTTTAATTGAAAAAAAAAATAACGTTGAGAGTTAGTTTACGATCTCCGTACGTGATTTGATAAAAAAAGTACCCGGTACCAACAATAGTCAGTGTGGAGAATCACGTGATCAAATGAATAATTTAACAATTGCGATTTCGTCTGCTAATGGTGAGTTTTTTCTTGATTTTAACTTTCATGCATTTAATATGGTTACAAAATGTATATCATATAGCCTAAAGAATACCCCCGTATATGTAAGAAACCCCGGAAAGAACCGATTTAGCTCTATCTATGTTTATAATAGATGCTCGACCAAATGCAGTTTTCAACCTAGTGTAATAATTTGGTCGAGCATCAGTTAACAACAGCTTAAGATAGAGCAATATTGGCAATTGTCTAGTGTTCGGGACATATACCGGATATACTGTAGGCTGTATGATATAGTCATATAAAGTGCACGATCGCTATAATCAAGAAAAAAACTCACGGTTAGCGGCCGAAATCGCCAATGTTTTGAGTGCGAACGTTATTCATTTCTAATCATTTGGTCACGCGGATCCCCACACACGTGATAGTAAACGCTGAATAGCCACAGCAGCTGTCGACATATTATGTACAGATCTTTCAAAATCAATCGTTTGTCAACATGGAGTCGTCTGTCAGGTAAACTATGTGTATCTAGTGTAACTATGTATACCTGAGTTAGCGGTTAAACCCACCATTCTTTCAAATGAGACAGGTCCATCATTAATATTACTTAATGAATCTTCCTTTTTATAAGTGTATACATATCTATTGGTTCAGTGACCCCGCATGTCGGTTCACACCGGTTAATATATAGATTATAAGTGAGTGACTTCGTTCGTATGTCGGTACACACCGGTTCATATAGAGTTACATTTATTTGATGCTACTCCAGCTACGGTATAGCAAGGTATGCTTTTCACATTTTATGATTTTTGTCGTTTTTTGTCGTTTTAAGGATATTAATACTTGTTCAGTACGGGTGAATATCGACAGATATAACAAATGGGCGGATGAATGTAGATAATATAGAAATAGTCCAGTCATTATAACTTTTAACCTCAAACTAATTGCAAAACAAACAGTTTTGTGTTTATATAGTGCGTAAAGCAATTCTTAGCAATGTACAAAATGTCTTAATTGAATATTCGTGGGACTTTTTGAGATATTTACAAATATATTGAATTGTCACATGTTTTCGCGATATTTGTCACTTTTGATGTAAATAAATCTTGACTTGTACCAGTAACTTATTTTTACATCGTGCTTAGAGGTCGCAATTTTGGTTTGATTTTTATTAAACTTGGCAGCAATGATCATCGGAAGCTAATCTAGCTAAAATAAAATTTTGAGTTAACCGGAGCCAAAATCTAGGTCAATAGGTCAAAACATAGAAAAAACAAGATATAGTCACCAGGGGTCGCAATTTCGACCTTACACTTGTGAAGTTTAGTCACAATGATCACCTTACAAAAATCAAGGTCATGTATGAAATTGGATTAACCTGAGTTAAAAACTAGGTCACTAGGTCAAATTATAGAACAAATCTATAGAATGCGCCCTTTTTACCTTATCTTTATGAAACCATGTCACATGGATCCTGAAGACAAAATGTAGGTCAAATTCAATATTTACTTATCATGAGTTAAAACTAGGTCACTAGGTCAAATAATAGACAAACCTTCATGCGCCAAAAAGTCGCAACAATTATTTTCATCTACTGACCTAATTTTGACCCAAATTATTCAATAACATACTTGTCTTAGATGTTTTGAGATGAGCATTGTGACCAAGTTGCATAAATATTAGACCAAAATTGTGAAATTTGAACCTACACAACGTTTGCCTTTGATTTTAACTAGCGACCTACTTTTTGACCCCGGATGACCCAATTTATAACTTTGACTTAGATTTTGCTGATATTATTATTGTGACCAAGTTTCATAAATATAAGGTCAACATTATGACCTCTAGCGACTACACAAGGTTTTGCTATAATTTGACCTAGTGACCTAGATTTTTACCCTTGATCATCCATTTTCTACCTTGGCCTAAATTTTGTTCAGATGATCACTCTGACCAAGTTTCATAATCATAAAGTCAAAATTGTGAATACAAATGCAAATGTGGACGAACAGACAAAGAGAACAATCACTATTTCTCCCGAATCGATAGATTCGTGTACATTTTGTATATTGTCATTATTGTATACTGTTCAAACACAAATATCCTTTTTCCATTAGACACACATGTATACAACACATGATATGCGTAAATTTTAAACAAATTGGATTAATATTAAAGAAATGAATAAAACTTTTGTTTCCCCTTCCAAGTGCTATTTTGAGTCATTTTTTCGACTTTTGAATGGGTAGTATAGCAACACATAGACTGGCAAATATATGAAAAGTAAATTGTCTGATGATAAAATCAATATTTGTATTCGATAGAAGAAGGTTGTATCTTTCAGAAAATATAAGCTTTAAGGTACAATTAGTAAATATTTAACGACTTACTTGGGAATAATTAGAACTTAAAATTCTCCATGTAGCATGAAATAAGGAAAATGTTGAAATTGCCAGCAAAAGTGACCATAAACATATCGATTTTTTTGTATTTTCCCCACTGAACTCGCATATTTGACGTTTTGTTTGTAGTTGATAATAGTCAGTAGATGATGAAAATGTAAAGAAACTCTGTTTTGCAATTTGTTTGAGGTTGACCATATTTTTTAGCTTCAATGACTGGACTAAAAAGAGAACTATGCAATGAGTGAACATATGAAATTACATGATTGTTAAAGCTTTCCGAACCGTGTAATGCAACTTAGGTGTTTTACTACTTAATGTAGAAACGGAGATATACTGTATTCACTGTGTATAAACGAGCCGATTTCCGACAATTGCAGTAATATGAGTAAACGTTGAATTATAGAGTACGACAATAAGGAGTACAGTGATTAGATTCTACATGACCTTACAATAGCAGTAAATGATACAAGTTGAATTTTATAGGAATTCAATAAGTCATACAGTGATTTGGTTTATACGCTATGGTATTGGTGTATTTATTCCACTTTGTTGTGTAAAATGTAATCATAACCGGGCAAGTGAGTCGTCCATTTATGACAGTAATTTTGCAAGAGTTGCTCCACGTAGACTTTAAATTATGCATTCATTATTTTGTAATCGTTATTCGGTCAAAAAAAAAAAGGATTTTTTTTTCGTTTTCTTTAATCTTGTGGTGTTTTTCATCTTTGGGACCCCACTAAAGTGCTCAAAATACATCATTCTGCTGATTGGTTAACAGGTTATTGATGTTTGAAAAAAATCCGTTTATAAATAAGGCGGCTTATTATGTTGCGAATTATATTATTTTTCTACCTAGATCGTGTGAGAAAGAAGAGCTTCCAATACAAAGATGGAGTATAATTACCTTGGGAAATCAGGTGTTAAGGTTTCAGCCATTTGTCTTGGGACAATGACTTTTGGCAAACAGAAAGGAGGACCTTTTGAAGTAAGTGGACTTTGTTTCTTTTCTGAGTATTTTAATATTGCAACTTTATTACTACAACAATGCACGGAAAAACAAAACAGCAATACTGAAAGCTCGACCATAAAGACCGATGTGTTCAGAAAGTCACAATAAGGATTAAATTAGAACTAGACTGGTCACACAACGACATCAAACTAAAAAACTAATTTTCGTTTGTAAGTTGCCGTAACCCATGTGGTTCCCTTCCAATTTCAAATAGGCAATACTCACATTATATATTCCACATCTACCCGACCTTTTACCACAATCATGAAAAGATACAGTATACCAACTTGGTAGGCATGGTTTTATAGTATGTTTGAGGTTTTCGTGATTCTTTTCTATTCTGGCTTAAAAGGGGGGTATGTTTTATTCTGAACACGTCTGGGGTTTAATTCTAACCTCAAAACATTGTTTTCAGTTTTTCAATTCACCGACGCATTCAGAAGAGGAAACGGCGTGGGGTTTACTAGATCGTTACGTGGCGTTAGGTGGTAACTTTATTGATACTGCCAACCTATACACAGCTGGGAAGTCCGAAACAATCATTGGCAACTGGTTGGAAAGGTATTGTATTGCTGTAGAACATTTTAACTCGTTAGTTAAATTCTCCAAATATCTCACATTCAGTCGCCATTATTTTTGGTGATGTTAGTTTCATAGAGTCAGTACGATGATCGACCCGTGTACGTTTTGGTTAACCGGATCAGGACCGATGTAGAACGGACGTAGACCGGCCATAGAGGACATTGTCGAACCGAATAACTTCTTTGTTAAGTTACAAATAGACTTGTGAACGAGCACCCAATGACTGATCAACGTGTGCCTGGCGACTGACGGACATCCTTGCGGTACGATCTACGGACGTTTCCCCTCCGATGCTTTTTGCCCATGATTGAAACCTCAGTCCGAGCAATTGCCAGCAAACAACTACTCTGATACAATCCAGCTAGGGTATGAATAGAGTCACTTTTACGGCATTAACACATTGTCAAGTATAATGGCTTATATCATCATTTCAATGCTGAACTAAACTCTGCCTGTTTAAGCAGTGGTTACAATCTTTTGGGTTCACATAAACGACTACGTTACAGTCAAAATATCCTAAGTGGACTATACCTTATCCTCTTTAATCCGAATTGGTTCGTAAGGTCACGCCACAACACAGATAACTTACTAAAAATTATTTACAGTCGTGGTGGAAGAGACAATATTGTCCTGTCTTCAAAATGTCGCTATCCAACATCACGTGACGAACCGGGTCCAAACAACGAAGGCCTCAGTCGTCGACAGATTATAAGAAATTTAACTCAGAGTTTGGAACGTCTGAAGACAGATTATATAGATTTATTCCAGGTGAGCACTTATTAACGCTTTTCTTTCTTCCGTGTAATGTACAGGGCCCAATCTGGGGCATTGTCACAATAGAGATAGAGGTGAGATACAAGGAATCCATGTGCGATATCCTAGCTCGTTTCGAATAGACTACGTCGTCATTTACGCAGTACTATTTTACCAAATTATTATTGCCATTGGCCTACTATCCAAACATTTACAAGATTAATGTCTTTATCTAAAAAAAATGATACTATGCAAATTAGCAAAATATGTACGCCTAGCATTTCAAAGGCATAACTCTTATTTAGATAACAAGTAATTTTTGTAATCAGTAATTGGTATATAAACATGTATCGTTATATTCTTTGTACATATTAGGTCTGTTGCTATGTTATTGTGTTCACATTGTTTACATGTTCTTCTTATGTTGGTTGCCTGCCGCCTACTGTTTGTTTAAACCGACGAACATAAATATTGTCCTTATGCTAATAAACTAAACTGAAACTGAAGCGGTTGTTCTTTAACGTACCCGGTGTACAACACCGATACACGCGATTCTATCTCTGGGTTCCCTACCAGTTCATCTCTAGCTGGGTGGGAAACACTAAATAGCGTTTCTGAAATGTCGAAGTGCCCGACGAGTATCGAACCAGCAGTCAAGCATCTTATCCACTTGATCACCGTGCTACTCATACATCTTAAAGATCTAAACAAATTCAACAACATAAACGAAAGCTCATATACGTATGCAATATATCATATTATGTTTGTCACTCAACACACAACAATGTGTTTCTATGATAAATAGCATAAACGTTATGACAACAATTTTCATAATTATTCTGAGACAACCTACGTAGCTATGGTTGTAGCACCATTGTATACTTTCATTCATTATTTAACTTAGCCATCCAGTACGTCAGTGGCCTTATTCACCAACGTTGTAAGTCTAAAACTCAGACTTAGGCTTAAAATTGTCATTATTCATAACCATTAGCATTTCTTTTAGATTAGATTAAACCATGTGAAATGTGTGGTAACCTATTGAGCACGTATACAAATTTATATCAAAATCAGTACATTTATGACAACATGAGAGCGATTAGACCATTTGATGATTTAAAGTCTAAGTTTATATTTTAGACTTACAATGTTGGTGAATAATGCCCCTGGTTGTCAACATAAAAACTATTCGTAATACGTACCTTATATTACACTACCATGGTGCCTTTATTAGTGCTCAACTCTTTCCTGATCGGATGCGTCCTCATTTTGATGACAAGCAATGGTAGGATGGAGAACCATCCCTCATCTCACCATACAATACTTATTGGGCAGGACCTATATTGCTTAACAACTGACTAATACACGAGTTAGCTTTCTTCCAGGCGCATGGTTGGGATAACGCCATCCCCGTAGATGAGACACTCCGGACTTTCGACGATCTTGTAAGAAGTGGTAAAATACGTTACTATGGTTACAACAATATCTGTGGTTGGCAGCTGCAAAAGATTGTTGACGTTGCTAAATATACAGGACTTAATCAGTGTATGTCACTACAGGTACAAAACGTAACATGTATTATTTTTTTTATGTTAATTATTGTTGCCATAATGATTCAGAATATGGTTGGACATAAAATGGTAAGTTTTGACTTTGTTATTATAGGTAGTTTTGAGCAGGGTGCATCAGCACTCTGGTTTTTTGGTAAGCATAATTGAACAGGAAGCTTTAGCGAGCTGGTCAGCGTAAGCGTTAAAAATATACTAAAGAAGACTGCGAGCTAATAATAGATCCAATTGCGCATTCCGCGGGATGACTTCGGACTTTATCGCCCAATCTTTAGCCGAGACAGTGTTTATAATGTTGCATGATGACTTAGCACTTTATTGCAGGAAGCCTGGTAAATATATCGAGACAGCGATTGTATTATGTTATGTAAGCTAGGTTACCATCCGGTCAGTGATAAACGCTCAACATTTAAGTACTGCGAGTAGTATAGGCAGTAGAGGTAATAATGTATTAACTATATGCTGGAACATACATATGGCGTTGGGGTGGCATCTGCCCTCATATGCTTTGTGTCTGGAAAAATATTTTTCTGACGACAGGAACAATTCCTGTTCTTCCAGTGCCATCGGCGCTTTGATTCCAAAATAAAACGGGACATTGATGCTAAAAATAGATGAAAATGGTCATTCACGCGGACGACTTAGCAATTTATTAGTTACATACTAGTACTCAAAATCGGAGTGTATTTTAACTTTTAAGTGATTGTAAACCGTTTCGAAATGCATTGACAGCCGTAGCCGTATTACATTAGGAAATGTTAGACTTTGAACTCATCATGTCTAAGTTACTAGTGTATGAATATATCTGATATTGGAATGAATATTCATCGTTTATTTATAGCAACAGTACAGTCTTCTCTACCGTGTCTCTGAGACTGAAGCGTTCAACATGACATTGACATATACAATTATGGATGACGTCAAACATTGATACTCCCATTGCCTTATAACAATAGGGAATGGTAGACTTCTGACTGATATTTCATCGTTTATTTATAGCAACAGTACAGTCTTCTTTACCGTGGCTCAGAAAATGAAGCGTTTATGGTGTGTGAAAACGAGGGTGTAGCTGTATTGCCATGGAGTCCTCTTACCGGGTAAAATATACTCATATACAATTTTTTATGACGTCACACATTGTAACTACTTAACACTAACGGCAAAAATCAGATTTTATCATCGGCAAAAATCAGTTTTCCATCATCGGCAAAAATCAGTTTTCCATCATCGGCAAAATATCAGTTTTCTATCATCAGCATAAAATCAGTTTTCCATCATCGGCAAAAGATCAGGTTTCCATCATCGGCAAAAGATCAGTTTTCCATCATCGGCAAAAATAAGTTTCCATCATTAGCAAAAATAACTTTTCCATCATCGGCAAAAATAAGTTTCCATCATTAGCAAAAATAACTTTTCCATCATCGGCAAAAATCAGTTTTTCATCATCGACAAAAATCAGTTCTCCACCGTAGGCAGAAATCAGTTTTCCATCACAGGCAAAAATTAGTTTTCTATCATCACAGTGAAATCTCGTACTTCTTTAATACCAAGCCACTATTCACAGAAGAATGCATCGGTCTGCAAAAACACAGGTGCTTGGCATATGGATATGACGTCAAAGGTCCTTTCCAAAAACCAACAAGAGGGGAACATCGGGTCATATCTACATTATACAAGCACTTGTGAGCAAACTAAGTGCGCAGTACATTAAGTGTTCATTAACAAATGCTTTGATTTACTTGTCATCTATTCTCTACATAGCCCCATTTCCATGCGCCTGTCTTGAACTACATAGAGGAGATCCTACCAATGGTAATACTAATATAGCATGAATTTTATCGCGACAGAGACACATTTTTCATTTGAGGTAGATCTACATTTTCTTTTTTGAAATTTCCATGTTTTAATTACATTTTTGTACATGTATGTAGAGGATATTTGTATTTTACGGTGTATGACCGGTTGGTATTTCACCTCGTGAGCAGCTGAAGTAATATTTTCACAAGTGGCGTAGTCAGCTGCTCACGATGTCGTGCCCTTAATATGTTTTGCTCTCTTGTTGCACTGCCTTCAGAAAGGTCATTGAGTACTTTCTGTGCTATTAAACGGAGGTTGTTAATATAATGTTCAGTGTTTTACATTCTTTTATTACTGGACATTGTGGCCTTTTTGTCAGGGGGCATTACATGGCGGGAAACTTTTATTTACACTGTCATGTTCTGTCAGATTGTCGTTGAGGTAAGTTTGAGGTTTGGTGCACCATAAACTAGTTTAAACCCTCAATGACTATTGTTGCTGTCCGTTCCAAGGCGGAAGCCTCATTGACAACCTTGCTTTATGTATGTATTGCCCACTTTACGGTAAAAATAGAAAAATCCAAAAACAATTTGACTTAGAGCCCTCCTTTCTGTAACTGTAGTATTATTGTACATGTTATGTTGTAATTTCGCTGACCAGCATAAGGATGCCTTGTATCTTTCAATATAACATGTATATTGTGTCATTTAGATATGTGTGTTGTTCCTTGTTCAAGTCATTTCACTTGGTTCTTGCCCAGTGTAGTTTGACTGACTGATGCGGCAAACGCACGGGGTGGGATTTCGGGTTAGTGTAAGTTGTATACCTGTTGTACTATGTTATAATCTATCTGTTGTGCAGTGTCGATGCCACCCCCCCCCGTTTTTACAGCACTGTGCAGTGTCGGTGTACTTTTTGTTTCCACTTGTCCTTGGAAGTTAATTTCCCCTGCTCTCCTTTCAATGATCGCCGCCATCCCCCTTCATCAGTGGTATCTTGCGGAGATGCTGGAAGAGATACTTTTTAATTAGGTCACTGTGCTGTTTGGGTAAGGGTTAGGGTAGACATATGTAATGTAAATTCCCGCCCTATTCCTACCTGCCCTTTATTGTAAACTAGGTCAAGTCGTTGTTGTGCCTCTTTGGGTCGTAATAACGTTAGGTCTGTCCTTGGTGATTTAAACTAGGTCAGCGGGTGGTTGTGTCTCATCTGGTCGCCATTTTGGCACGAGTTTGTGCGGTTGTGTCGCCGTGCAGCGGGGCTTTGGGGAATGTGGTCGACTATTGGCTGTGTTTAATTCGGTCTCATGCAATAACTGCTATTATATAATTTCTTTGTTAAACTGGGTCATCCTGCATTTTTCGGCGGGACTTGGATTTTTAATTGTTGCTTCAGCTTATGTCTGGGCATTGCTCAGTGTAGTTGCTAGAAATATGTTATGTTATTTACCACCCTGTTTCTACCTTGCCCGTTACTAGGTCAAGTCGTAGTTGTGCCTCTTTAGGTCACATTACGTCAGGTTACTGTCCTTGGTGTTTTAAACTATGTCACTCCCCGGGGTTGCTGTGCCATGTTTGGTCGCGTTTCGGCGTGGGTCTGTGCTGTTGTCGCCTAGCAGCGGGCCTTGGGGAAATTGATTGAGTCTTAGTTGCGTTTCATTCGGTCTCATGCAATGGCCGTTGTATTATAATTTCTTTGTGAATTTGGGTCATCCTGCATTATTTCAGCGAGGATTTGAGTTTTTAATTGTTTCTTTTTGCTTATGTGTGGACATTGCTCAGGATAGTTGTGTTGTGGTGTTTCTGATTTTAGCTCGGCTGATTTGGTTGAGTGCTACCTTCCCTGTCAGATTTTCTCATGCATTTTTTTGCTTAAAAGTAGTTCGTTTGAGTGAAATCATCGAGAGTGAAATTACCAGAGAATAGTGCACCGTTATTCTGCTGTAAATCACCGATGAGCATTGAATTATGAATTGTGCTTATCAGAATAATACATATTCACCTTCGTTTTCAGAGGAATGCTGACAGGAAAGTTTGTTAAGGGAGAGGTACCAGACGCGGATTCAAGTCGTTTAGGTTTTATGCGTTCCAAAAACGCTGTTGGTCAATTAGGAGCTTGGGCGACATTTTCAAACGATGAGAAATATTGGGAGATAATCAAAGTACTGAGAGAAATAGCAGAGCAGATAGGTACCGTATTTTTAGCTCACCTGTCACAAAGTGACAAGGTGAGCTTTTGTGATCGCTCGTCGTCCGTCGTCCGTCGTCCGTCCGTCCGTCCGTCGTCCGTCGTCCGTTCACAATTGCTTTTGAACACACTAGAGGTCACAAATTTAGCCTGATCATTATGAAACTTGATCACAATGATCATCTCCATAAAATCTAGGTCAAGTTCGATATTGGGTCATCTGGGGTCAAAAACTAGGTCACTAGGTCAAATCAAAGGAAAACCTTGTGAACACATTAGAGGTCACAATTTGAGCCTAATCATTATGAAACTTGATCACAATGATCATCTCTGTAAAATCTAGGTCAAGTTCGATATTGGGTCATCTGGGGTCAAAAACTAGGTCACTAGGCCAAATCATTGAAAAACCTTGTGAACACATTAGAGGTCACAAATTTAGCCTGATCATTATGAAACTTGATCACAATGATCATCTCCTTAAAATCTAGGCCAAGTTCGATATTGGGTCATCTGGGGTCAAAAACTAGGTCACTAGGTCAAATCAAAGGAAAACCTTGTGAACACATTAGAGGTCACAATTTGAGCCTAATCTTTATGAAACTTGATCACAATGATCATCTCTGTACAATCTAGGTCAAGTTCGATATTGGGTCATCTGGGGTCAAAAACTAGGTCACTAGGCCAAATCATTGAAAAACCTTGTGAACACATTAGAGGTCACAATTTGTGACTAATCTTTATGAAAATTGATCACAATAATTATCTCTGTAAAATCTAGGTCATGTTCGATATTGGGTCATCTGGGGTCAAAAACTAGGTCACAAGGCCAAATCATTGAAAAAGCTTGTGAACACACTAGAGGTCACAATTTGAGACTAATCTTTATGAAAATTGATCACAATGATCATCTCTATAAAATCTACGTCAAGTTTGATATTGGGTCATCCGGGGTCAAAAACTAGGTCACAAGCCTTTGAATGCCAAATCATTGAAAAAGTTTGTGAACACACTAGAGGTCACAATTTGAGCCTAATCTTTATGAAACTTGATCACACTGATCATCACTATAAAATTTTGGTCAAGTTTGATATTGGGTCATCCGGAGTCAAAAACTAGGTCACGAGGCCAAATCATTGAAAAAGCTTGTGAACACACTAGAGGTCACAATTTTGACCTTATCTTTATGAAACTTGATCACAATGATCATCATTATAAAATTTAGGTCAAGTTTGATATTGGGTCATCTGGGGTCAAAAACTAGGTCAAGAGGCCAAATCATTGAAAAATCTTGTGAACACACTAGAGGTCACAATTTTGACTCTATCTTTATAAAACTTGGTCACAATGTTTATCTCTATAAAATCTATGTCAAGTTAGATACTGTGTCATTTGGGCCAAAATCTAGGTCACTAGGCCAAACAGGTGAGCGACCCAGGGCCCTTTGGACCCTCTTGTTATATATATAAGCTACTAGTTATAGGTCCATACCAGGTTTCAACTAGATGGGACAAAAGGTTTGCCCTCCGTCTGTCCGTCAAGAAAATCTAGATCATGTCATAACGCGAACAGTTTTCAAACTAGGTTTATGAAATTTGGTATGTGGATAGGGACCAATGAGGAGAGTATGCATGTCTAGTTGAATTTGATTCGGACTCAGATTGTGGTTACCATAGCAACAGAAATCTTGACAACCTGAAAACCAGATAGGGAACTTTAAAAGCAAGGTTACAATAGTTACAGTGATCCTTTAAATGATCTTTGTTTAGAATAAACAGTAAAACTTCGTTATCTCGAGTAGTAATCGGGACAGGTAAAATGCTCGAGAATAACAGCGCGCTCGAAATAACCAAAGGGTATGAATTGATAATACAAACGGATTCTATTTTAAACCTTTTTCGAGAAAGGCCGGGTCCTCGTATTATCGATGCTCGTCTTAACGAAGTTTTACTATATTGCAAACATTGTTACGTATGCTTGTCTGTTATGTATTCATTTTATTTCCCGTTCGCGCTCGGCTGTTTCCGTTGATTGCTGCCTTCCTTGCACTATTTGACATTAACTGTTTTACTGTAAAATCATTTCATTTCAATGGGACAAATTTTCACAAAAAAACACACTATTTCGTGGGGACGTAATTTTGAAATTACCACCTCGACAATTGATGATTTTGCAGTATCGCTTGTGTTGAGACGTGTTTAGAATTACTTCCTGTTGAGATAAATGACCAGCTGGCCACGTGCAAGTTTATGAGCAGCATGTATAGCTAGTTTGCGATAGAAAAAAATCGTGTTTTTTAAAGATTTCTAAAAATCTAGTCATCAGATTTTGGTAAAAAATTACCCCGAACTACAATAACTTCCTACCTAGTCTCATTTTGAATTTCATAATTTTTAGTCACCAATTAAAAGATATTTATTCTTTATTACATATTGAAATTACATGCGTATTTACAGTTTAACGCAGGGAGGTAATCTGGTATTCCATTGATGATTTACTATCAATTATTTAACCGTTACAATCCGTGATCAGCGGGATTGAGATTGCTGTTATAAAGACAAGACTTGGGAGGCCCTTGTTATTCGGTTTATTTAGGTGTGTCACTTGTTAACAATGAACAGCAATAACATGTATACTTCGTCATATTCAAAGACAGGCCTCGCATGTGTTAAATTAAGTGGGTTGCAAATACGTAAATATACCGTTATGCGTATCATTTGACCGTAAATTGGCTGTTGCAAGTATCAAGTCTTCTAACTTGATTTTTCATACAAAACTACAAAAATGTTACATAGAACTTATGAACAAAACTTTTTTAACTCAATTCTGATGTTGCTGAAATTTTAGTGTGTATTAGGTAGATATATTTCATTTATTCGTGCAAAATTTCATACTTGTAGGTGTAGTAATTACAGAGAAATATTTAAAAAAACACGATTTTTTTCTATCGCAAACTAGCTATACACGTATGTACAGCGTTCACATCATTTGTCTTGTAGGGGCAACTCCAACACAAGTAGCATTAAGATGGTTGCTACAGAAACCGAGTGTGACGTCAGTCATTATTGGAGCAACTTCAGTCAAACAATTGGAAGAAAATATGCAAGCTGGTTCCGGTGTTGTGTTAACGGATAGTCAGGTTTGTCGCTTCTGTACTTGTTTCTCAACCATACACCACATTAGTGTGCAGGTTTATTTGTTAGCCAATGAAATTCCTGTATTTTAAATGTTTCGAGAGTTCTAAATCCCGTAGAACGAACAAGATGGTTTACTATGTAAAAATTGGTTCATAGAACGTACTATGCAACTAAGTACCGTTCTATGTAGCATAGACAAATAAACCTGCACACTAAGTATATTAGTATTCATCCTTACTGTTCTATAGAAATTAGAAACGTCTCCTGTCGCTTCGCTCCCGTCGACGTTTCTAATTTCTATAGAACAGTAAGGATGAACACTAATATATACTTAGAATAGTTCACAAAAGTACCACTTAATTTACTGCGTTTCTTTTTCACAAAAAGTCGTTTTCGGTTTTTACTTACTAGTAGCCATGCAAAATTTCCTAATTGTGTATACAAGGGCGCTGCATGGTATGCCATTGTACAAAGCTGTCTGAAGCTAGTTGTCCCCTGTCCTATGTCCATTCTAGCTGTCCATTGATAACTTTGAATTAGACAACTCTCGCTGTTTCATTTATACACATATGTACAATTATTTTTGTTTGCTTCTTTACTTAGTGTCATAGAGTGACCTAACCATGCACAACTGTGTAAAATAAAAAAGACACGTGGTTCCTTATTAGGTTATTAGAATGTTTTACATGTTTCTCCAATGACACAAAGCAAAGAAGCGAAAACATGACTACCTGCGATTAAAAATGTTACGTTGCGCCCTTGATGATTAGGTTTATATATTTTTATTTTTACGAATATTCTTTATCACCAAGGATTACTTGTCCGATACGATTCGCTGCCAATGCAAACTTTTTTTTTTATAAATTTTAATTTAATTTTTTAATTTATTATTATGGATACTTTATGATTTAAGGGTATCTAAAATGACACCCAGAGATTCAAGACGTATTGCCCATGGTTATTGGAAAATAAATTTAATTGTATATTTTTAGATGGAAGCCCTTGATGACGTCAGCAAGACAAGTAGGACGTATCCATATGACATGTTATGGAACGACAGAAATGCATCTCGGTATAACGTATACCATTCTGGGTCAGTTAAAATTCCACACTGACCGACCAGACCACGGATAAGTAACTAACTGCCGCTCTAACCGAACGGATCGAATGTGCTGGATTAAAGCAACATTGTGCGATTTATATTAAAGTGTTTAGACTGTTAGACTTATTTCTAAAAGTGAAATTGTTGGTAATTTGAACTCGAAAAATATGATTTGATGATAATGACCATTAGGTTACATGATTCGACCATTGCATGAGCTTAAGTTATACGACATTCATCGGCATAGTTATGTAACAATTTAACTGTTGATAACCGTTTATTCAATAATTATATATATTGGACAATGTGTCCGTGCGTACACAATTTTACAATTGTACAATTACATACATTTACACATACAGTGTGTCCAAAAAGAAAGTACACAGTTTCGAGGTATTTTTTTATCAAATCTTAACCTTCTGTTATCGCAAAGAAAACTAACTTGCACATGGTTGGAACAAATATTTAAGCTTTATCTGGTACCAGTTTGACAATTATGACTCGAATATTTGTATTAAATTGTCAATTTCCTAAAAATATCGTATTTTGTCCGCGACATCATTTTGAAGTAATTTACGACGTTTTCACAAATTATGTCCGTCTAAGGTTTCCAGTTTGCGCTCATTCTTTAAAAGTGTTGATTGGATTAACACATATTTCTACAAACTGGTCTTCTTAGATTGCCTTTTGATTTATCTCAGTAGAAATAAGTTAAGTTTATATTAGCTTTCGATTGTACATTAGCGATTTCAGATAGCTCAAAAGAAAGAAGTCACATGGATTAAGACCCAGGCTGTGGGCAGGTCATTCCACACCGTAGTGATATTTCCTAGAAACTATTTTGACACCAAATGTTTCGTGTAATTCACATAACACTTTGTATTGCATTGTGTGACTCTGGTTACGCTTGCATGACCATGCAACAGTCAAAACAAAGGGTATACTTTTGAGTTCAGAAATGAACATGCTTAAAAAAGGCAAATAGCAGAATGGGTTTACTTCTTACTGAATCGCTAGTGAATAGTTAATAATCAGAAGCCATCGATTTTGCCCATGCTCGTGAGACACATCACACATATACTATCAGTTTAGACATTTGTGGAATGTAATTAACACATTTAAGGAATGAATGCAAGACGGTAAATATCAGAAGTACAGACGATGTGACAACGGCTTAAATTACGTCAAAATGACGTCACGACCAAAATACGGTAACTTTAGAAATTTGACATTTTTTTTTCAAAAATATCAAAGTTGCAACTTTAAAACTGGTGAAAGAAAAACTTACGTCTTTTGACTAACCATGTGCAAAATTTGTTTGCGATGACGCTTTATACTTTCTTTTTGGACACCCTGTATATATATACAATGCATGCATAGGGATGAGTTACATACGAAATACAATACATTGTACATTTTGTAAAAGCGTTTTTTATTAGATGTATGCCATGAAAACACAACTGAATTCATGTTTGTTATGTCGCCGTTTTATGTGAGAAAACTAGAAAAATAGTGTGTACTAGATTTCTATAATTTGTAAAAATGTAAAACATAATTATAATGAAACACTACCACATGTACTGTATATATTTAAGGTAAATACTTATCAATCATGATACCTCGGACAGTATTACAAATTACCGATAATACTTAATATATATAAAATATACGCCGACTAAAACGGGACTAAAACAAGTATCCGTATCAAGGGAGTTAAAAGTATACTACTGTTCTATAGTCACCAAGAGTGAATAACCTTGATTAGTTAAAAAGTCATTGAGAGTTTTCCCCCTTGACTTACTCAATCAAGAAAGTTAAATATTTTCTGTAATTTGTAATAAAATCATTGGCAGTCATTTCCCTCCCAAACTTAATACAGGATAACTATAGATGTACAGCAATCGTCGAGGCGTGACCTCTATAGAGATAGAATACTGAGTGTTTACTAGTCACGCCTTGACGCATGTTGTAGATCTTTATACGCATTTATTATAATAAATACATTCCCTTCATTAACTATCTCCACAAAGTACCCTGTTGTCCATAATTTGCTTTAACACCATTGTGGGTGACTTCACTTTACTTACTAAATCAAGTGTCTGTTATTTGTTACATATTCATTAAGTGCGAGTTCCCTTGTTTACATAATCAAGAAAGTTAACTCTACCCTTTAGCTTGTTATGATTACTATATATATAGTCATCGTGAATTACTTCCCTTAAATGACTAAAACGAGGAAGTCGGTGTACCCTGTTATTTGTTATATATTCAATGAAATTTACTTCTCTTTGGTTACTCGATAAATTGAAAGAAAAAAATCGCATTTGTTCAAAGCACTATCGGCACTATACAAAAACAATGTCTATTGCAAGATATTTTAGTAGTTAACAGAATAAGGCGGCGGAGGTTCTGTGGGAGCCGATGGAAGCTGGTGTTTGATGTGATGCAAGGTGTCACCTTTCCTAGCGGAGTCTATTCTGGATTTCTTCTTTTGGCTAAAATGCATAAACATAATAATCATTTATTAAAATTTCAGTAATAAAAAATAGACAAAACTCTAGTTTGCAACGTTTCGACGTTTCTAATGCTTCCGTTACATATATCAAACAAATGATGAACTATTGCATTAATTAAATAATTACCTATCATTTAGTTGTATGGAACTTTATACATTTTGTTTTGAATTATGAACAAGCATTATGAACATTGATACATATTACTTGACTATGAGTATCTAAATGCATATATCGCTGGCTTAGAATGAGAATGTCGTACTTTAATAGACAAATGCATATTTTTTGAAATCTACATTATAAGACGCTTCTTATGAGCCTATTTTCATGAAAATCGGAACTTTTCATGTTGACCAAACTGAAGTTGAAAAAGCTTGTTCTACAAAAAGTAAAGGGTGGTTGTCAGACAGAATGTTCTTGTTTTCTCAAAATATTGATTTTGTAGTTACGACCTTCTCATTCTAAGCCAGCTATATATGCATTTAAATACTCATAGTCATATGAATCAATGCCTGTAAACCAGTGGTACGTTCCTTAACATACCTCGACTAAGATTCGGATTTTGCTAAATTACTAGTATGTTAGTTAGAGAAAATTAAGACAAAGAGATCAGAAAACAATAAACACAGTAAAGAAAAAAGTACTACAAACCACAAGTAGACATTACAATACCAACCACAAAACTGAACAGGATAGTCACAGATCTGTGTAACTTACACTATCCAAAACATTTGAATAAGCATACATTACCTTTTGATGATAATCAATGCAACACATACTAGGATACAGACTAATAATAATGTGGCTAATCCAACAGATAGTCCAATCACCAAATCATTGTTCCCGTCTGAAATATAGAAACATGTTATTCCATAAGATGAGGGGACTTGGGAAACTAGGTCGCGTCTTACCTGCGTTTCATTATGTCACTTAGGATCACCGTTATTTTGTTATTTCTTTGTGAAATTTGGCCACCCTGCATTTTTCCGGCGGGGACTTGGGCTTTTAATAATTTATTTGGATTGTTTGTGGGCATTGCCCGTGTATCTGTGTTGTAATCTTACTGTTGTCTGTGCTCGGCTAGTTCAGTTGAGTGCCACCTTCCCTGTCCGATTTCCTCCTTCCTTTTTCGCTCCAATTTACTGAACACATATACTATTGCATCCCCATTAGTCAGTAGTTAGTCAAGTGTTCAGTGACTATCATGGTTCGGACGCAAATATACGCTGATTGAACGAGAATGTGGGGGGTAATGTAGGTTCAACGTTGGAACGTCATAAAATTGTTGTCTTAAAGACAGAAAAGGGTAGGGTTGAGAGGTTTCTTGTGCTTGTCCAAGCGAGAGGGATGATAAAGTAAGAATACTTAAATTCGCATTAAGTGTTAATCTGATATTTTGATGAGCTGTAATTTGGTAACCTCTCTGCAAAATGCAATTTGAGCACTTAAGTTTATTCCCAAATGTGGAAAACACCAAAAAAATGTAATAAAACTTCCAGATGGTTTGTTGACAAAATGACAATGTTTATACAAAAATACATGATTTAATGTCTAAGGAGAGCAACTCTTGGAAAATGAACATTTTGTTCACCATACAAATTGCTAAATACGATACTTGGTCTACTATTTCGACAAAAAAAGTTAACATATATCTATCGTCGAGTACTGTTCATTTGTAAAGAGACAGCCTAATGGTTCCATAATTAACTGTATGTAAGGAATATTCGGAAAAAAGTTGTGGGAGCAATAATGTGAGTTAAACTACATGTCTTTATAACATGTTATAAAGAACGTTTAAATTTTTTTTACATGATTCAAACACCTTGACAATTGGAACAGTTTAACTAGGGTCTAGATTAGGCTTTTTGTGCTATTCTTGCCAATTTTAGGATTTGTACGTCAGATCCCTTGTTGCCATGGAAACAATAACATCATTAGTATTTAACCGTTTTAATTCGTAACACGAGCTTTGTATATCTGAATTATACAAATGTACAATTATTAAATATTGAAAATGTAAGTGATGAGTATAAAATTATGAGAAAAAGTCCGATTATTTCTGGAACACCCCTAGTATATCTGTCGAAATAGTAGTTCAAAAATCACATTTAGTAAAATGAATGGATGACAAAATGCTCAAGACGCGCTTCCCTAAGACCATTCAATATGCATTTATTGTTTCCAAATTGCATTTAGTTTTTTTCCGATCTGATGGTATTTTCCAAAAACATCTATCACTTAGCAGATAAGTTATCAAAATGTTTTTTAAATATCCATTTAGGGCATAATGGGGATTTCATTAATAAGGAACACGACTTACCACCGTCTGATACAGGACCTTTCCCGGAAGTTGTTGTTCTTGTTGTGGGTCTAGCTGTCGTCGTTGTAGTAGTAGTAGTAGTTGTTGTTGTTGTAGTTGTCGGTTGGTCACATGTAAGGTTTGTATCTGGAATAGACACTTATGAATATGCACTACCGTTCATATAGGTATCACAATGTGGGGAGCGATGGCCAAGAGGTAGGGTGCGCGTCGGGATCGAGAGAGCCCGGGTTCATCCCCCTCCCGACCACTGGTTAATACTTTGAGTCTGATGTTGGCTGCTTCATCCACAGGAGAGAAATAGTCTCCCCCAGGGAGACACGATTACCAATATTCCTAACAGCCCACGGAAATTGGTGACTTTTTAACTTAACAAAAAGAAGAAGTACAAGACAAACAACTAAATCGGACAGGGAAATCAGCATTCGACACACACAGCGGAGCACAGAATGCATACAAAGGGAAACATAACGAAATGAGTGATATTCCAAAGGCAACAACAATATGCTTAACACAAAACGGAACTAGAAAAATGAAGAAAAGTCCTTATAAGGATACTATTAGCTCTTTTTATTTTCTGTCTCACATAAAAAGCAAACAACTTTGTGTGGCGTAATTTTCTTACCTAACTAAGTATTTGCATAATAGATAGTTGCTGCTGGTTGTTTTAATAACTATTGTTGCAACTAATTGATTTAAACCACTGTCGATATCTCGTACTCGGAATTTATTTTCATTTAAACAAGCACTTTCGTTACTATAGGATAATGCGATTCACATTATCGATCAGTAACATAAACAAACTTCCGCCTAAACATTTATGACGTATTCGGATCGTTTTGTAATTCGTTTTCATCGCATTCGAATTAAGTTCAGTGAATTTAAGTGAAAGAAGTCAATGTTCCATCAGGTATTTATAATAAAATTTCAAAATAAATATAGACAATGTAATCGCATTTAAAACGGATTTAAAACTTAAAGTTAAGTTAGTGACATGCTCAGATGCACGTAAGTTATTACAAGCTTTTCAACGTTTTAAGCTATCAGTTAACCTTATCAGTTCCACTGGATCGTTTTCCTGGAACTACAACAAGTACCAAGCTGAACTTACGGATATTAAATTTTATTGAAAAACAAAACTTCCATATAGAAATAAAAGCATTAATCACACGTTGTTTGGTTGACATATTGCACATATTGCGCCATGCCTGAGCCTTTTATAGTATCAGAGATTATACTTAAATCTTTATTTCAATAAAACCAAAAGATATATACTGTTTGAAATGAAACTTGATTACCTTATATAATTGAGATCGCTCCACCTGATTGTTTATCGAAGGTTGCTTGGCGAACGTTTTCAAGTTAAACCATTGGTCAATGTGATTATAATTTACTTTTAAATTGATTTAAAGGATTTTATTGACAACTGGTGTAATGTCAAATGGAAACATAACGTCTCCCAACTATGGTTAAAGAGCAAAACGACAAATAAATGTTGTAAAATTTACATTTTCTATAATGGTCTATTTGTTCTACAGCAGACAGAAGTTCACGATTACACAGGCAACAATTGGCTTTCGAAATCTTCATCAACTAATTACATCCATACAAAAGAATTTTAAAACTAAACTCATCCCATGGAAATAAATCAATTAGTTTAACGGTTGAGTCCCGACATGTAGATACAGTATCAAAACCGAACAGTGTGGCGCATTCAACACAAACCAACATCACATAGCCTACAGCGTTTGACACGATTGAAAATTAAGATCTAAATTTTAAATGATGAATTTCGTAGCGTGAAGCTAAATTAAATCAAAGCATGCATTCATTGCACAATGATGTTTTATTAAACCAAAGTCTTATTGATATAAACAATGCAGTAAATTATAGGTTACAAAACACAAAATGCCTCCGCGGACCAAGATCGGATATACTCAAATATTCCCTACAGAAACGTGTGATTGTCTCGAAATAAAGGTATGCCTTGACAAGGTGGAATTGGAATCATATAATTGAGTTAACAGGTAGTGTACACAAGTTTACAAGTTTATTTCAATGTGACATTTAGGCCACCGGTCCATACACATGTAATACAAAAATATGAACAGTTCAATACATTAGCAATGCATATGACAACATTTAGAGAACAAAACATTTCAAAAGAACATCACATTGAACATACAATATTTCAATGCAGTAAAATAATAATGCTTTGTCAATATTATTTATACTGTATCCTTATGTGAATCTTGATAAGTATATATGCCTAACCTTAAAACATGATACAAGTACATGGCTAGGTTCCTAATAGATGATACATCTTTACTATATAATATTTTATAGAAATTGTTGTGACTAGGGATGTTAATAAGTGTAGCTGGTAGATATTTAGCCCTTAGATCACAATACAAAGAACATATCATTACGAAGTGATACTCATCTTCTACGAGCGTCTCGCAGTATAAGCATGTTCGAAATTCTCTAGGAATGTTGCAATGTCTTCTTTATTTATTAGTGTGTGACCTTATTATAAAACTAAAACTGGGAACACCTCAGTGACCGACTTGTCAACCTTTCTGCAAATGGTCCTTGAAAGAAAAATATGAATTTTACAAATTTCGTTATCGATATTTTATTAATGATACCGTAACCTGTCCACAAACATGTTTTCCTAATCGTAGAGTAATTGACATTACGTCCCACCTGGTTGTTTGTCGAAGGTCGGTTGGTGAAGGTTTATGAGTTAATTCATTGGGCCATGTGATTATGATTTACCGTTAACATTGGTTTAAAGGGTATTGATAGACCAGTGACGTATTGTCAATTATTCTTAGTAACAGTAACATAATACACTTACCCATGCAGTAAATACTGTCACACTGTGTTAAGCTTGGTAAATAGTACACATATTTCGTTGCAGAACATTTTTTTATTTGGATTGTAAAATTTTCCGCACAGCAGACTCCGGCTTGCTTCATGCAGCTTGTTCTGTTCACAATTCCGTCCGCACCGTCAGGTAAATTATCTAGAGTTTGAAGAAACATACTTCTATGACATGGTTAAAAATATCACATAATTTGATGAATAAAACGCCTGATACTACTAAGCAAGCATCATCAGTCCGATCTTACATGCGTCAATAGAGCCCCACATAGTATTATCTCATATTCATTGTAGGGGTATGATAAAATAGCTTAATTCTAGTAAAATACGAGACATAGTATAATTCAAAGAGATAACGTCTACTCGTTTGTTTTTATTTCAACGCCAAACGGCCAAATTTGCGAAGCTAATAATTTACCCGAACGAAAATATAGTCTAGGTCCCATTGAGTATGTTTTGCCTCGACGATGTCCTACCGAAACAGGGATTTAAAAAAATCAAATTGCTTCCCTGAAGCTTCCCCTAACCCATAAAGACCATTTTCGCGCTGCCTTCCAATGCCCTTTATTAAATCAGGGGTACAAACTAACCTAAACTAAATGAATTCAAATATAATACAAACATTAACGTGTTTCTTACCACTAAGCCAGACGGGAAAGTCTGTACCACAATTACCAGATGTTGGGCAGGTATTCAGCAAATACCCATCAAATGGTAAGACATACCATGCCGACTTTAACCGGTAGTCACACAGTCTCTCCATTGGATTCACCTGTCTTCCACATTTCTCATTACGCGAACCAAAGGAAGTGACGTCAAATGTTAAATGATTCAAACAAGGGTCCTCATCAGCTGGAAGTAACGCATGTACAAGCGGATAACAAAATATTACATGTATACATATTTACATAAAGCATATGTCCAGATTGACAAGTATGTTAGTATTGCATTTCGATTGCATTGTATTTTATTACATTTAACCTGAGCAAAATGAAGAACTTAGGATGCTTAATTTCCGTACATGTATTCTTGTTACATTTGACATGTGATTTATAAAGAACATAACGCGTTAATATTGCTTTTCAATTATGGTAAATTAATGTGTGTTGTTTTATTTAAGATGAAAATTATAAAGAACGTAGGACGTTTATAGTGTACATCCAATAAATAGCTTTGTTTTATTTAACACAAGAAAAATAAATAACGTAGGATGTTAATATTGCACATCGATAAATGTGTTTTGTTTTATTTAAGATGATAGTTGTAAATAACATAGAATGTTAATGTTGAACCTCGATAAATGTATTTTGTTTTATTTAACATGAGAATTATAAAAAACGTAGGGTGTTAATAGTGTACGCCAATAAATAGCTTTGTTTCATTTAACACGAGAAAAAAAAGTAACGTAGGATGTTAATATTGCACATCGATAAATGTGTTTTGTTTTATTTAAGATGATAGTTGTAAATAACATAGAATGTTAATGTTGAACCTCGATAAATGTATTTTGTTTTATTTAACATGAGAATTATAAAAACGTAGGGTGTTAATAGTGTACGCCAATAAATAGCTTTGTTTCATTTAACACGAGAAAAATAAATAACGTAGGATGTTAATATTGCACATCGATAAATGTTTTTTGTTTTATTTAAGATGATAGTTGTAAATAACATAGAATGTTAATGTTGAACCTCGATAAATGTATTTTGTTTTATTTAACATGAGAAATATAAAGAACGTAGGATGTTAATTCAAGTTCAAGTTTATTAGCAAATCGGCATTAATGCAATGCCTTTCGCCATTAACAAAACATATATACAAGGTCACATATACATAAATATAAACACAAGGCATGCATAATAACAAAACACAATTAATCAAATCAAACATACAAGTTACATACAAAATTTAATATTTAAGAAGCAGGTAAAATGTTAAGCTTTTCTTGTCTTAAAAGTAATTAATGGTGTATAAATTTTGCTATATTTCTTATGGTCCTATTTTTCTGACTTGAAAGCAATCTACCAAATTTTTGTAATGATGGGAATGATACATTTATGCAATATTTGTTTCTTAATTCGTGATATAATGGACAGCAGGAGATTCAGATTCTAAAACGTTTTGATTACAGCATTTACAAAGTCTATCAATTCTATCTACATAAGTAGTTCTACCAGTTTTAATTTCCAATGTGTGTGAGCTGAGTCTTAATCTTGTTAAATCTATTCGAATTTTATCATTTTGAATAATATCCAGATATATTTCATATTTAAATTCACTTTTAAACAATCTATAATAATAAAGTTTCGGTTGGTTTGTAACAGTTGCATTCCATTCCTGTATGTATTGATCCTCAAGACGTTGTTTAAACAAAGGCATTTAATTAGTATCTACATTATACGTATCCCATATATAACCGAAACCGAGATTATCTAATAATGATTTAACTGCAAAAGCCCATGTATCATTATGAACAATGTGTATATTTTGTACCTGATCAATAAAAAAAGGAATGAACAGGGTTGCTAGGATTTTTCATTATTTTAGTCCAATATTTAAGTGCTCGTTAATATTGCCAACCATGTATTTTGTTACATTTAAGGCGAATGATATTTTTATGAAATTTCCACGCCTTTTATTACATGTACATTTAAAATGAAAGGTACGAGAGGTGCCCCACTTATATTTGAACAGTGTTGAATATCAAATAGTACGATGCTTATAATATATAATCAAAACATTTCGATATCATCATGCAAAATGACGTGTTAAGAAATACATACAACAATTGTTTATTATTTTATTACTTGGTTTGCACTCAAATCTACATTTTTGTAGGGGGTATCGTGTTTGGCTTTTTAAGACCGAATAATCCGATCGATGCTGTTTGCATTTAGCGCCTGTAATAAACGCTGCAATATTCTCTAGAGTAAAAAGCTGTGGGTACATGATCATTAGACATTGGCCTTCAATATTCTGGCTTAATATACTTCAAATTTGTGTTCTTGTTTTTGTGTTGCCAAAATACCATGCTCCCCATACGGTCTCCAGGAAAGAAGTTTGGCTAACATTTTAAACAAATATGTTTTGGAACCTACTGTAATGCACACAGTAATGTGCGTTAACTTTTGACTTTTTTGGAATGAAAATGTGTTTCATTAAACCAGTATAGCAAGCAATAGCATACGTGATGCAATCGTTCGGGAACATGTGTTGCTTAACGAATGCCAACTTATGGGTAGCCTCATCAACATTTATAATATAGTAGTCTGTCTGTCGATGGTTTATTTCTCAATGATACAGCATTGCCTCTACAGAGGTGAAAACGTTGTGGCCTTGCGGCGTATATAATTCTCTAAATGAGCAAAGCGAATCCGGAATTCGGATCCCTTCACAAAAATACCATTATGTACCTTATGAACACACATTTGAAGTATATTAAGTCATATTAGTAAATGATAAAGTCTATCAAACATGTACCGATAAACTTTAACATCTTGAGGATATTACATCGTTGATTACAGGTGATAAATACAAACAACGTCGATCGGAGTATTCGGTCTAAAAAAAAACGATACCTAATATTTTGACCAAGAAGACGTTTTGCTCAACAAACCTAGCTGTTAATTTGATTTGAATATAAATATATACAAGTATTATGTCTAACAAAACTAAAATTAAATTCGAGTAAACAGAAAATTTATTTACCTTTTACATAAATCCTGAGTAGTGTTAAACATACGTAGTAAATATCTACCCGACCTAGACGATCCATTGTGTAGAAATGACCAGTCTTATCACCCGTTTCGACAGCGCATATTATTGCACCTGACGACTGAATAAAAATATAAACAGTTCAGATCAATATCTTTTTCCTATAATTTTGTTATCATAGTAGGTTAAGTCGACACATCCGTGTCTATCATGTAGTCCTGACAGATTCGTTCGCAGCACGAACGATATCTCTGTTGGAGTGCATATTTCTTAAACAAACGGTTAAACCTAATATTGATAATAATAATAATCCCATTTATAAAAAAATTGATGTCATAGAACAGGATTTTAATTCCCGGATGTTATGTTCATTAAAATCTTTGCATTTGTCCCACACGAAACCACAAAATAAAACGCATTTACGAATATGAACTAAGCACTGCCTATCTCGAGGATTCATCTAACTGTCCATGCAGCCAAATGACATTAACTGTACACATGATTTAATATAGCTTTCCTTGTTTAACAAGTATTTGACAAATTATGTTGTCAGTAATTTCACAGATAAAAGGAAACTTTAGTCTCTCCTGATTTTTCACTTGGGACTTGGGTCCCGACGTTGGTGAGTTTCATTACATTTGCGAACAAAATAAACGCCTAAAATTTGTTTTCACCTTTTGAAATCTACAGACAATAAAGTATAATGTAAAACAAAGATGTTTGTAAAAAGATTGTCACAGTTACCTTTGACCTCGAAATCAATCAATAGGGATCATGTGTTGTTGCTGACAAGCCTCTGTGTAACGTGTGGGCAAAGCATTTTCGGGTTATTGAACAGAAACTATTTGGTCTAGAAAAGGGACACGTGCAACGCAATTACCCAAGTGATTGGTTTAAACCATAAATTAATTCTATAAAACGTTTGTTATGTCCCAGAATAGCCTTTAGGGCGAGTCCGACAATTTGGTCCTTGGTTCGGTGCAATTTCCCTTTCCGTCGAAACTATCCGATGATTTGTAATCATCATGGTATGTTTGCATTGGGTATATATTTTCCTTGGTATTTTTTTATTTTGTAAGGCTTATTTTGATTGGTTGAAAATAAATTTGTAAGCCAATTGTAATCTTTTTTTCAGAAGAGTCTATGTGATTTTGTGAGGAAACAAATAGAACAAGGTGGATAAAATTGAATGAATTGATATCGGTAAATGACCACTGGAACACAAGTCTGAAATTGATTTCACGACTTCGAAACAAGCAAAACAATCAAGTGCGTATGCCGATTTCATTAACAGGGAAATTGGAAACCAAAAAATCGGTCCGACAGATTTTCCATCTGGACGTCTGGATAAACAACATCTGCAAGTCGAGCATGGGCAAACAAACTAGTTTTGGCATACATTTTGAGATTGATCATTGCAAATAAATACTAACCAAGAAAAGCTTAAATCAAAACCCTTAAATATTTTAATAATCACTGGACAGTAAGCCCGACTGGGACAGAATTTATCTTTTTGCCGGTCAGGGTCGATGGTCTGGACTTGTCGGAATGTCTAGGTGTTGTGCCTAAACGCTCCCAGTAAAACACCCCAGTTAAAACGGGTACCAAAATAGAAAAAGTATGTCTGTCCTATGCACCAGTCAGTTGCATCCACGCCCCCATTGTCGTGGAAACGCGTGCGATAGTCGGGAAAAGGCCATTTTACCTTCCAGCTTCCCCGCCCTACCAGGGGAAATGTTGGGATTTTTACCCCGAACCAATACTCTGGGGACAGTATTTAGTTGTCAGGAGCCGGGGAAATACTAGATATTTTACTATCAGATGTCCCCCGCATGACCGTTAAAGGGCGGGGGTTTTGACAACCAAAAGTAAAAAAGTGAAAATCCCGGCCCATCCCCAGGATAGGGGATGGATTCAACTGACTGGTGCATTAGTCTTTGACAGACAAAAGGCCCAATAAGGCTCGGTAAGGCAATAAAAGTAGACAGATAGTTCGATGTCGAAGACACGTAATCAACTGGTCAATGAAAAATGATACCTAGGGGCAAATTCGTTTCGTCGATGTCGAACTTTGACTCCGGGACGAACTCACTCAGAAATCAGTCACCATTTAGAAGTCCGGTAGATCTAAATAATGCAAACATGGGCAATCGATGTTTGTAAACTTAACCTTTTTATTACGTTGAAAGATGGCAGACGAATGACGCAATCAACAGTTTTCACCAGTCTAAAAATCGGACCGACCGCCATACTTCTCGCGCTAACATTCTTACCTTCCTTCTTGAAAAGCGAAGTCATCTCGGGGAAAGTTTAAACATCATTAAACAATAAAAGATAATTTATGAACGAAAAATTATCAGGGATTTGCTTGAAAATAACCCCATTTATTTTAGCTAGAGTATTATAATGGTGTAGGCCTATTTTTATGGCTGTGATATACGCCCCTGCTAAATATGCTAAATGCCCTTGACTATGACGATGCACATGTTCTGTTTGCATGAATCCTGAAGGTGAAAATAAACGAAAAAAAACTTTATCTCTATCCGCTTTCATCAGCATAATAAGAAGTCTTCGTCAAAGAAAAATACGACATCCGATAAAGGGACAGGTGATACTTCTTCTAGAAAGAGTGTGGCATACAGACATATTTGGCTGAAATCACTTAAAAGATTCGACTGGCATGGATCAGTGAATCCGTGTATGGATAAACCGAATATTGCAAATTTTAATAATTTCTGCTCATCAAGTGCAGCTGCAGTAACGATCTGTCAGGGTGTTGAATATCCGAGAACAGGCCCGGTGATTATAAACATTGCAGTACGTACTGCATGTTCTTATTCATACTCCGTACTCCAATTGGAGCATTCCTTTGTTACAACAAGAGCTGTCACTAGACAGCGCGCTCGACTATTCGCAGCCATTTGTCAGTAAAAATATAAGTTCAAAACAGGCCATTTAAAATTTGTATTATATTGAAACGTGAGTTACGCTACTTAGTTGACTACATGGCAATGGAAGCTAATGTACAATGGTTGTTGAGGCATGGCAATTGCAATTATCTTAAACATAGTATTTTAGACCAAATTTACATGACGAAATCGTGTCTCGTGTCCAAGTTAAAAAAAAGGATCATAGTTTGCATTAAAAAGTTAAACTTTTCAATGCAATATCATTGATAGTAGGTGAGATATGGTTTGAATGTAACTTGCATGCAAAACTTTAACCAAGGAAAGTCTAAGTTAAAAGGGGCATAACTCGAATTAAACTAAAAATGGAGTTATAACAATTGACCAGTACCATTGACTAATGATGATAAACAAGTGTTATAAGTTTCAATGCAATATCATAAATAGTAACTAAGATATGGCGTGAATAGAACTTGCATGTAAAACTTGAACCAATAAACTCCTATGTTAAAAAGGGGCATAACTGAAATAAAAAAAGAATAGAGTTATTGCCCTTGACTGATACCATTGACTGATGATGGTAAACAAGTGTTGTAAGTTTCAATGCAGTATCATGGATAGTAGCTGAGATATGGTCTGAATGAAACTTGCATGCAAAACTTTAACCAAGAAAATTCTATGTTAAAAAGGGGCATAACTCAAATAATAATCATAATAGAGCTATTACCCATGACCGGTACCATTGCCTTATGATGGTTAGTAAGTGTTGTTAGTTTCAATGCCATAGCACAGATACTATTTGAGATATGGCCTTATTAGTAACTTGCATGCAAAACTTTAACCAAATTTTCTAAGTAAAAAAGGGCCATAATTTGCATTAAATTCATGCAAGAGTTATCTAACATGTTTGATTACATGACAGGGAAAGCCAGTGCAAAGTTTCAATCCAATATATGCACTGGTTATTGAAATATAACCAAGGTTAAAGTTTTGCATGTAAAACTTTAACCATATGCAACGCCGACGCCGACGCCGACGAACAAGTGACTGTAATAGCTCTCATATTCTTCGAATAGTCGAGCTAAAAACCGCTGTAACTTCTTTATTACTGGATGGATCACACCCCGATCTTTGAAAACAAAGGAACAAAAAACCCTAGCCCGGTGATTATAAACATGTTCTCATACTCAAACTCCATACTCCTAGCTCAAACTTGGAAAACAGTGTTCTTTAATCTCCCATAACAACCAACACCAACTTGCAGCAAATTAAGTAATTCGTTCAGTAATACAAAAAGTTACAAACGTTTTTGTAAATAAGAACATGCTTCAATTGGAGTACAGAGTGTGAGTTGGGAGTACGTATTACGTTCTCCAATGTTTACAATCACGGGACCAGGCCCTGGAATTATCACCAATACTTACACTCTGTACTCAGCACTCAAATATTTAGTTTGTTATATAATAAGCTATAATTTGTTCTAGAATGCTAATCTAGGAAAATGTATAAAACTGTTATTTGAATGTTGAAAATAACAGTTAATACATTTTCTTTGCCATTTTGTACTAAGTATGAGGTAAAAACGTAATTATTGAATCTGAGTACCGCATTCTGCACTCAGACTGATGAATTACACATATATCTTACAAATAGACTTAATTACACTATGCATTAGGATAAAACCTATTTAACATTTTTTCAACTTATTGCTCTTATAAACGGTGGCTATGAACGTCAAAATGATTAAATTAATTTTTTGAGTGCAGAGTGTAAGTATTGGTTGTATGCCAGTCAGCTTTCCTTGAAATATGGCAGGTATATATGTTTGTGCCTCTACCCGGATTTCAACTCGGGTCACCAGATAAGACGGCAAGCGCATTAACTACTAAGTTACGAAAGAACTACTGTGTACTATAATTCCGGGCCCAGGTCTGATTTGTCTCAAGTGGGGTTGAAATATGAGTGCGTGTTGAGGTTTTGATATTCAGAAATGAGTAATGGTAAGTATAAGTATATTCCCCCTTTCAAAGGCTCAAGTTATCTTTTTTCGAATGTTATGCAATTTAATAGATAAAAGTGTTGTGTAACATCCATGGCATGTGAAACCAATCGCACGTAGTTTTCCATGAATTATGACGTCACATACTTGATAAGACGATTTTATTATAATTAACCGGGTATATAGTTATGCGCATTTAATTTAGGACGGACTGACAAACAGAAATGGCGTTACGACAGCTTAAAATAACATTTTTGGTGTTATTTATATTTTGCAATTCTGTTAAACTTGAAGGTAATAATTTAAGTTTTATCAAATTTCTTTTATTATACTTGAATATCGTGACTAGTATTACATGCGTGTTATAATTCCAGCATATTAAAGCATCTCGGTGGAAGGGTTGATTATTTTAGCATATCAAGTTGAAAAGTTGTGCTGCGCATATTTTCCACAAATTGAAGATGTCGTCACGTTTTCGTAGTGATTATTTAAGCTTTTTTTAAAATAATGTTGTAAGCGTAACTATGCAAAAAGCATTACTCTTGATTGCCATGTTTAGTTGACACACTTAATGTATAGAGTGTAAGATATAGCGAAATATTGCAAATTTTTTTTCAAATTGATTTTGTCGGATGAAATAGGCATTGTATTATGATCATATCAAATTTGTACTTGAGGTTAGACGCAAATAAATTTCAAAAAAGCAAATTTGTAGAAGCATGACAGCAATTTCATTGCAAATCTTGCTCGTTCACAATCAAAGTCAATATGACATTAAAAGTCCAAGTTTGTTGTCGGGGACTTAGTCAATAGCAAGAGGCCATTCAAAAAATACGTAGACAACCTCGATTGTGAAACTATTTAGCATCCGATTTTTGTCAAACTTGATAGAAATCAGGTACTATCGTTAATGAATTCAGTGCGTATTTTTATCACGAAAATATATGTTATATTCGAAAGTATGGTAGTTATAGCAACGTAAAATTGAACAAACCATCGATTTATCCCTAGAGTTATATTGTAAGAATGACATTAACTTTAGCAAGTACCATTATATAGTTTTTGTGTTTGTGAACGAGCAAGATTTGCAATGAAATTGCTGTCGTGCTTCAATAAGTTCATTTTATTAATTGATATTTATCTTCTGTTTAACTTCAAAGTTAAATGCAGTACACTATAATAGTATTCTTGCTGTATCCAACAAAGTACAAATTTAAGAATAAAATGCTTTTAAAAAAACATGCACAATCTCACTAAAAGTTATACTCCGTGCCCTTATAGACTATTAATTAAGGAAGTTCTTTTTTCAAGACAGTTTCCCCCTAAGATGCGTTGTGAATAGCAGCCCTATGTGATTCAGGTTTAAATATTTGTTTTTACTTTTGTAAAGTTACTGGAAAGTTATCATGTTAAAATCATTAATGTAGATTTTATACCATTTTTAATATAATTATGGTAAAATTATATTTGGGATTTCTTAAAAGATGCACGTTTGATCGTTTTTATGGTTTTTTGTTTGTTTTGTACATGTATAATTCGCTTGCTTTGAATGAGAAGGTCGTTATTACTGCTTACGACCTCACAATACTAATA
Source organism: Spisula subtruncata (assembly GCA_963678985.1). Taxonomy (NCBI): domain Eukaryota; kingdom Metazoa; phylum Mollusca; class Bivalvia; order Venerida; family Mactridae; genus Spisula; species Spisula subtruncata. The sequence goes on along the minus strand of OY787676.1, from coordinate 24,503,182 downwards.
TTAGGAATCGGCATTATAAATATTATAGTTTCACCATAAGTGAAGAGTAAATTTACGACAGTTTTTCTTGTTTTCTCAAAATATCGATTTTGTGCTAACGCCCTTCTCATTCTAAGACAGCAATTTATAATGCACTTTCTAAATACTATACTTTTAGATACTTGTGCGAAAGCTAAGACTCTCGGACAACTTTCCCAACGGCAAATCGGTTACACTCTTGGGACCGACGAAACGCCAATCAGTGATTTTAGGTTGCAACCCGGGTGGTATAAACTTCCAGAACACATGACCTTAGCAACTAAGGCAACACAGTGTGGAACGTATTTCACCTGGTGGCTGCAAGGTAAGTTACACTTCAATACACATTCTCCTATGTTGCAATAATAATATTAATAATAACGACTTTATTTAACGAAGAAACTTGACAATATACTAAATCAATCTTCCATCAGATCCTCAACAATGAACAGTGAACTAGAAAAATAACTATGCCAAAAGTAAAGAATGATATTTGATATTTCAATAAAATAATGGAACAGCATACCTCTTTCCATTCGAAATATGAATTTATTACAAGCAGAAATAAAAGAAGTAAATGCATTTTCAAAAGTTAAGTCATCCAAATGTTTACCTTTAAAGTGTTTTTTTTCCATTTTATAACTGTTGATATTAGCTTGCCTGTCTACTATGTAATGTTTAAGTATAATTACATACATGAATGTTAGTTTGTATGTACGTAAGTATAATTGAATAGTTTTATATGTTCTTGTTTTTGAAAGAATACCACATTGCAAAAAGATAACCGTTTTGTATAATGTGTATAGTCTTCTTAAAATAAAGATATTATTATTATTAAAATAACTTTTGGGATGAAAATGCACTCTTTGTCGTATTATAAGTGACAAAACTAGCAAAGTGATATTAGTCCATGTCCCAGGTCTTGAAAATTGAAGATCCATTACCAAAGAGGTGAACAGATCCAACAATGATTTTCGGTTAGCTTGATATCTAAGCTGTCCGAAATCAGTTGATGGACTTGCGGGACATTTTGCCAAATAACATTTTGGCGGCCATCTTTAAAGATGGCCGCCGTTATTTTAAGCAATGAGAGGGTTTAGAAAAACTGCGATTATTCCTCACTCACAAGGGCTATCGGCTTGTAATATGTCTTAAAATGTTTGCAATGGAACCCTGCATGTCGTTACATATAAATATAAATATTATAATATGGTTATTAATTAATAATTATTGATTTTTTAAGGAAATTATGATATTTTTCGATTTTTGTCGCTAATTTTTTCTCTTTCAAATCGGATCTGAATGTGTATTTGACTATTTGTTGATTATTATATGCCGAGGTTGATTCTAGGCGTCGATAATAAACATGACATTGACATATTTTTATTTGAAAATCCTTCATTAACCAGGAATATTGGATAACTGAACGTTGATTAATAGTCAAGTCTATAAATGGGACATTTAGGTTATACCCGGCATTGGATTGTGTAGTAAATATTTTTGGTTTTCTAATAGGGAATTTGTTGTAATTAAAGAATATAAATTATGCCCAGCTGGCATCATTGAGCATTTTGTGAAAATCAAAATGGCGTCCAAGATGGCTGCCAAAATTCAGAAAAACTATCAGAGGTGCCAGAAATAAGGATCAAGTCGTCTTATTGCAGATTGGTTATAGTTTAAATGTTTTAAACATAATTATATATTTATATTCAATATTATTGATTGAGTTAGTGAATGTAAAAAGGCATCCGTGATGGCTGGAATCAATATGGTGGCTAAAATGACAAGCTGTTAGGAAAATGTTTTATCACAATTTAAGTTGAAGTGGTGTAAAATAAATTGTTGAACTGTAATATGTAATAAATGCTCCAAGAAATATTTCAGTTTTAAGCATTTAACCATTAGGTGATTCAAAATGGCGGACATAATGGCTTCCAAAACCAATTATATATTGCGTTAGTGGTCCAAAGAAGTTACAAATTGATACTTTTGTGATCATGAGCAGTGTAAGTTTTCCAAAGATAATTACAACTTAAATATACTGTATAAAATATAACATTATATATATTTGCTGATCGACTTATCCCGTTTAAAATGGTATCAATGAAGGCTGAAACCATAATTTCGACAAAATGGCCGCCGCATACAGGTATGTCAAACTGAAAAATTGCATTTAATCATGTATCGTAATGGAATGTGTTAATGTGAATACTGCTATAGGTTGAAAATATATATCTACTGTAACATTAGAACACTTTATGTGCAGTATATTTGATATGACTTCTAAGATGGTTGCCAACCATGTATGTTCAAATGGGAGTATCTTATCTAATTGGAGAATAAGGATAGCCACATAGTCGCATCGCCTGTAACTGACCAAGTGTTTACTATGGTGTTATCTGGTTGGCTGTCCTTATCCTTAAGTCAAGTACGATCAATAGCGTGTACCACCGCTACTGATTGTTTAATGTATGTTGGGTTGGTAACGTGGTATATGTATAAGGTATTCTTCATGCATAGTAATACATGTTTTATTTTCACATTGCCGTCAAAGAATAGTAGTAGCTCATCTGCTCATACATCAAACTCGACGCATACACCGAATTCACAGCAGCACCATCAATATGCAACGGAAGCGTTCTGCTCACCATTACACTAATCTACCGATCACCCAGCAGTGACCCATCACCATCAGCAACCCAGCTTTTATGAAGTCAACCACAATCAACCTGCCTACCCAACATCAACAGAATGGCTAACAGGCTCATCAATTTACCAGATATCGACTTGGAAACTGGCATGATTACAGACAACACCTACCATTGCCACACTTGCCCGTATTTGTAGACAATTTATTTCATTTATTTCTCATACCACTGATATTGACACATTATGAATGTTATTTCAGAGAATATGCCAACGTACCATATCAAATTATAACCCCATATACCATCCCAGGTATTTCCAACCATTGTTAGTAGTAATCGGAAAAGTCAAGCGTCTATGATGAAGAAGTGTGCATTCCGCACAACTTCAATATAGACAAACTGGATAACAACAGCCAAGCTCTCGACAAGGTCCAGAACTAAGCGTTGCGCATAATGACTGATGCTTCGAAGTCTACACCGATTGAATTCATGGCAAAGTTCACTGGTATCCAGCGGAGGCAAACCAAAGTCATGCTTGAAGAGGAGAAGTTCAGAACAATACCGAACCACCCAATGGCTACAAGATAAGCTGGATTTACCAAACATCGGATCAAGCGAAGCAGCTTTGTACACGAAACCAAGAAGTTAGACAACTAATTTGCACCTGATTTGACCATAACATGCACACCTCTAGTCAGGGATGGCATAGTCAACCATTAGCAAATGATTTGTCTGCAGTAACTGTGAAGTCCCTAAACTGGAGCCAGGCGTGTTCGAAGGAGCCTGACACTAGCCATGATAAGCCAAGAATACCCTCCTGAGATATGGACCCATGTCTATACTGATGGCTCAGCCACCAAAGCTATCAAAGATGGAGGTGCTTGAATCGTCATCTAATATACACCAGGCAGCAAAGAGAGACATCACAGAGCCACAGGGAAGCACTGCAGAAAATACAGAGCGTAGACCGAAGCTCACAACAAAACACCAGAACTGGCCAAAATACTACATAACCTTAGTACTCACTGCAAACTAGCCCAACAATGGATTCCTGCCCACTGTGGAATGCCTGGAAATGAAACAACAAATGAATTGGTAAAGCTGGGAGCACAGTCAGCACAACCAACAGTACATGTGAGATATAAAGAGAAAGTTACCATTATCAAGAACTTCACAAGACCAAGACAAGTTGCTGATCCCTACCATCGCCTTAACAGGTCAGAACAAGTGATTATGGTACGACTTACCCAGGGCACAACAAGCTGAACCATCATATGTACCGGAAGTTCAAATTGGTGCCGTCCATGCGGGGAAGAAGAACAAACTGTTGATCATGTCCTCCAAAGATGCAGAAGACACAATCAGGATCGAACTGCAACGTGGCCCACAGACACAACTCTTCAAGAGAATCTCTATGGAGACGCAGATAATCTGCGGAAGACATGAATTTCATCGCATACACTGGGGTGATAGTGTATGACGAACGACTGAGGTGAGGACAAACTGGGTGTGAAAAGGAATATAACTGGTCACGGTCCGCATGAAGCAACGATTCCACACAAGTTTTTGAAATACTATTCTCGCTTGAGACTAGAGCGTCACACCCACGGGATACCAATTTATATTGACCTAGCAACTACTGGTCCACCTCAATCAAGTCTGCGTGAAGTGAACTTGTCGAGCTCACACCGTTACTTCAAAGCCAGATCATGGCTCTTCTTGACACGTTTTAGATACTAGCTGACTGACAACATGGTTCAGAAAGATATTCAATGAGAGCCAGCTGCACTCCATAACCAACTACAACTGTTACCTAGAGGGTGGAGATCAGATTGACCCGTCCTTCGGGACTTCAACAAAGCCTTCGGTCTAAGGAGAGGCAAGCCAGCAAACTGAATTATTACAATATCAGTGGAACCTGCTGGGCAGGAATAGTACTAGCATAATTCTTGCAATCAGAACTGGTCGGAGAACAGTCCATCAACACAGCACCAGTCACACTAGGCGTACCATCAGTCAATGGACCACTTTTTTCTGTTGTATATCTACCACCTTCTAATTCATGCAACATCTACTCACCAACTGCTTGCCGACAACCTCTTGAGCAGGGTAATTACTAAAGAAAATGCTTAAGCCTAACAAGATGACATGGACAGACTACAGCAATGAATGGGAGGGTCCATGGTTGATGTCATTTAATCCTTACAAGTTTATGGTCACCCGCATCACTATGAAGAGAACACGTGTTAAGACTCCGTTTATCATCCACAACAGCATGACACGTTACAAGTTGTGGCAGAGATAAGTACATCGGGGTATACATAGATGAATATCCTTGAGTACCAATGTTGCTACCATTGTGAGGAAAGATAAAAACAGCATCGCCTACTTCTGGACAAACTTTCGAAACAGATTAGGGTATGTTACCAGACACATGTCAAACCAATCCTTGAATACGCAAATTCGGCAAAGGATCAACCAGGGCAAATATTTGTCATCTGGAGATTGGACGCAATTTGTCAAACGGTACTTTAGCACAACAAGCAACATCAGGCAGATCATTGGTGACTTTGGTTGAAAACTGTAGAACCAGATCCAAGAGCATTGTCGACAGCGATTATGCCTTCTCGAGGGGTCTTATTTATAGTAAATACTCATGATTATTCGTTTTTAACAAAAATAACTCGCCGCTCACACGATCTTGTAATTAAATATCAATGGTACGATAATGCCAAAGAGGACGACCATATATACAATACAGAGAGAAGAAGAACCTACAATTTATTCCCCACTTATGTAATGTTAAGTGACCATCTTTGCTGCCATTTTGAAGTCAAACCATAATGCATGTCTGATAAATAAAATGTTCAATACAAATAAAAACTATTTGATCACACTATACGATTTTAATAAAGTATGCTTATTCAGCAATTATGATGGCCATTACAGCCGGTAGTTGATTTCTTAGTACATTTGTATGCTATCTATAATAATTTCACAGAATTAATAATTCTAAGATTGAATAGATACTATGTTTAACATCTACACAACTGCCAATTAGCAAAAATAGTAATTTATGTAACTATTCTCTTGCACCACCGACATATTTCCTGACTTTGGCGGCCATCTTGGACGCCATTTTGAATAAGGCAACATATCAATTGAGTCGAATCAAACTTTTATTTGAATTTTAGTTAACTAGTTTAATTCCGATATCAATAAAATCATTTAAATAAATGTTTTAATATAATATATCAATATGTCAATTATTGCGGCCGTTGTAACCGCCATTTTGATTTTAGCCGACATGGATGCCATCCCACAATATTTTAATTGACGAATAACGATAGGTTTATTATAAATACATGTGTTTAAAACATTTTAACTACAACCAATCGGCGAAAAAGAAATTTGTAACTAATTTCTGGCATCTCTGGTTGTTTTTTTTATTTCGGCGGCCATTTTGGACGCCATCTTGATTTTCACAAAATGCTCAGTGATGACAGCTGGTCATCATTCAGATTCTTCAATTGCATCATATTCCCTAACAGAAAACCAAAAAATATTTACAATACTATCCAATGTTGGGTCTAACCTTAATATCCCATTTATAGACAGGACTATTATTAAACTTTTAGGTATCCAATATTCCTGGCTCATGAAGGATTTTTAAATGAAAATCTGTCAATGTAATGTTTATTATGGACGCCAAGAATCAACCGCTGCATATAACAATCAACAAATGGTCAAATGAACATTCAAATCCGATTTGAAAGAGAAAAATAAACGAAAAAAATCGAAAAATATCATAATTTCCTTAAAAAATCAATAATTATTAATTAATAACCATATCATATTATTTATATTAATATATTGCTACATGCGCAGTTCAATTGCGAACAGTTTAAGACAAATCACAAGCCGATAGCACATGTGAGTGAGGAAAAATCGAAGTTTTCCTAAACCCTCTCATTGCTTAAAATAACGGCGGCCATCTTTAAAGATGGCTGCCAAAATGTCATTTGGCAAAATGTCGTGCAAGTCCATCAACTGATTTCGGACAGCTTACGAGGGGGTATCAAAAAGTTCGTGGACTGACCCGTTCATTTCGATATGCGTAATGCGATTGAATTATTTATTTTATCATCTTAAACTACATTCAATTCTGTACTGAGAAACAAATAAAAAGTTGATTAAATGATAATATAAATAAAATATTCTAACGATTAAAAAGATGACCAACAGCCACCCGGCGCACTTTTATGACATTACGACGTCCTAAAACGTCAAAACTTCTGCCGCTTTTTGATCGTCCAAAGAATCCAAAACTCACAAACCTGAATTGAACTGTTTTATTGCCTACTAGAATACTTAGTTTTTACTTAATATCATTTTATTCATAAAAAAGTTCGGTCAGTTAATGAAAGATTTGACAAATTAATTTATTCCAGCGCCGATAATCACACAGTACATGGAGTCTACCCTACCGATATTAGCATCATTCAACTCTCATCGCTACATATTTTATACCATTTAAACAGATTAATTTTCGCAAGGCAACCTTACTTTTATATACTAGGTAGACATGCTCTTATCTGAGATCAGTATTGGTGTATAATTGAGTAAACGGGCAAAATGCAACGGAAGATCGATATTCCGAGTGTAACGTCATGTCGAAAAGTGCGCCGACGTCATGAAATGCGTCGAAAATCAGACTACACAAAACGACATGTTTATAACGTCACATCAGTATCCGTGACAACATCGCTATAATATATACATCTTATGATGCTACGGTCTTAATGTTTATGACGAAGGTTTTATATTTCAAATCGGATAACGATTCACAGAATTATACGGATATGTCGGAAGTCAAGTGCATGATATTTTGCAAGTGCGCCGCGGAGCATAATTTAAGTTACCATAGTAACCACCACATACTCGGATAAAAGTTATATTAGCTGGAAATTGGCAAATGAATTCAAAATACGTAGTTTTAAAGAATGTGTGATTTTTACTGAATTCGGCCAAAAACTAAACAAATGGCAGGCACAGTCCACGAACTTTTTGATACCCCCTCGTAGATATCAAGCTAACCGAAAACCGTTGTTGGATCTGTTCACCAATTTGGTAATGGATTTCGGTCTGTCACATGGACTATATGTGTTTAGAGTAGATTTTGTTCTTTTTTATCAATTACATGTCAGTACAATATGCACTATGTACTAGTACAGTCCAACCAACAGCTGATTATTCAAAGTACTTTTTTCAGATCCTTTACCAAAGACAGGGACTGCAGACTTGCAGATTTGTCAAAACGATGGAAAAAATAACTGCGCAACGGACAAAAAAATACAAGTTCAAAAATGTCCCGACGGGTACATTTATCAGTTAAATCCGACTGATTCGGACTTGGAGGCGTATTGTATTGGTAAGGGGATTGATATGTTAAATTTTCTCTTGTAGAACTTGAACATATTCGTATGGACAACCAAATATCAAATACGTGCGTATTGTAATCATAATTACACATACATGTACACTTAGCGGTGCCTATAACGCTACCGTTGATCTATTTCAGTTATCTGTAAAACTCCTGTGTAAAATGTAATGACATTTGGCACACATAAACAACAATATAATTATAAATAATTACCTGATTATTTAACGGGTTCAACTTCCAACATCTTGGAACGCAGACCGGAAAATAAACATCGCCAATCTACCCAAAGTAAAATTTGTAGCAAACAGTGTTAAATTACGATTTTTCGTAACCTAATGCTTGACTGGATAAAGAGAACTCGAACTTAAAGCACGGTTATGCGGGTTAAATACGCCGCCATGTTTGTTTTTGCATAAATATACGACGTGACATGAAAGTACTGTCAAAAATGGACTATCACCTTGCTGACAGTAAAAAAATTCAATCACGTAATGCTTGATCGTAATATTTAGAATACTACCTGTTTGTCTATGGGAAATTAACATTACGAAAGAATTGAGGGGTAATAATATTTGATACTAGTTCTGACATCGGAAATATTTAGAATAGTACCTGTTTGTCTATGGGAAATTAACATTACGAAAGAAATGAGGGGTAATAATATTTGATACTAGTGCTGAATATTTGCTTATTTGCATGTGTATTTCGTTTAGGAATGCTAAATAAGAATGTATTTATTTTGAGCACATGTGATCAACCACATATACCATTCTTAGTATTTGGTGTGTCTTTTTCAGAAACAACGAGTAGCGGCGGAACCAAAACAGGTGACATAATCTTATTTGTGTTCGTTTATTATTGAATATAATTATAAGTATATACATGTAATGTGTTGAATGAATAGGTATTATGAAGCGAGTCTTGGTGAGCTTTATATTCATTTTATTTTACGAGTTTCGGAAATTGTACTAACTATACTATTATTTCATAACCTACATAATCTTACCACTAGGATAGTTAAAAGCAAAGTGTTAGGCAATAAAAGTGCCCAAAAGTTGTCTAAAATATAGAAAAGAAGAAAAGGTCAACCAAGTATTAATATTTGCATAATCCCTAACTGAGCAATATCAAGTTATTTTTGTGATTTTTTGTCAGTTTCTGTCATTGTTTTCTCGTTTATCGAAAGTTTCTTTGCACGATACCCATTTGTGATAGTGGTTGTAACATTCACCAGGACCGATCTCCCGAACCTTCTCACCTTTAGCTAAATCTCATCTCAAAGTTTGCCTTGTATTAGTTTGAATATTTCCTTTGAGTCTGGACTGAAATTTGCATCTAACAACAGAAAGCACAATTCTTAGATCATTTCATTATTTTTTTAAGATTTTGAATTTAAGATGTATCTAACAGACTCTGGTTTGAGTCAAATCTCAATTTTAGATGAAATTTTTACTTGAGCTACTTCTAGAGATCGGGGCCTGATTTATCCTTTTTTATCAGACGACGCTCCGGACATATCGGGAATCAGCGCGAAAGTATCGTCAGGCATACACCAAAAGGGCATCGAACATTTCCTCGAATTCTACTGCGACCTGAACCTACCGGATGCCTCCTACCAGAAGTTACTATACAATGTGGAATGGAGTTTACACTCGGGTGTGTCAAAGTTATCCTCAATCCACTCTATCGAAAGCATTCCTTACGCAACACATCAAAAGTTCCGCGAAGAAACAACACTATCCGAAAGTCACTTAACCAATAACCTAGTTACGAAGCCTGGTTTCACGGTATGTTTGAAATGACATGTACGCATCTTGATTTTATGTATGTGCATAGTAAATTAGGAAACTAATGTTTATATGTAACAAGTAAAGTCACGTGTTTATAAAAAAAACTTCTAGAGCAACAATATTGTAATATGCATTGTTGATTTTGAGATGTCTCGAACTTAATATCCAAGCAGTATTAATCAGTGATTTATATTATTATTTTGTTGATTACGAGAGAAACACATATGTTACCTTGAATAGTTTCACAATATCGAAAATATTTGAAATTGACTTCGACACATGCAATCAAGCGCATGCATGTTCCCCAATGTTGTGCGTGTTTTCTTCGGCCGTTTTCATATTTATTAGATTTTTTAGTACACAGATTTTTGTTTCCAGATCGTATGCACTGTTAGCGCAAGAAAAAGTATACTTGGGCGTCTAAGCCATACGAAAGACAGTCCACCAAAGTTCTGTGGAGTAAAGGTAATTGTGAATGAAAATTTAATTATTTTTATAATAATTTTTTAGTAATATTATTACCAAGATTTGAAAATATCTCAAACATAATCTGGAATTAAGAGGCAGTAGCTAGGTGACCTTATGTGTAACAGTTTATATCTTTAATCATTATACAGCAGTAAACCAATTGGCTACATACAAACATTCATCTTTGTTTCGTATTCATGAATAAAACGTGTGTTAGTTTATAAAGCTTAGAATGAGACTGCTATATATTTAAAATTACAAAAACAAGATATAGCTTAGCTATTTTGACCTGAGCCTGACCTTTATGCAAGAATATATTACATGGTTCTTGCGTTGAATATATCAATTTCCGCAAGCAAATCGTGCAATATCGGTATTTCAGATTTGTGTTTGTATTACAAGTCGAGCGTCTTCGTGATACTCCCCGATTATGAAAACATACAATCGGTGTTAAAAACGTAGACAATATATCAACTGTTAAATTATGCTAATCAATAGGTCAAGCTCATGTCAATGTGGGCAAGCTATATTTGCATGGAAATCGGAACTTGTCATGTTGACCAAACTGAATTTGAAACAGCTCGTTTCTCCATAAGTAAAGAGTAATTTTCGGATAGTTTTTTTCTTGTTTTCTCAAAATATCGATTTTGTACTTAATAAACTATACCTTCTCGTTCTAAGCCAGCGATATTTTCAAGTAATGATATCACGAAATGTGTAATACTATGTGTTCATCAAACACACTAACACATTAACCGGTATGTTGTAAGTTCAAGCAATCAGACTGTTGATGAATGCAGGTAATTTTACTTGGATGTTGTAAAATATCAAGACATATTTGCATAGTTTGTACATTACTGAAAACTATAGCTTGGCCAAGTTGACACGAGCCTGACCCGTTGATTAGCATAATTTAACAGTTGATATATTGGCTAAGTTTATGACACCGAGTTTATGTTTTCATAACCGGGGAGTATCACGAAGACGCTCGAGATGTAATACAAGCACAAATTTGAAATATCGATATCGCACGATTTGCTTACGGAAATTGATATATTCAAAGCAAGAACCTTGTAATATATTCTTGCATAAAGGTCAGGCTCAGGTCGAAATAGCCACGCTATACAACACTAACATTAATATAGTTTGCAGTTTGCCAGGACTGAACAGGATTAATGTATTTAATGATACCTATATTCGACAACATTTATATCTGATTAAAAAACTCTCTACACAAAATATAACTCGATATAGAATATACATTGGCTAATATTTTAATAAAACAATGTTACTTTTCCAGATGTTGACACCGTCACGCATTCGAGTTCAAAAGGATGGCACATTTGACATAAAATTACAACTTACGATTCCTTTCGGCTGTATACGATCAGGCTGCAGCTTGGAATTTGACATGCTGATCCCTGAAAGCAACAAGAAAACATGCCTGTTATCGGATTTAGTTCATCAACCATCAACAGGAGGAAGACACTGTGGTGTGAAGTTCCAAAAGGTGGATGACATTGTTACTTTCAAGGTTTCAGCTGCATTTGGAACTAATTTAGCACAAGCAACCAGCAAAGTCTATGAGTTGATGTTTCAATCTCAAAAAATAATCAGGAACCACGAATTCTTCCAGAGTTACAAACTTCCACCGTTAAGAGTAAGTATATTAACTCTAAGAGACTTGTAACCAATTTAACTATATCCAAATGCCCCCCCCCCCTAACTGCACTGTGCAGTGTCGGTGCATTTTTGTTTCCACGTGTCATTGGAAGTAAATTTCCAGTGCCTGCGTTTTAATGCCCAACGCCCCCCCCCCTTATCATAAGTTGTATCCTACGGAGATGCTGGATGAGCATTTTAATTAGGTCACGGTGCTGTTTGGTCACTATGGTCAATGTTCTTGACATATATATTTTTGAACTACATGTAGCTAGATGTACTATTAGGCTATATTGCTATAATATTCCCCTCTTTTATTGTTACTGTTTGCCCCTTCTGCTGGGAGATCAAGTTTTTAAATTAGGTCACCATGCAATTATGCCTTGTTTGATCGCTGAGGTTACCTCGTTGGCATATTTTGGAGTAATATGCATATAGAAATTGGTTATGTTATTTTCCGCCCCATTCCTGCCTTGCCCATTATTTTAAACTATGTCAAGTCGTAGCTGTGTCTATTTAGGTCGCCTTTATGTAAGGTCACTGCCGTTGGTGTTTTAAACTACGCCACGGGGTGGTTGTGTCTCATGTGGTCTCCGTTTTGCAGGGGTTTGTGCGTTTGGGTCGCCGTGTAGCGGGGCCACGGAGAACTTAGTTGAGTCTTGGCTGCGTTTCATTTGGTATCATGCAATATCCGCTAGTCTATCAATAATTTGTGCAATTGGGTCATTCTGCATTTTTTCGGCGGGGACTTGGATTTTTAATTGTTTCTTTGGCTTATGAGTGGGCATTGCTCAGTGTAGTTGCTAGAAATGTGTAATATTATTTCCCGCTCTATTCCTACCTTGCCTATTATTTTAAACTAGGTCAACCGCTATTCTATAATTTCTTTGTGAAGTTGGCCATACTGCATTTTTCGGCGGGGACTTTCGATTTTCGATTGTTTCTTTGGCTTATGTGTGGGCATTGCTCAGTGTATCTGTTTTATGGTGTTTCTGATTTCTATGTTTGGGTGGTTAGGTTGAGTGCTACCTTCCCTGTCGGATTGCCTCATACCCTTTTAGGAAAATGTGTTATTTGCAGTGTGAGTACCAACGTTAATGACGTAAAATACCCTTTGTGAATGAAGCTATATGTATTATATGCCGTCAATATGCCGACGTTCGTGATATCAATTTTTACACATTTTTTAAAACATTTAACGTATATATTATGAATTCTAACACTGTCTGTATTTCATCCCATGTAAACGTATAGGACTGTTCCGTTATTAAATTTCCAGCATATCACGGTTTAAAGACGCACTAATGTTGGCAGTTTAATTACCCCCCACGTGTAGTTAGCACTTAATATCAACGGAACTTACGTCTTGTTTATTCATTACTTCGTGAATTCTATATATGGCGTTGACGTAATTTACTAAACATGACATTCTGCGAACTTTTCTGTTCGTAACGTTCTTTATTTATTTCTATTATTATATTGTTATTCTTTCAAACAGTATTGCAAGCATCGATTAATTTGCATTTATAATACTTTATATGAAATATCTAGTTCGGAATTAGGGTCTAATTATGCATTATTTTAAATGAAATGAGCAACACAGACAAAATTCCAGGGGTGGAGGCTTTATACTATAAACAGCAGTAGTTGTCTGTAGCAAAATGACAAATAACGTATCACTCTGCAATAAAAAATAGTCCGTATAAAATTTCGCGTATTACACGTGTTAGAATGCAAATAGCTCTTAGTTTTCCGTGATATAGTGGTCATTATATTACGGTTTATCGTTCATATGCATAGTTTATTAATCACTCAGGCATGCTGCCTTCATGATTAATTCCTCCTATTTCCTTATTTATTATCACTATAGATGTGTCGGGCCGAATTGCTTGCTTCTGATTTGCCGCATCTTAGTCTTACTCAAAACGGCAATAAGCACTCTACTCTAGATAATACGCCCCGAAATTCAACACATTGTAGTGATATCCCGTATGCACCCGTAATGTGCAAATAATACTAGTACTATCGATTCAATAAGTAATACTAATAGTGAGGAAACTATCCCATTCGAATAAATAGAGGGATTACCGTTAACTCAGGTATACCCAGTTAAACATAGATGAACATAGTTTACCTGACGGACGAGCTGATGTTTATAACCGTTATCATTTAACTTCGAATGGACTGTATGTTTTGTAGGTAGAATTGTTGGTAGATCAATCGCCATTACAAAACAAGGAATGTCATGGTGTAAGTGATCCACACATGCAGACATTTGATGGGTAAGTTATGTATAAGACACTTTAACAACATTGTTTTTCCTATACACATGTATAATGACATTTTAATTATCTCATAGTCCACTTAGGGGTAAGTTATGACACTTTAAAAATAACGTAGACATTCGCATCTGAGCAGTGTATTCAAAATTGTTCATTATTTTTGTTATCGCATTGGCTTTAAATGGGTACGTTTTAAGACTTTATAATTTTTTAAATATTAGCATTTGAATATTGTGTTTCGATCACTTTTTTTAATGTGTTTTCATATGGCTGGCTTAGAATGAGAAGGTCGTAACTCCAAAATCAATATTTTGAGAAAACAATAAAAATTGTCTGACAATCACTCTTTACTTATAGTAAAACAAGTGTTTTCAACTTCATTTTGGTCAACATGACAAGTTCCGATTTTCATGAAAATAGGCCCATAGCAAGCACCTTATGATGAAGATTTCAAATATGCATTATTCTTATAAGTTCTTATTCTAAGCCAGCGATATGTATCTATTGCCTTACATACTAGTGTTAACGTATGCTTACGTCATCGTGTGAAGTTGTGATGATTCGCTGGCTTTGAATGAGTAGGTCGTAAGACTAAATACCTTATAAGACTAAATGAATGCATATTTGCAATCTACATCATCAGGCGATTCTTATGTGCCTATTTTCATGAAAATTGGAACATGTCATGTTGACCAAACTGAAGTTGAAACAGTTTGTTATACCATAAGTAAAGAGTGATTGTCTGACAGTTTTTCTTGTTTTCTCAAAACATTGATTTTGTAGTTACGACCTTCCTATCCTAAGTATCCAATTTATATATTGTGTCGAAAACCTCAGGTAGATTAAACACGGATTGACCTTTATAGGGAAAACATATACATATCTTCTTGTCTAAAACTACAATGCCTAGAGCTTTGTTATTTGGTATGAAGCATCATCTAGTGGTCCTCTAATAAGATTGTTAAAATAATACCCATGTGGGTCAATATTGGCCATGCCATGGGGGTCAACAGTTTAACATAAACTTGTATAGGGAAAACATACAAAAATCTTCTAGTCTAAAACTACAGTGCCTATAGCTTTGATTATTGGTATGTCACATCATCTAATGATTTTCTACCAAGATTGTTCAAGTTATTTCTTTGGTTGAAAATTCTGCAGGGCTGCATTTATAATCAGGTAAGCGAAATAGAGCCATCATGACCTTCTTGTTTGTAAAAGCTATGTTATGTTTATTTGATATTGCTCTACTTTATTATTAGCTTTCAATGGATTATGATGATTTTCAGTGAAAATAACAATGACAAATAACAGTGAAATTATCATTTTGTTATTTTCACTATTTTGGAGCTGGTTCCAATATCGTGCAGAAAAAGAAACGCAACACCAACAGCACCGGGCTTCAAAATATGCGCTACGTCATTGTGACGTCATATTTGTCACGTCGTGACGTTCTAATTTCAACGTAATTTTTCCAATTTAACCAATTACTGTACCGTTTAACGAAAAAATGAAGAAAATAATAAACAGAAAATTTGTTGATTTTTGGTGAAAGATCTTATTTTATTTCACTCGTGACCACAGAGAATTATATTTTCACTCGTGACTACGCCACTCGTGAAAATAATGATTTCTGCGATAACTCGGTGAAATAAAATTCGATCTGACACCAAAATGAACAAATATCCTCTATGTAATGTTTCAGACATCGGTATGACAACCACCATGACGGGACGTTTATCATGTACAGAAACAAGAAACTAGAAACCGAGGTAAACACACGTTATATCAATACCACGTTTATTACATTTGGTTAGGTTAAGTGTTAAATCCTGTTATTAAAACAACTATCCCAGACATAGAGGATCTATCACGAGTTGTCAATTGATATAAATTTATATTAAACGAGTTTTGGAAATTTTATTGATAATATTTCCTGAACGAGTTTAATATAAATATATCAATTGACAACGAGTGATAGATTCTTTTTATCATATGACCCTAAAAACGCTAAATACGCATTGATTTATTGGAAAAACTCAATAATACTTATGTTACCATATATAGTAACAAATTTGCCTTCGAAAAATAGCATTATCGGCCTTTCAAAAGTATTATCAGCTTTTTGCCCCGCCGCCACGCGCCCACCGGGGCGATTATAAAAAATAATCGCCCTTGGAAAACGTTCACGCGCAACGTTACGTCATTTTAGCGTCGGTCGCTGAGCGTAGGCCTATTTCTACCAGAATCACTTGCAAACACGGTTAATGGCTTTGGAGAAGCAGATTAGCACATTTTAAATATATTTTGTATCAACCTTCGATGAAATATACACGACCTTTAATTTATGATCAAAACAACGAGTTTCCTAGACGAGATCAATATTTTTATATTCCTCCGAAAATGTGAAAAAAATATATTTTTTTTTTCAGAATTTTGCATCAAACTTAACATCAGCGTGTAGCAAATGCTCTTATTAAGAAAATGAATACCCACATGATAGATTTCGGTTCAATAATAAAAAAGTTACGAACATTTTAGTGTTAGGTCTACAGCTCTTGTAGATGTGCATTGCGCGCATAGATCCAAGTTTGACACGATAACTCTCTACAATAGCAAATGATCTACCAATTACTGAACACGTTACGTTTTTTTTAAAGGTGTTGTTTAAATGAAAAAGCTGCAATATAAATATTATACAGAACAATAGATGGCTTAGCAGTGCCTTTGAGTGATAATCGCCCCGGTAGGTCTGTGATAATTGCACTCGGGCTAAAGCCCTCGGGCAATTATCAGCCTACCGGGGCGATTATCACTCAAAGGCACTGCTCAGCCATGTATTATTCTATAAATACCTTATACTACACGTGGTACGTATAACTTTATACGTACTGGCTATACTAACCTGGATACAAGGAAAGTCATGTGATAAAACTTTAAACGTACTGGCTATACTAACCTGGATACAAGGAAAGTCATGTGATAAAAATGTATATGTTGAACCAGAATCAAATATCTTATTGTAATGTTGAATAGTTGAGAAACTTGAAACAAAGAACATGACTCTTTTTACTGTTTGAACTTGGTGATTCAGCTATGGTATCTAACTCTCTGGTGGCGTAAGCTAGGTCATTCAGCTATTTGACTCCTGGGGTGTGGGAAGTGCATTTTCTCGTTTGATAAGGTGTTGGGTGTATGTGTTATGTGATATGTTTATGTTTTATGTGCTCGGCTTATTAAGTTGAGTGCTGTCTTACATATCATATGATCAAAGACATTTCACATGCCGATTATACCAATAAAACTGTAAAACATATCCACAGAAATATTCAAATGGTGGCACATTTCCTAATTCAAATCCAAAGATCTTTAAAATGTACAAAGCACAGTGGGTAATCTTTAAGTTATATTACAGGAGAGTAATTTTAGCATCACTCTATACCTACAGATATGTGATGCCCTGATACAAACATAGTTGCATGGCTGTTGTACCTATTAGCTATAAAATGTGGGGTACTCATCTGAGCAATCTAGAGCCGTCATGGTCGTTGTTTTTCAAAAGTGTCCATGGTTTTGTTGCAGAATGGTGCAGAACATAGACATTATTTGATTTATTTCTACAGAAATATGACAGACATACGTATATATGTATACACAGAATAGTGTGCTTTCGTATGAAATTGCAATGCTTTGTACTAGGTGCAGGTAAAGACTACTGAATGCAGCAACCATAATGGCGCTTTACATAACTATCATGGCGTATATTGCAACTGTGCCGTAGCTGTTAGAGCTGGGAAAGATATATTTTTAGTGGACAATTGTGCGAAAGGCCAACCGCAACCTCCAAGAACAGTACTTTGTAATGATCGAGTACTCTACCGACAAATTAAAAGAAAAGGTGCCAGTTACGAGGTAATGTTTTGTTATACATGTAGACATTGTTTCCTGTGATTGCATAGCTTCTGTCGAAATTGTGATGTAAATACAAATGATAACTCCACTGAATGAGGCATTAAACAATCTTTTTAACACTGTCTGTATTTTACTCCATGTAAACGTATAGGACTTCCGTGATTAAATAAGAGGTTAATACACGACATAGCCGGGCCGATTATCAACTTCCGGCCAGGCTCTGAAGTGTATTAAAGTCTTTAATACAATTGTTCAATTTAAAAATTCAATGGGAGTAACAACAACTCATGTTTGGTAAAGTTCATGGAGATCTACAGTCATTCATGATAAAAATTTTGTACATTCATAAAATTGTCAAAGCAATTTCAACGTAACGTCATTTTAGCTCCAATGTGACGTCATTATGACTCCGAAGTGACGTCATGTTAACCTGGATAACGTAACGTGCGTCCGTTCAACGGGCCAATTACGATTATGAGATTGCGGACCGGGCCGAAAGGCGCTAATCAATCACGTGATTGTTATAATCAGCCTGAAATTGGCTCATTTTGTTACTATATTTAGTAACAAGTGTATTAATTTCCGATATATTACGGTTTAAAACCGTACTACTTTTGGCTGTTGAATTGACTCCCACGTATAATTAGCACTTTTTATAAATGGAATTTACGTGTTGTTTATCCCATGACGTCACGAATTATATGACTTTTATTTTGCGTCAACGTAAACGTGACGTCGTGCGAACTTTTATTTTCGTAGCATTCTTTCTTAATTTATTGAATTATATCCATATTCTTGCAACAGCAATAGCATTTATCGATTCATTTGAGTTTTTGTGAAATACATTGTTTGGAATGAGCTCTAGTTATGCGTTAGTTTAAATGAACTGAGCAAAAACCGATAGTCCAGGGGTGGAGGTTTTATACTTTATACTACGGAAGTTGTCTACAGCAACACTACCAATAACGTTGATCTCTGCATTTAAGATTAGTCGGTATAAAATTGCACATATTACGCGTGTTAGAATGCAAACATATCTTAGTTTTCCGTGATATACATGTCCATATACCACGGTTTATCGATCACTTGCATAGTTATTAATTCCTACGCATATGAACTCCAAACCGTGATACATTAGCCGATAGGTCACGGAAAACTAAGATCTATTTCCTTAATAAATTATGACAATTTTGTTTCGCAAAAACAGTATTGAGTCGGTAAGATGATTTTACTTATATATCCGACTGCATTGTCAATTCATTCCTGTTTAGATATTAGCAAAACAGATAAAACATATTTTAGTATGGCTCAAGTGGGACGAGTTATGAATGAGGATTTGAATAATAAAGCAGGCCTGATGTGGATAAGTCATCATAGTACAAAACTCAATATTTTCTTCAAAACATAAATATTCTTTAAGTATGTCAACTAAACCTAACACTTTTTTATCACCCCCATACCCATCATTGCTTCTATTTGTACTTTTAGATTATGCTTCTACATGGTGCTAAAGTCGAGTTGACGTTTAAGGATTCATTTTGGGATGTTTATATCTACCCATCTCTAGTGGATATAGGACAAACAGAAGGATTATGTGGACTGTTCGGAGGACCTGGGGACAAGGTAGAACGAAATCCTGGACCAGGAACCAGTTTTATCGATAGTTGGAGGTAAGTTTGGTTCACTAGGCGAAGTCGCAGTTATATGCCTTATTTGGTCGCTTGGGTCACCGTTTTGGCATATTTTGTTAAACTGTGTCATCCGATAGCGGGGAACTAGGTCGGATCTTAGCTGTATTTCATTCAGTCACTTGGTGATCCCGTGTTGTGTTATTTCTTTGTGAAATTGGGTCATCCTGAATTTTTATGTCGGGGACTTTGGTTTTTACTCATTGTTTTGGGCTGTGTGTGGGCATTGCTCCATCCGGTTGTGTTGTTACTGTCTTTAGCTCGACTGATTAAGTTTAGTGCTGCCTTCCCTGTACGATTTCCTCATGTATTTTTCGTCATTTTAAAATCAATGTTTTGAAGAAGAAACTTATTAGTTTTACAAAATCGTAACATTTACTAGTATTTGCTTATTAAAGCCATGGGGGCTGAAACACAATAACCGACAATGACAAAGTTTAATCAAAGCGCTGTAAGCGCTGAAGGCCTGGGGCTAAACTTTGGTTGCTTGGGAAGAAGTTTAGTGACTTAACTGAAGTATATATAAACGGGTCCACGCTCTTTTACTGCCAGCTGCAGTGTACAGTTATGTTGACCGTACCAAGTTGAAGGTTTAATCTATTGGTCATGCTTAACTTGCCTATCTAGTTTAAGTACTAGTTAACAAGAGATGTCAGAATGACATTTATGCCTCCCACTTCCCACATGCATGCACAGTCACATAGACTGTTACAATTGAACAACTAGTAGTATGTAGTGTGGCAAACAATTTCTTAAAGATTTTGAAACTTATGGCTGAAGTCGACTGTCTAATACTGAAGTATGTTAAATTAAAGAGATTTAAAAAAATTTGATGGGTGCAACTTATACAGAGTATCGACTAAAGTATGGGCAGTTTTGGTAATTTGTTTCAAGAAGTGCGACTTATGAATGGGGCATTACGGTATCCAAAAAATAAACAATTTAAGTAAAAAATTTACAGACTATTCTCTACCGTCTTGTACTGTACACACATATATACATATTATACAGTAGTTTTCAGGCTCGGTGGTGGTTTTGAAGGATGCAGCACATTTGTATATCACAAACAGTGAACAGAGTTTGTGTTTCTTAGCCACAGCAATATCTGTTTAAGTTAAACTATTATAGTAGAGTGCCATGGGACCAAATGCCACTATGCCAATTTAATGGATGTTCTGCAATGTCTTGTTAACGCAAAATGAAATAACAATATTTAAAATATGTTTATATAAATAACAAATATAATGTCTTCCAAAAATGTCTCAGAAAAAAAGTTTCTTCTTACTGTCTTCGTAAACACTCGTATCTTTTCGACATAGGACCGTCAAGTGAGGAACTTATTCTCGCATGAATATGTAAACAATAGAAACTATGTCCTAATCAATGCTTAGCAATTTTGCTTCAATAATATTTCTTTTCCACTTTTTTATGAAACTGTAATGTTAAATAGTGATGTTATGCATTTTAAAGGCGGGTTAGTGAGATCCGCGAAGAACCACTTTTATATTGCGCATGAAAGTGGTAATTGGGTGTTTTGGGATTTTGGACGGCCAATTCTAGTAGGCTGAGAAATTGGTATCATAACTATGGCCTTGGGGCTTCGCCCCAGGCCAAAAACCATGCGATTAGATGGTTGTTCGCATTATATTCACTCTGGATACCTTATTACTGATGTTTACCATCACGAAGAGTATATATATATATAGGACATTCAAAAGAAGCCGATTTTCTATTTATGTCGAGAGTCTAGCGTCGGAATTTCTAATACCTTTTTCATTTCGCCTTTGATATAATGCCGTCTGGCATCGAACCCAGGATCTTCCGCACTCGAAGCGAAGCTCTACCTGTAGGATATCGAGGAGACGGTTAAATAGTTAATTAGTTACCAATTTTCTAGGGCTCTTTTCAGCTGTTAGGCCGCTCAAGCACCCTTTGACATTTCAACTTCCCCTGGTCATTGGGCTACCTATGGAAACCTACACTCGTGTCTCCCTGTGGAGACTATTTCTCTCCTGTGGGTGTGGCAGCCAACATCGATCTGCGGCTCCCAGGAATAGACACTGCCATCACAGGTACCATTTTACACCATGGTAGAGTGGAGCATGTGGGTCTTGCTCAGAGAATTTAACCAGTGGTCCAGAGGGGGGTCGAACCCGGGACCTCTCGATCCCGAAGCGTGCACCCTACCTCTAGGCCACCGCTCCCCAAATGTGCAAAATATTTTGTATTGTAGGGTGCAACAGAAAGAAGATCTGTTTAAGAGGACTAACTACAATACCATCAATGGATGGTCGGAAGAATTAACATTCTGCGACTGTTCCTATGAAGGTGATACGTCGGTGAAACTCTTCAACAACACAAAATGTTCGAAACAGAGAAAATGCACAGTTCAAGGCACATCAGTTAATTTGCGACAAGATATATGTGACATCCATACACGTAGAAGGAAAAGAGACACGGGTGGTATCATGTTTGATACATATACTGACCCAACTACGGCTTTTCATCCGTCAATTAACGCTGGAGAAATACACACCGAGGTACGTGGCTTTTGACATGTCATTTGGGCGTCATCAGGGATAAGTGACTTGCTCAAGTTATTATAATGCATTGTTTGAACACTTGAGGTCACTCTTTTGGTATATTTATTAATAATGAAACTTTAGGGTTTTTTTCTCTTTGACTGCTTAGAGTTGGACATTTCACTTTCGCGTTCGGTTATGTTTATGTATTGTTTCGTGTTATTTTGTTATGTGGTTTTACGTTTTCTGTTCTCGGCTGGTTACATCTTAGTTTACATCTTAGTTGGATACTGCCTTCCGTGTCCGAGTTTCTCATAAATGTTTCTGTTAATAATACTTGCTATTATACTACTTGTAAAGTGCACATAGTAATGTTAAACACTGATGTATCCGCCTGATACTTCATTATGAGAATGTCTTGACTCACGAATTCTTGATTCGCGCTATAAATTCATGGACTAGTATTTTGTAGACCATCCCTGCGTTCAAGGTAGAATCACCTGATTGAATGTTCGTAACGTTTCGTACCAGTTATCTACTTTAGCTATTATGGGAATACCAAGTGCGAAAACGGAAGTAATCGTTTATAGGTGTTTGCAATACTGCATGCGGTAGGATACCATTGTGGTGTTTACGTCTCGTCGAATATGGTTAGATGAATAAATACGTGAATGTTATATTCAGGACACCCTGCGAAGTAAAAGACGGACACCGTATACCAACGTTACTGCAAGAGCTGATTGCCTTCAGATGATGAATACATCGGTATTCCAGAAATGTGATAAAATACCTAACTTTGATACTGATGGTATGATAAACAACTGTGTATTGGATGCCGTGGTAGGTTAAATTATTCTTTAAACTAACATATATTCTGGTAGAAATCTTAACTCAAATTGAGTTTTTTCCCAAAACAGAGTCTGAACTTCCAATAAATCTGAAGTTCGAACGCATTAATGTTTTACTGTAAAAATCTAAGAATAATGTTGGCTGTTGACAATGCTAACTTTGAGTATATCCTCCAATGCAAATTAAACATATCAATATTTGAGGTGAGATTTATCTCAGATTGAGATGTTTCTGAATATCGTGGACTGTTCAACTGTACTCGCAGCTCATTGGTGTGCTAGGCCTTTCGGTATTTGTTGAAATGCCGCATTGGTTAAGTTCATTATCTCACTCTCGAAATCATTTTACTTTTTGTCGAAGTATAGGTCAGATATAGCCTAGTGTCAAACGTTATCAAACGTGTCCTTTTAAAAGCGTTATAGTATAGTTTTGTAAGGACAAACAAGAAATTGTTCGAGTTCAGTATTGGGGCAGTATATCGTGTAACCGTTTTATGTTTTACTTGATCGGCTGTTTAAGTTGAGTGCTGTCTCCCATGTTAAACGTTCTAGAATATGTTGACAGGTGACAGATACAATGGACTGGACAATGGCTCATCTAGAAAGTATAAAGCAGACATGTATAGAACATGTTGAAGTTATGCAGCCGTTACCACCTACAGTGAGATCACAACTTGTAGTATTACCCGATGATAATATTACTGACCTAAATAATGAGACTGTTGAATACCCAACACTTCCACCACCGACCTTACCCGCACCCGGTGCCGGTGGTGATCCCATCACAGCTGACCTGCTAGAAGATATAAAAACACATTCATGTCCGAATGAGTGCGAAGGTCATGGGAAATGTGAAAATGGTAAGAACGTGTTTTTGCTATTCCTTAGTTTCATCATCCTGAATTTTTCACCGGAGACATCGTCTTTTAATCATTTCATTTGGTTATGTGTGGACATTGTTCCGTGTAGTTGTGCTGTGTTATATTGTGTTATTACTGTTTTCTGAGCTCGACTGATTAAGTTGTGTGCTGCGTTCCCTGTCTGATTTCCTCATATCGTTTTTAAGGGGATACATTTTGTATATATAGATCGAATATTAATTTTCAAGAAAAAATGCTGCAACGAATCGAACAAAGGCGTGAAAACAAAATGCAGTCATAATGCACCTGCAAATCAATATTTTGAGAAAACATGAAAAAACTGTCGGAAAATTACCTTTTCCTTATGGTAAAACACAGTGTTTCAACTTTAGTTGGGTCAACATGAGTATTTCTTATTTTCATGAAAACAGGCTCAAATGAGGCGCCTTATGCTGCTGATAATAAATATGTATCAGTCTAATAATAACGACCTTCTAACTTCTTCTAAGCCAGAGAAATGTCCTTGTATTTTCGTATTGTAACTTTCAATTTCAGGAACATGCAAATGTGAAGAGCCATACACCAGTTTTGATTGCTCAATAGATAAAACAAAGCCCCCTATCATGCTAGGAATACCGGACAAAGGCGAGTGTGACCTACAGCAGCGACGTTGTGCAGAAACTGCCGTATTTGGAAGAAATTTTGCAGAAACTCCAAGTCTATCCTGCCGATTGGAACATT
The DNA here is from genome assembly GCA_963678985.1 of Spisula subtruncata. NCBI lineage: Eukaryota > Metazoa > Mollusca > Bivalvia > Venerida > Mactridae > Spisula > Spisula subtruncata. The sequence goes on along the minus strand of OY787676.1, from coordinate 24,478,300 downwards.
TTATGGTGATTGGAAAATCTATCTTGCTTAATATTTACTAAAACAAGTTTTATTGCGGATTTTAATATGTTATACCGGAGAAGACTAATACATAGTTGATCGAAACGTTGTAGGCAAACTCTTGCTTTGTATTTACTAAGACAAGTTTTATTGCGGATTTTAATATGTTATACTGGAGAAGACTAATACATAGTTGGCAAACTCTTGCTTTGTATTTACTAAGACAAGTTTTATTGCGGATTTTAATATGTTATACTGGAGAAGACTAATACATAGTTGATCGAAACGTTGTAGGCAAACTCTTGCTTTGTATTTACTAAGACAAGTTTTATTGCGGATTTTAATATGTTATACTGGAGAAGACTAATACATAGTTGATCGAAACGTTGTAGGCAAACTCTTGCTTTGTATTTACTAAGACAAGTTTTATTGCGGATTTTAATATGTTATACTGGAGAAGACTAATACATAGTTGGCAAACTCTTGCTTTGTATTTACTAAGACAAGTTTTATTGCGGATTTTAATATGTTATACTGGAGAAGACTAATACATAGTTGATCGAAACGTTGTCGGCAAACTCTTGCTTTGTATTTACTAAGACAAGTTTTATTGCGGATTGTAATACGTTATACTGGAGAAGACTAATACATAGTTGATCGAAACGTTGTAGGCAAACTCTTGCTTTGTATTTACTAAGACAAGTTTTATTGCGGATTTTAATATGTTTTACTGGAGAAGACTAATACATAGTTGATCGAAACGTTGTAGGCAAACTCTTGCTTTGTATTTACTAAGACAAGTTTTATTGCGGATTTTAATATGTTATACTGGAGAAGGCTAATACAAAGTCGATCGAAACGTTGTAGGTAAACTTTTTGGAGTTTGTCATGTTTCTTCAAAATATCCTGATTTGTTCGATAAAGTTGTTTTTTATGCCGTGGTTATTACATATTACCAATGTTCTTTATAGTTTTCCATATGTATAACCCTGTATCTTGTCATGGTTTCTTTAAGAACTTGTAAGTGGTTTGTTGCACCATTATGTCAAGTTTTAGTTGAACTTGTTACAAATCAGATGACATTTGAGATTGCTATACACCGCTGCCTTAGAATAAGAAGGTCTAAGTGCCTTATAAGATTAATTCATATTTGCAATCTGCATCCCAATGTGCTTCTTATGAGCCTATTTTCATGAAAATTGGAACTTGTCATGTTGACCAAACTGAAGTTGAAAAAAACTTGTTTTACCATAAGTTAAGATTGATTGTTAGACAGTTTTTCCTGTTTACTCAAAGTATTCATTTTGTAGTTACGACCTTCTCATTCTAAGCCAGCGACATGTATATTATGCTTTCGTGCTCTGACCCGGTAATTGTAAATGTTTTCTCATACTCAAACTCCATACCTAAACGTTAATTCATTTTAGAATTATGCATCGAACCGACGCCAACTTGTATATATCAAATAATTTTATCAAGAAAATGGAAACCGTATAGTACGGTTCTATTATAAAGAAGTTACAGCAGTTGTTTTGCCTTAGAATATGCTCAAACTGGAATGAGGAGTATGATTTTGTGTATGGGGTATGCACTCCAATGTTTATTATCACGAGGCCAGGTCCCGATCTCCCAAAACATCTCAATCTGAGATAAATCTCATCTCAAATATTGCTATGTGTAGTTTGGATATTTTCACATGGGAGTAGGTACTCAAAATTAGCATTTATTAAACAGAAAAAAATATTCTTTAATTATTACAGTAAAATTCAATGAGTTTGAACATCATTTTTATTGGAAATTCAGACTCTGATTTGGGCAAAAAGTTTGCAACTTGAGATGTTTCGGGAGATTGGAGCCAGGTAGTCTTGTGTTGTGCTTCTTTAAAAACAACCGCAATAATCGTATATTCCTATCTTTGCTTTGAAGGTCGGTCTGAATAATACTATACAGAACGGATCGAGTGTCGACATGGAAGGGTCATACGAATCAATGTTTGAAGTTTATTGTCGTTTTCCCGAGACCCGACGGAAACGTTCTGTTCCTGACTGGGATTCAGATGGCGAACTTGCATATGGGTACCACACGTCAGTTAGCAACGACGGGAACTCGTTCAGCGATGGGGATACCATAATTATTTATGATTCACTATGTGTTAACTGCACCAAAGTTCAAGGCGACATAATTTGTATCAAAGAGGTATAAACTAAACAATGAATTCAGTTCTATTTCTTTATACGTGTGTTTTATGACTGTTAATGCGACGTGTTCATTGTGATTTGATATTTCCTTTACAGGCTTTTAGGCATTGTCGCCTCTGGGTGAGCGGTGGTTTAATTGTCCGATTCAGCAGTTTTCTGTTAAAGTTAGTCTAGTTGAGCAGGCGTCCAGATTGTTCGTTGTCCTAGTGACCCAGATTTACCACATCAGTAACTGTTGCAATTTCGTGTTAGCTTAGATCACTATGAGTTTTGTAACGACATCTGTCTTGCATGCAAAAAACAACCGTTCTTACTAAAATGCAGCACAATTAATTAACGTTTCTCGCGAGCTACATAATTTTGCATATCAAACTGTAATACATAATTCCTTTTTATGGCGAGCATTTGTATTTTAATTTATATATATATTATTGGCATTAAACATTTTATATTTATAGTTTAACGTTTACAAAGTGGTAAATGCCTTGTTATGTTCGTTATTGATTAGTAGTGTGTTTAACGTTTATACTATATCACTAGACTCGGTATTAGTAAAACGTTTTTAACATGCTTTCTAAAACAATTCATATAAATTCTTCAGCATGCATATACATTTGTATTAATTCATTTGTTTTAGATGGGTTATTGTTTGAAACATGGTCGATGTTACGCACCTGGCGAAACTTTGGATTGCTCTATTTGCACTGATGAAGGTGGCGATGACTTAAAGTGGTCATTAGCCCCAGGTAGGAACAGTATAAATTACTTATTTAACAAACCTTGATTTCAAGTTTTCATCTTATTCGTTTGAAACCTTTATTTTTAAACAAACTTACCAGTTTCCGATGACAACTTCAGCATTGAAGCCGTCCTGCTATAGTTTTTTACGCCGAATAGTTAATAACATACAAGTAGATGGGTAAAAACATTCATATTTGGGTATATTTGGGTATCCGCTTACGAATAGAAGAAATAAAGCGATTCTCACAACGTGAAAATATATGGAGAACGCCGGTTTGAAAGGATACTCAGTTTCAGTTTCAGTTTCAGTTTATTAGCATAAGAACATTATTTATATTCGTCGCCTTAAACAAACAATTGGCGGCATGCAATCAACACAAGAAGAGCATGTACAAAATACAATAAGCAATGTGAACACAATAACATAACAATAGTCCCAATATGTACAAAGAATATAACGATACATGTTTATATACCAATTAATGATAACAAAAATACTACTGATTATCTAAATAAGAGTTACGTCTTTGAAATGCTAGGTGTACATATTTTGCTAATACTGGGCCGAGTCGTGAAAAAGAACACTTACTAGTTTACGTCTGTTTTTTGTCATCACTGGTCAAATAAATGCGTTATATAGTTTATTTACCCCATATTGTTAGCTAAATACCAGTTTTTGGGCAAAAAAACGTTAGCTATATTTCAGTATATTTGGGTAAGACTTGAAATTAAATAATTTTACATTACGTACGTGTGCGAACATTTAGTCCAACATCATACATGTAGAAAAGAATAGAATAAAAGAACTTTTAATTCCAAGCATGGGCCATTGCTGGCACACAATCCCAATTCATAATGGAACAAGCAAATATGGATAAAATAACAAAAGCTTGATTCTGACTATTCGATAACAATTAAATAAAGTGAGTTATATCATTATATAATAAAAATACGGCACATAACTTTGAAGACTAGATGTATAATGTATGCTTGTCCGTTCTGCAGAATGCGATGTTGCACCAAAACCTGAATCTATGACGACATGGATGATTGGACTCATTGCTGGATCATCTGCTGTTGTCGTTGTTGTGTTGATTGCTGTGATGTGCTATATCGGGTAAGATCTCTTTATATTAATGATTAATATATATATTTTAGGTTTATGATATTACTGGTATAGAATGAGAAGGTCATAACTACTACTTACGACCTTATAAGACTGAAGCATATTTAAAATCTGCATCATAAGGCACTTCTTATGAGCCTGTTTTCATGAAAATCGGAACTTGTCATGGTGACCAAAATGAAGATGCAAAAGCCTGTTTTACCATAAGTAAAGTGTTAACATCTTTTTTTCAGTTTTTCTTGTTTTCTCAAAATATTTATTTTGTAGTTACGACCTTCTCATTCTAAGCAAGCGATATACTCTTATTGTCCTCGTCAATAGTTGTGCCTATTAATGTTTAATCAGGGGCATTATTCACCAACATTGTAAGTCTTAAATATGGTCTAATCGCTCTCATATTGTTATAAATGTACTGGTTTTGATATAAATTTGTATCGTGCTCAATGGGTTACCACCATTAGGCCGATAAAATTTCACATGGTTTAATCAAATCTAAAAGAAATGCTAATGATTATGAATAATGACAATTTTAAGCCTAAGTCTGAGTTTTAGACTTACAGCGTTGGTGAATAAGTGCCCTGGTGTTATTTTAGACACTATCCAAACTGTTTGGTTTATTAGAGTATTCCTATATGTGTAATATTTCCAATATTTCCTTCCCAACATTTAGTTTCCTAATGGCATTGGCCAACTGAGGTTTAGGTTGACATGTAGCAACGCTACACAAAGGAGACAACCTAATTATTGAAATAGTAACAACTGAAAAAAAACTGACCTCATAAAATATCTTTAACTCTATTACACGTTTCTAACCAATCTCATTTTGAAGCTTTTAATTCAGATTATTTTACTTTAAGACGATATATATGTGACAATGCATTAGGTTTTGTTTAATTTATTGCTAAAAGTTTGCAAGCACATTGTATAGGACCGAATTTATATGTCATTTATTTGTGCCAAATTATTTAAATACTTTTTATTACATTTGTCCCTAGATATGTATCAAAAGTCGTCGAAATGTTATGTTTCTATATAATTGACCTACGTTGGTCTTGGGGAATTTGATGATGTTTCGTTTGTTATTACGGGGGGGGGCGGTTAACTCAAAAATATGAATCCAAACAATTGCAACTTTGAAGCTCAATGGCTTTTATTCCGAAGAAATCATTTGTGATCTCCTGACAGTTTTGCAATATAGGATGCTAACCTAAAACATTAAATCGATTTTATCCGTAATTAACCTGAAAATTCAAAATCATGTCGTTTTGCTATTACATGTAAGTATCTAGTAAAATTATGATCTTTGCTATATGGCCAATGGCAGTATCATACATCATATGACAATAACGGTTTATGTATTCCGTATTACGTTCAGTGATATATGTTCATGTAGTGCTAGATTTCTTTGTCAACATTATATTATTGTTTGCAGGAAACGACAATCATCCACTCGAAGTAAAGTCAACGATTCAATGTCATCTTTACGAAGGAGATAAGTTGAATGTCAGAAGATTGACTAAAACCACGCAGTTTTAAGTTGTCGCAAATATTATACGTTGATGTAGTGATATAGTTTACTATCCTCTTCAATACATGTGTCTCGAGTTAGTCAATGTTTTGATTAACAACCAAGATACTATGAAATAAGTTTTAATACGAAGTAAGAGCACGACGTTAATAGCCTTGCTTAATTTTTTATCCGTGATCATTTTAAGTGTTCAGTCTTTATACATAGATTATTCATATTTCTGCATACTACTGTAAAATCATTTAATTTCGATGGGATGAAATTTCGTGCTTTTGGTACGAAACCCAATTTTGATGGGATGTAAAGTTCAACCACGAAATCTACGAAATTTAAGCCTCCACGAAAATTAATGATTATACAGTATATCACGTGTAGAAATGTACATATTGTGATGCAAACCTGTGATAAAGCAGTTACCATAATTGTTTTATAAATACGAGTTCAATAATGAGTTATTTAGTATAATACAATAACTAACTACATTATTTGAATTTTGCCATGTTTGTGTCATATCAGCTATAGATTGAATCATTTGAGACAATTCTCGGCCTAATATTAGCATAATTTATAATATTCGTATCCATGACGTCATAGTATATGCCGTCTAGAAAAAGGACAATTTTCATTGTTCACGTTATGTGTACCATGAGAAACTGCATGTATCATACAACTAGATTTATCGCTGGTTTTTAAAGAGACGATCGTAACTACTACTTACGACCTTATATGACTGTCACATATTTGAAATATCCATCATAAGGCGCTTCTTACGAGCTTATTTTCAAGAAAATCGGAACTTGTCCTATTTACCAAACTGACGTGTAAACAATTTGTTATACCAAAGGTAATGAGTAATTTTCAATGGACATTTGTCTCGTGTTTTCTCAAAAAATCATTTTATCTGCATTAATTTGTTCATGAAACTACATGTCGACACTCGATCCGTTCTGTATAGTATTATTCAGATCGACCTTCAAACTACTTGCAATATATCGCTGGATTAGAATGAGAAGGTCGTAACTACAAAATCAATATTTTGAGAAAACAAGAAAAACTGTCTGACAATCACTCTTTAGTTATGGCGAAACAAGATTTTTCAACTTCAGTTTTGTCAACATGACAATTTAGTTCCGATTTTCATGAAAATAGGCTCACAAGAAGCGCCCTAAGATTTAGGTCGTTCTAAGACAGCGGTATATGCATAATATTGTACAATGATAAAATTGTAGTTTTGGCAAATTCTAAAATTAAGGAAACATCTGAAGCGTCTATACAATCAGGAAGTAAACATTACATACATGAATGTTTGATACAAACTCTACTAGCATAACGACAGGTTTGGATCATTTTTCTTACGTGTAATATATCAAAACATTGTCGATGATATTTTACCATATGGCTGTATTTTATATTATGCCAGAGCATACGATGCTATTTTCATTTTCTAAACATTATAAATTGATGCTTATTTTTATCTAAATAAATGAAACATGAAATATAAATGAATAAAATTGTGTCATCACAGAGCATGAATGTAAATGTTGCATACATTTTGCTGGCTTAGAATGAGAATGTCGTAACTACAAAATAGATATTTTGAGAAAACAAGAAAAAACTGTCTGAAATTTACTCTTTACTTCATATGGTAAAACAAGGTTTTACAACTTAATATTGGTCAACATGGCAAGTCCTGATTTTCTTGAAAATAGGTTGATAAGAAGTGCCTTTATGTTGAATACAAGCTTGTAGCTTATGTTTCTTATGGTAACCATAATCGACGTTAAATAAAGTTTATCTTATCTTATCTTATGATTCATATTTCAGATATGTATCAGTCTTATATGGTCGTAAGTAGTAGTTACGACCTTTCTCATTCTAAGCCGGTGATCTGTACATTAAGATTGTTGCATGTAAGGAATAATATTTTCACCGACCAATATATCGCTGGCTTAGAATGAGAAGGTCGTAGGTGCCACTTACGACCTTATAAGACTAATGCATGTTTGAAATCTACATTATAAGGCGCTTCTTATAAGCCTATTTTCATGAAAATCAGAACTTTTCATGTTGACAAAAAAATAATTTGTAAAGTGTAAATTTCAGACAATGTTTCATTGTGTTCTCTTACGACATTCTCCTTCTAAGTCAGCGATATTGTCCATCCACCAGCTTTTGTCATGTTGACCAAACTGAGTTGAAAAAACTTGTTTTACCATATGTAAAGGGTAGTTTTCTCAAAATATTGATTTTGTAGTTACGACCTTCTCATTCTAAGCCAGCGATATGTAAATATGTTGCATTCAGTACAATAAGAGGCCAATACATTGCTTTGGCAATAGGCCATTGATATTACTAGTATTTATTTCAAACTTTGGATGGAGTCAATAGAATGGATTTCAAATACTTCCTTGCCCCCCCTTTGTCACAATAAGGTTGTATCGATCCTAACAGTTAATGGTAGTAACAGTCTTCTAGTCACAGGTTTGGCATATTGTTTTGAAACTAGGTCGTCCTGCAGCGGGCACTTAGTCGGGTCTTGGCTGCGTTTCATTTGGTCTCTCGGGATCACCGCTATTTTGTAATTTCATTGTAAAATTGGGTCATCCTGCAATTTTGCGGCAGGACTCAGACTTTTAATCATTTGTTTAGCTTTGGGGAGCGGTGGCCTAGAGGTAGGGCGCGCACTTCGGGATCGAGAGGTCCCGGGTTCGATCCTCCTCTGGACCACTGGTTAATTTCTATGAGCAAGACCCACAGCTCCACTCCACCATGGTGTAAAATGGTACCTGTGAGGGCAGCGTCTATTTCTGGGCGCCGCAGATCGATGTTGGCTGCCACACCACAGGATAGAAATAGTCTCACCAGGGAGACACGAGTGTAGTTTTCCATATGTAGCCCAATGACCAGGGGAAGTTGAAATGTCAAAGGGTGCTTGTGCGGCCTTACAGCTGAAAAGAGCCCTAGAAAATTGGTGACTTAACTTAACTTATGTGTGGGTATTGCTCAGTGTAGTTGTATTGTGGTGTAAATGATCTCTCTGCTCGACCGATTAGGTAGAGTATTGCCTTCCCTGTCCGATTTCCTCATACCTGATTGTTGCACCAAAGGGACATGTTGTTCCTTTGCTATTTTTGTCAATATTATTACATTTCACAGTTCAAATGAAGATACAAGTTTACACACCATTCTTTGTATCCTTGACTTCAATCTCCAGTAATTTAACTCATAATAAGCCTTAAACTGCTATTTTCACACCATATAATTGAAGGAAATTTGATACAACATCCAAATGATTTGTTGGCAAAATGACAATTTGTAAACAGAAAATGCATGATTTCAATTCTAAGGGAAGCAACTCTTGCAAAATTAACATTTTGAATACCATACATTTTACAAAATACAAAATGTACAATGTTTGGCCTACTATCTCGACAATTTTCTCTACGAGTACGTATTGTGTCGAGCTCTACACTACTTTTAAGAAAACACCAATTCAATAATCACGGTAGTTGAATGATTTTACTGTTCGTAGTACATCCTAAACACAATCTGCATTCAAACCAGGGCTGTTACATGTACAATTTTTTCCGGCAACAATTTTCCAGTGTTCATATGGAATAATCGAATGGCGTGGGCCTCTGCAGTTTAGCCCTGAAAGACAATAGAAATGAAGGAGTTATTAGTCATTCATTGCAGGCCCGTAGCTATGCTGGCGCAAACACAAATTTTAGAAACTATCAAAATATGCGTGATTGTGAAGAATTGACCCTAGGACATATTTGCCTTGTTGCTTTTTCGTATCTGGATACGACCATATCGATGGCTTAGAACAAGAAGGTCGTAACTACTAAATCGACATATTGCGAAAACAAGAGAAAACTGTCTGTAATTTACACTTTACCTATGGGAAAATACGTTTTTAAAACTTCATTTTGGTCAACATGACAGTTTCAGATTTTCATGAAAATAGGCTCATAAGAAGCGCCTTGTGAAGCAGATTTCAAATATGTATGAGTCTCATAAGGTCGTAAGTAGTAGTTACGACCTTCTGGTTCCAAGCCATCGAAATGTTGTCTTGTTGGTATACACAAAAAAACTGATAAAAAGAAATTTGCAATTCGATTATTCATCTTCTATGGCGTTGTCGTCGTTAAGTGGTTATGTTCGCGACGTCATGACAACGTCATTAACGTCGACGACGTCGAGGGCTTGACGAGGTTTTAAATACAAAGTAGCTACCATGAGGACAGTATTGACAACAGTCTGTAGGTTTGTGTAACGCCGGGTCCACGCATGCAGGAGGTGGACATGGGGGAGGTACACACGTGGTCGTGTTTCCCATAGTACAGGAAAACGGACAAAAATGTGCCGTCACATTCTTTGTAGCCTCAGTCGGTTCAACAACATCTCCTGAAATAAATAATAATTATAGCTATCGAAACTCCGTTCTTTATTATATCGCTAAATAGGATTATATACAGTAAAACTTGATAGATAATAAGGACATAAACCGGCTTCTCGTAATAATTATGCTCTTTATAAAGGTAAGATAAGATAAGTTTATTAACGTCTCACTCATGTACATGTTTGTAACAAATATACATATAAAATGATAAAATATAAACATGCACAAAACCACTCAATTTGAGTTATGAGAGACAATAAGAATATGAACATCTAAAAAGTACACATACATAAAACATCAAGAGAACTATAATCCTAAAATACAAAATCGCTACTTAAAAATATATATATATTAAGAACAAATCTGAACGTTGAAATATAAAACATCAAATACACATATAAAACATTAACTGTACAATACGTTTCTCCTAGTGACTAGAATTTCATGACAAGCTTTGGCACTGTATTTTACGATTTCATCATTTGATAGGATGTAATAAAACTTTTCAAGATCATTCAAACAGTTAAAATCCGGGTATACATTTTAAGTTACTTCTGGTGTTTTTATACAAACTACATGACATAATAACATGACAGCATCCATAAAATTGAAACAAAACTGTTCATCGAATGGTATCCCTTGATACCGCCCTGTCTCGACTTTTAGGGGTGCAACACCACAATGAAACTTTGACAGTGCACTCCTATGAGTTCTTGGTATGATAGTGTTATACACATACGTTTCAGTTTCATATGAATGTTTAAAGAGTCTGTATGTTCCGAGCTTATTAGCTCAATTGCCTCTAGCCTGATCATTGTTAATAGTTTGCAATCAATCACGTTTATAGTTATTAAATATGTCTTCCAATCAAATACGACATAGAGCAAATATTTCGGGACTTTGATATTTGCTCCACATAGGCCGGGTGCTCGTACGTATAACAGTCAATTTTGGGTCATAAAGTCTTATTTGGCCGAGATACGACACTTTGTTACAAAAATAAATAGTTTTGTTCTTATGACATATATTAAATTCTAGTAAATCACGTACATTTTTGTGCACCGTACATCATGTATAAGTACTAAAAATATGAGGATATCGGACAAATAGGGCAACACCCAGCTTAACCAGCCGAGAACAGAAAACAGTAGTAACACAACATAACACAATTAAACGGACCAATGCCCACACAAACCTTAGTAACGAAAACATTAAAAGCCCAAGACCCCGCTGTAAAATGAACAGGATGACCTAGTTTCACAAAAAAATGCAGCTAAGATCCGGCCTAGTTTCCCGCGGTAGAAGAGCAAGCTTTTTCAACTTTTTACGAAATTGATTACTCTACCAGTATCTTAAATGTAGTGTTTGATACAGAACTACGATTAAAAAAGTTACCAATTTTCTAGGGCTCTTTTCAGCTGTTAGTCCGCTCAAGCACCCTTTGACATTTCAACTTCCCCTGGTCATCGAGCTTCATATGGAAACCTACACTCGTGTCTCCCTGGGGAGACTGTATCTCTCCTGTGGTGTGGCAGCCAACATCGATTTGCGGCGCCCAGGAATGGAAACTGCCCTCACAGGTACCATTTTACACCATGGTGGAGTGGAACATGTGGGTCTTGCTCAGAGAAATTAACCAGTGGTCCAGAGGGGGTCGAACCCGGGACCTATCGATCCCGAAGCGCGCGCCCTACCTCTAGGCCACCGCTCCCCAGATAAGTTTATTCTCCCAAATTCCTGCCCCTTGTGGGTATATAAAGTTGACATGTACATATACACGGAGTTTGTAAACATATTTATATTTTGGGGTAAGAACTTCAACGTACCTTGTGACCATACGCCTGTAGTGAGAACTACGGTAATTCCAATTACACAAATTCCATTAAATAGCCACATTGTTGGTCCTGTATTGTTGTCGTTCTATATAACAAGATAATATGTATTAACGTAGCTTATAATTAAGTTTTATGACGGTAATCATTGAACCACATTTTCTTATCAGTGAAATTGTGTGCGAATACAACAACAAAGTACTGACAGTTGCTGCATATAAATTACTTGTATATAAACTGTGAAAGCACACGCTAACTAAATCGGTACAAAATATATCGTATAATATAAAATCCGAATTACTGAAAAACCAGTTGATTATTGAGCTCAATAGTTGTCGAATCAAATTATGTTACTATGTAAAGTAACAAATTCTGAATAGGATTTATTTCCGATGATACCGGATATTCGGAGAGAAGGTTGTCAGAGTCGGCCTATGTTACTATAAATAGTAACAAATTCGGAATAAGATTTGTATCCGATGAAAGAGGTGGTTTGATACAAATGTTACTATAAATAGATTAAAATGATTTATTTCGGATGATAACGGATCCATATATTAAAGCAGTTACCATGGCATAGGGGAAATGAAACCAACCAGTGCGAAGATATGAAATGTGAACTTAAATGTAAGACTTACATACCGGTAGGCGTTCAGCTTCCGAAAAGAGTCTTTCTCAGCATACAACTGTACTGTACCTGTGTAACATACGTCCGATATAGATTCAAACGCTTGCGATTAGTGCGCCTGTCGTCTAATCTGGCGACCCGGGTTCAAATCCGGATAGAGGCACAAACATGCCTGTCATATTACAGCAGAAACATGACTGCCAAATAAAGGCGAAGATCAGCATGTTTAAATGTATTTGTCGTAAAGTGGCATGTAACAAGTCATGCAAATAGGTCGTGAATGTTGTTTTTCGTTCCCATAATATGAATGTGGATTTTGAATTCATAAGCAACTTTATTACAAAGTACAAGAGCCAGACTATATCTTCTAGACTTTTTTGGTCAATGTACAAGCCATATTGGACGTGAAATGTTTCAAGCATCTTGTTTCGGTGATAATGGCACTAAAAAAACATTTGAGTTTAGACAATGGCTGTTCAAGTGTGATAGCTTCGTTAATATTCTTGATAATTTCTTAATACAGAATATAGTACGATGCTTTTTATTTTATATATTTTGATTGTAATTGTCTCAGAAATTGAAGCTGAACTACTTAGTTAAGACGACGGTGGTAACTACGGACTTTTACAACGGAATTTGGAAAGTGTTTTTGAAATAATCGACCGGCAAAACATACGTATAGAATATCTTGAAGATAAACTGCTAGAACAGTCTGAGCAGATCGACGCTTTGAATATATCATTTGAAAAGTTGACAAGCCTATTTAAGACTATCACTTCAGACAAGGTGCAAACAAAAAGTTTGAAAAGTGAAGAAGAGCTATTTACATTTCGCGAAGAAGAATATAACTATCAAACTCAACAAAGGTCAGAATTTGTTACCCATGGACGAATCATTCCATTGCTTTCTCTGCTTATTTGAGTTAAACAGTGGACCATATAGTTTCTGGATAGGTGATCAAATATGATGCTATTCTTATAAACGATGGAAATGCTTATAATCCAGAAACTGGCGTGTTTACTGCCCCTACAGTGTCCGGCGTTTATATGTTTAGTTTCACAATTGGAAGTTCTTCAACGTTAGTTGCTGATGGAAGAAACACTGCTGATGCGATGGTGAGGCCTTCAAGGACTAACCACACCGAAATGGCTAGTAACACTATCCTAGTACGTGTCTGCGCTGGACAAACGATCTAGTTGGAAAACTATATAAACGATGATGCGAACCTTGTTTCATATGGTCCTTTCATTTATACGACATTTTCTGGATTTCTCGTTTATTAAGAGCTCGGCAACAAATAAGCATACATTGTACTCATGTGGACATTGAATTAGTAGATTTAGCATATTTGCGTGAAGTAAGGAAATTACTCAATGTGTAAGTTTCCTGAATATTTTATTTTTCTGACGTCAGAAGAACGTGCCATAATCAGGTTAATTTCCCGTTGGCTCTATCATCATTTCAATCTTTCTAGCATTAAATGAAGCTATCAGACGTCAGAGAAACAAGAAAACAATGTGTACTGTAACACTATTTTCGTTGCACAGTATATACATTTCAAAATGCTCATACACAATGTCAAAGATAAGGCAATAATTATGATAAACTTTTACCGACATAAAACTAAAATAAATTTTTAACTCCTTAAGCATATACTTCACATTAGGGAGAGCGATATAATTGCAGTAATAATGCAATCAATTAATAATGGGATTTGTGTTCTTGGAATTACCATTATTCTAAGTGCGTGCGGCGTGTGGTCATTCATTAACAATGATGGTGACTGTTCACATAACTGTACGCTGTCCGGTAATTGGTATTGTGGACCTATACCCTGTCCATATTTCCCATGTGACGTCAAACTGGTGTGGACGAAAGGCGATTGCTGTGAACATTGTCCTACTGACAAATTGGAACAAGGTAAGTTAGATTTCCTAAAACCCATTTACAAAAGATAAAGATCACCTATGCCTACTCGTAGAGAAAAAACAGCGCGTAATTACAAGGAGATAAAGTCATCAAAGCGAATAAGCGCTCGGATCTATTTTTAGCAACACAGTCTTGATGGATAAAGGGGTAGAGCCACGAAGGCATGAAATCGGCCCCGCTTTTTTCCATATTGTGAAGTACTTGTTTTATAATGCTTTTTATGCTATTATTGTTTATTAAGCATCGTACTTTCATTCAAAATAAAAAAACTTTTAAACATTACGAGTTGTTGTTGTTACATAGGCCACCAAACCCCACCCACTTTTAACAAAAATGGCATTTTTTTACGAAATTTACCATTTTGAGCATCATTTTCGTATTGGCGGCAAGGGTGACCAGCGACTAAATTTATACCAGTGATGTGTAACTATAAAAGCAACCAAATACATAAAAATCATCGCTGGTCTTCAATGCCGCCAAGTTCAAAAACGAAGAGAAGCCCTGTTCAAAAATTGGTCCGATCTTTCACCAAATAATCAGCGATCTTCGCCATATCTAGGTAGATTTGACAAGGGTACAATAATACCTTACCGGTCTCTGTGCATTAGGTCTCTCAAGGAAAGCTAGGAAGCAGTCCAATCTATCTGCGAATGATGTCTGTGACTGACGCGACGTTTCTATGTGTTCTTTGAGGGATTTCGTTTTTTCTGAGTTGCAACATGTTTGATTTGCATTACTAGGGAAACATACTTGTGCCTCCGTATCTCAATGGTTAGTGCGCTTGGTGTCTAATCTGGCGAACTAGGTTCAAATTTAGGTGGCGACACTTATATGCCTGTCATATTTTAGCCAAAAGGTGACTGTCAAACAAAGGCGATGCCCGGCACTAATTACATGTACTTTGTACGATTTCGAATTGGAGAGGTTTTGGATTAGGGAGATTCTACTGTATTTGAATTGGAACTGTTGAAAACTTCAATTGCTGAATGTTAAATGTTTAAATATTGCAGGAGATGAAATAGAGCCGACAGAAATCACCAAGAATGTGACGGCACATTATTGTCCATTCCCTTGTACTGTTGGTAACGAGACTCTATGTTACCCACCGCCGTGCCCACCCCCAGCCTGTGTGGATCCAGCCCGATATCAACCTACAGATTGCTGTGTGTACTGCCCTCATGGTTAGTAACTGTGCGTTATGTTTTATATCAACTCAATAAGTTATACTTACCGCCCTTGTCCCAATCTCCCGAAACATCCCAAGTAGAAATCTCATCACAAATTGAGATTTTGGTCAACTCAGAAATTGCATTTGAGATAAATCTGACGTTCAAGCAATCAAAATTTTACAGAATTAAACTAAAACCAGTGTTTTTGTCTTGTGGTTCCGATTTTAAGTCCTTCCTCCCAAGGAAGTTAACTAAATTACACATATTTTAGATGAGATTTATCTCAGGATGAGTTGTATAGGGAAATTGGGACCAGATAACCCGAATCATGGCATATAGGAATATCAACTGTAGCACTTTACTGTCAAAAACTCGAGTACCGGAAAAGCGTGCCGGAAATATCGTTCGACACTCGCAGACTCCCAATTTGCCAATAAGCTTGTACGTTACCAAGGCCATTCCATGCATTTACTGCCCATGACGTCATGAAAATACAAAACGTCGTCGTTACCGAAACACATCGGCCTTTATGCATTGCTATAGACATATTTACCGGAGACAAACGGAAATGACCGAGCTTTCACGATTGGGAATAAAACAGCATTTCTGTATGTTTCAGGCATAAATTGTCGAGGACCAGAAGGTTCCATAATCGCATATGATCATTGGGAAATTATTGACGGAAAGAATTGCACATGTTTAACCCCCGGATTCAACGCGGAATGTGTTTAGATATTTGTGTTTCATAATTTTGATATTGAAATACATGCTCATGACAATGTATACACATGGTAATGGGGCGAAATTTACACGTGTAAAATGTGTTTAGACAGAATAAAATATATAAAAAGGCAGTTTGAATCATTTTGATTTAGCCAGAATATAGTTCAATGGGGACAACCATAATGAAATTTTAGTCATGTGGCCCAACCTTTACCATTTTGCAGTAAAGGTCCGGCTCCATCCAAAACAAATGGCGACGACTTGTCATAGATCCAAGATGGCGGAATTAAAAAAGGGAGGTAACTGAGTGAAGCTATGTAGTGCTTTGCTTAGGAAACGGACATGAAAGGAAGACGAAGAATTGTGTTCAGATTTATCATGGGCTCGGCTTTTATAAGTTCGTTTTATAATGTTGTGTTGATATCACTGCCACAAAGTTTTGTATTTAAATAAAACACATGTGTACCCGGACAAGAGATATAAGGTTGGCTGCTAACGTAATAGGCATAGTACGTCTTGTCCGGGTACAAAGGGTGTAAAATAAGAGAGTTTCGGTGTCTTATATGAAATACACAGTTTTGTAGCAATGACACCGACATTACAGTGTATATGCGTGAAAGTTATAGTGTGTATGTTACAGTTTCATGGAGAAAACATTAAGTACAATTCATTGTGATTTGTTTTCAGGAAATAATTGCCGAGGACCACGTGACAGTGTTATTCCTTGGGATCATTGGAAGATAATCAATGGTAAAAATTGCACTTGTAACCACCCTGGAAACGATGCTGTTTGTGTATGAAAAATATATGACAATAAACTGAGATATACAAAAGCAAGAGTCATTATCCAAATCATTTAAAAGAATCTTTTCAAACTGCAAAGGACGCTTCGAATAAATACGCCAATGACGAACACCTCAAACATTACAAAGCTTGGACATACCACATTTTATGACGTAACATTTTATTAAGAACGCAAGAAGAAATATGTCAACACAAACTTAAAAACAATCGTAGGTTTCTTCTCTTTCGCAGTGTTAACAATGCATCCTCGACGCTCTAGCCAACAATGAGTACTACCCGCACAACTGAATATATATGTTCAAAACGGTCACAGAGTTTGCCCGAAACCAATTGAGTTGTTATTAACGTTGCGTTGGTGTTTTTTATTCTTGTGTTTTATCCAAACTCCATACAGGTGTGTCAATACTGCATGATTTAGTCAGAAATAGTAATATAAGCGAATATTCGTTGACTTTAACATTGAATAGAATGTGAGGATTTCAACATCTCTTCTAACTTGCCTAGGTGTTCTGTATGCATGTGCAAGTAGTTCATTGTCGTTGCTTTTTCTCGAAAAAAACTTAAATGTACTGATTCGTCACCCGATCTCTTAGTCTGTATCGTCCGGTTTCTCTTGTCACTTAATTAAATATTATGTCGTCCGAACTCAGTTTATAGCCTGTTTCGGGATATTATTAAATGTGTTCGAGCTCGACCGTCGATTCAATTAAGTTTTAGTTTAGTCGCGATTCGGAATACTCTTATTGGTGTTTTTTTCTCTAACTCATCACCAAAGCACATACCAGTAAAACCAGACAAAAATCCGACTACTAATTTCGGGCGAAGAAACAGTTACCTAAATTTGTTCACGAAAACACAGTCTACTTGTTGACGCATCGCCTTGTCACGTATGGTAAACGAAAGCAGAATTGATATACTAGTAATTCCTAGGTCCCACTGAGCATTTTTGCTTCGTCGAGGCACTTCCGATTTAATAATTGGGCATCGGAATTCACTTTATAAGAGAAAATGGTCATCGTATTCTAGAGGAAGCTTTAATGAATTCATCAGAAAATTTGAGGAATCCCTGTTCCCGATGCCTCACGAAGCTAATTTATTCAAATCGGGAGAACATCGCCGATGCAAAAAATGTTGAGTTATGTAGCTCCGTCTAGAGGGCAGCGGGTTACAAGTTAGTAGTTCGATATTCAATTTATAACTGATAGCCAATACCAAACCAGCACAAAGTTCGTTATTCGACACCCTTTGGCCAATATCGAACTGGTGTCCAATCTGCTGCTAGCACCAAGTTCGTTCTTCAACTTTAAAAGAGGAAGAATACCGAACTGGTTTCGAATTTTGTGCCAGCAGCGGGTTCGATATTCAACCCGAAAAGAAACGAATACCAAACTCGGTTCGAATTTTCTGCCAACAGCGGGTTCTATATTCAACTCGATAATAATACGAATACCGAACTCGGTTCGAATCTGCTGCCAGCAGCGGGTTCGATATTCAACTCGATAATATGACGAATACCGAACAGGGTCTGAATCTGCTGCCAGCAGCGCAGCGGGATCGATATTCGACTTGATAAAATGACGAATACCGAACTCGGTTCGAATCTGCTGCCAGCAACGGGTTCGATATTCAACCCGAAAAGAAGACGAATACCGAACTGGGGTCGAATCTTCTGCCAGAAGCGGGTTCGATATTCGACCCGAAAAGAAGGCGAATACCGAACTGGGGTCGAATCTTCTGCCAGAAGCGGGTTCGATATTCAACCCGAAAAGAAGGCGAATACCGAACTGGGGTCGAATCTGCTGCCAGCAGCGGGTTCGATATTCGTCTCGAAAAAAGGCGAATACCGAACTGGGGTCGAATCTTCTGCCAGAAGCGGGTTCGATATTCAACCCGAAAAGAAGGCGAATACCGAACTAAGGTCGAATCTGCTGCCAGCAGCGGGTTCGATATTCGTCTCGAAAAAAGGCGAATACCGAACTTGATTAGAATATTCTGCCGGCAGCGAGTTCGATATTCAACCCGAAAAGAAGGCGAACACCGAATTGGGTTCGAATCTTCTGCCAGCAGCGAGTTCCATATTCAACTCGATAATATGACGAATACCGAACTGGGTTCGAATCTGCTGTAGGTCGGAGTAAATTGTCCAGCCAATGGTCCATCCATGTGTATTGTCGGAGTAAATTGTCCATGCCAATGGTCCATCAATGTGAACTATCGGAGTAAATTGTCCATGCCAATGGTCCATCCATGTGTATTGTCGGAGTAAATTGTCCATGCCAATGGTCCATCAATGTGTATTGTCGGAGTAAATTGTCCATGCCAATGGTCCATCAATGTGTTATATCGGAGTAAATTGTCCATGCCAATGGTCCACCCATGTGTATCGTCGGAGTAAATTGTCCATTCCAATGGTCCATCAATGTGTATCGTCGGAGTAAATTGTCCATTCCAATGGTCCATCAATGTGTATTGTCGGAGTAAATTGTCCATTCCAATGGTCCACCCATGTGTATTGTCGGAGTAAATTGTCCATGCCAATGGTCCACCCATGTGTATTGTCGGAGTAAATTGTCCATGCCAATGGTCCACCCATGTGTATTGTCGGAGTAAATTGTCCATGCCAATGGTCCATCAATGTGTATCGTCGGAGTAAATTGTCCATTCCAATGGTCCATCAATGTGTATCGTCGGAGTAAATTGCCCATGCCAATGGTCCACCCGTGTGTATTGTCGGAGTAAATTGTCCATGCCAATGGTCCATCAATGTGTATTGTCGGAGTAAATTGTCCATGCCAATGGTCCACCCATGTGTATTGTCGGAGTAAATTGTCCATGCCAATGGTCCACCCATGTGTATTGTCGGAGTAAATTGTCCATGCCAATGGTCCACCCATGTGTATTGTCGGAGTAAATTGTCCATGCCAATGGTCCACCCATGTGTATTGTCGGAGTAAATTGTCCATGCCAATGGTCCATCAATGTGAATTGTCGGAGTAAATTGTCCATGCCAATGGTCCACCCATGTGTATTGTCGGAGTAAATTGTCCATGCCAATGGTCCATCAATGTGTATCGTCGGAGTAAATTGTCCAAGCCAATGGTCCACCCATGTGTATTGTCGGAGTAAACTGTCCATGCCAATGGTCCACCCATGTGTATTGTCGGAGTAAATTGTCCATGCCAATGGTCCACCCATGTGTATTGTCGGAGTAAATTGTCCATGCCAATGGTCCACCCATGTGAACTATCGGAGTAAATTGTCCAGCCAATGGTCCACCCATGTGTATTATCGGAGTAAATTGTCCATGCCAATGGTCCACCCATGTGTATTGTCGGAGTAAATTTAACCATGCCAATGGTCCACACATGTGTATTGTCGGAGTAAAGTGTCCATGCCAATGGTCCACCCATGTGAACTATCGGAGTAAATTGTCCAGCCAATGGTCCACCCATGTGTATTATCAGAGTAAATTGTCCATGCCAATGGTCCACCCATGTGTATTGTCTGAGTATTAATTGGTCGTGCATCAATTAAAAACAGCTAAAGATAGAGCGAATTCGGTACTTGCCGGGTATTCTTACATATACGGAATGAACTTTAGGCTATATAATATAACCATATTAAATGTACGATCGTTATAATCAAGAAAAAACTCACCGTTAGCAGACGAAATCGCAATAGTTTTGAGCGTAAAACCGCATTCATTTGATCACGTGATTCTACACACTGATAGAAAGAGAATGTCGGGGACGTAGCTCTGATAGAAACTCACAGGGAAGATAGGGTATGCCCGTGTTGTCTAAAAAATACAGTTTTGATTTGAATGACATATCGCATACATATACATTTATGTAAATTGTTGTAATCCATTCATTAGACAGCAGATCTTGTCAATATAATTTTAAAAATCATATATTAACCCTCACCCGCCCGGGTGGGATTCGACCCCACGACCCAACGGAGACAGTTGATACTAAAGAAATGGACTTAGTATACATGGGTTGTACTGGCTTTAAATAACAAAATATCCCATAGTAAAAATTTAAGCATAATAATCTGCGAGTCACTGTATTGTCTAGTAGAACGGCTACATATCACCTTTAATTCGCTTAAACAGTTTGTTCTAGGTTTAAAATGGTTGGCTTGCGGAATGACATGCAAAGCGTACCGAACAAGGTTCCGGGAGTTGGTCCAAGGTGTCGGACTGGGTTTCGATTTTATCATTTGTGTGTATTTTGACACTGAAAAGGTTTCGGACCGGGTCCCGAGTGTATAAATGTGTACATATACACATGATGGTTTCAGGCCGGGTTCAGAGTGTATACATGTGTACTAAGACACATGATGGTTTCGGGCCGAGTTCAGAGTGTATACATGTGTACTTAGACACATGATGGTTTCTGACCGGGTTCCGAGTGTATACATGTGTACTAATACACTTGTTACCAAATATAGTAACAAAAATGAGCCAATTTCAGGCTGATTATGACCATCACGTGATTGATTATCGCCTATCCGCCCGGTCCGCAATCTCATAATCGTAATCGGCCCGCTGAACGGACGCACGTTACGTTATCCATGTTAACATGACGTCACCTTGGAGGTTAAATGACGTTACGTTACACAGAGGTACAATTTCTTTGCCAATTTTGAGAATGTATAAGATTTTCAGCATAAATGTTCTTTAGATCTCTATGAACTGAACTAAGCGTGAGTAATTTTAACTTTCGTTGAGTTTTGAAAGCGAACAATTGTATTAAAGACTTTAATACACTTCAGAACCTGGCCGGAAGTTGATAATCGGCACGGCATGAATAATCACCCTCGGGCTAAAGCCCTCGCGGTGATTATTAATTTTCAGGGCCGAATATCGCCTTCCGGCCCGGCTCTGTCGTGTATTAACCTCTAAATAAGACACATGATGGTTTCTGACCGGGTTCCGAGTGTATACATGTGAACTAAGACACGTGATGGTTTCTGACCGGGTTCCGAGTGTATACATGTGTACTAAGACACATGATGGTTTCTGACCGGGTTCAGAGTGTATACATGTGTACTAAGACACATGATGGTTTCGGACCGGGTTCAGAGTGTATACAAGTGTACTAAGCCACATGATGGTTTCGGACCAGGTTCAGAGTGTATACATGTGTACTTAGACACATGATGGTTTCTGACCGGGTTCAGAGTGTATACATGTGTACTAAGACACATGATTTGATGGTTTCTGACCGGGTTCCTAGTGTATACATGTGTACTAAGACACATGATTTGATGGTTTCGGACCGGGTTCCGAGTGTATACATGTGTACTAAGACACATGATGGTTTCTGACCGGGTTCAGAGTGTATGAATGAGTACTAAGACACATGATGGTTTCGGACCGGGTTCAGAGTGTAAACATGAGTACTAAGACACATGATGGTTTCGGACCGGGTTCAGAGTGTAAACATGAGTACTAAGACACATGATGGTTTCTGACCGGGTTCAGAGTCTATACATGTGTACTAAGACACATGATTTGATGGTTTCGGACCGGGTTCCGAGTGTATACATGTGTACTAAGACACATGATGGTTTCTGACCGGGTTCAGAGTGTATACATGTGTACTAAGACACATGATTTGATGGTTTCGGACCGGGTTCCGAGTGTCAACATTTGAACTAAGACACATGATTTGATGGTTTCGGACCGGGTTTCGAGTGTATACATTTGAACTAAGACACTGGATTTGATGGTTTCGGACCGGGTTCAGAGTGTATACATGTGTACTAAGACACTGGATTTGATGGTTTCTGACCGGGTTCCGAGTGTATACATGTGTACTAAGATACATGATGGTTTCGGACCGGGTTCAAAGAGTATACATATCTACTAAGACACATGATGGTTTCTGACCGGGTTCAGAGTGTATGAATGAGTACTAAGACACATGATGGTTTCGGACCGGGTTCAGAGTGTAAACATGTGTACTAAGATACATGATGGTTTCGGACCGGGTTCAGAGTGTAAACATGTGTACTAAGATACATGATGGTTTCGGACCGGGTTCAGAGTCTATACATGTGTACTAAGACACATGATTTGATGGTTTCGGACCGGGTTCCGAGTGTATACATGTGTACTAAGACACATGATGGTTTCTGACCGGGTTCAGAGTGTATACATGTGTACTAAGACACATGATTTGATGGTTTCGGACCGGGTTCCGAGTGTCAACATTTGAACTAAGACACATGATTTGATGGTTTCGGACCGGGTTTCGAGTGTATACATTTGAACTAAGACACTGGATTTGATGGTTTCGGACCGGGTTCAGAGTGTATACATGTGTACTAAGACACTGGATTTGATGGTTTCTGACCGGGTTCCGAGTGTATACATGTGTACTAAGATACATGATGGTTTCGGACCGGGTTCAAAGAGTATACATATCTACTAAGACACATGATGGTTTCTGACCGGGTTCAGAGTGTATGAATGAGTACTAAGACACATGATGGTTTCGGACCGGGTTCAGAGTGTAAACATGTGTACTAAGATACATGATGGTTTCGGACCGGGTTCAGAGTGTAAACATGTGTACTAAGATACATGATGGTTTCGGACCGGGTTCAGAGTCTAAACATGAGTACTAAGACACATGATGGTTTCGGACCGGGTTCAGAGTGTAAACATGTGTACTAAGATACATGATGGTTTCTGACCGGGTTCAGAGTGTATGAATGAGTACTAAGACACATGATGGTTTCGGACCGGGTTCAGAGTCTAAACATGTGTACTAAGATACATGATGGTTTCTGACCGGGTTCATAGTGTATACATGTGTACTTAGACACACGATGGTTTCTGACCGGGTTCAGAGTGTAAACATGTGTACTAAGACACATGATGGTTTCTGACCGGGTTCAGAGTGTATACATGTGTACTAAGACACATGATGGTTTCGGACCGGGTTCAGAGTGTATACATGTGTACTTAGACACATGATGGTTTCTGACCGTGTTCAGAGTGTATACATGTGTACTAAGACACATGATGGTTTCGGACCGGGCTCCGAGTGTATACATGTGTACTAAGATACATGATGGTTTCTGACCGGGTTCAGAGTGTATACATGTGTACTTAGACACATGATGGTTTCGGATCGGGTTCAGAGTGTATACATGTGTACTAAGACACATGATGGTTTCGGATCGGGTTCAGAGTGTATACATGTGTACTAAGACACATGATGGTTTCGGATCGGGTTCAGAGTGTATACATGTGTACTAAGATATATGATGGTTTCGGACCGGGTTCAAAGAGTATACATATCTACTAAGACACATAATGGTTTCTGGCCGGGTTCAGAGTGTATGAATGAGTACTAAGACACATGATGGTTTCGGACCGGGTTCAGAGTGTATACATATCTACTAAGACACATAATGGTTTCTGGCCGGGTTCAGAGTGTATGAATGAGTACTAAGACACATGATGGTTTCGGACCGGGTTCAAAGAGTATACATATCTACTAAGACACATAATGGTTTCTGGCCGGGTTCAGAGTGTATGAATGAGTACTAAGACACATGATGGTTTCGGACCGGGTTCAGAGTGTATACATGTGTACTAAGACACATGATGGTTTCTGACCGGGTTCAGATTGTATGAATGAGTACTAAGACACATGATGGTTTCGGACCGGGTTCAGAGTGTATGAATGAGTACTAAGACACATGATGGTTTCGGACCGGGTTCAGAGTGTATACATGTGTACTAAGACACATGATGGTTTCGGACCGGGTTCAAAGAGTATACATATTTACTAAGACACATAATGGTTTCTGACCGGGTTCAGAGTGTATGAATGAGTACTAAGACACATGATGGTTTCTGACCGGGTTCAGAGTGTATACATGTGTACTAAGACACATGATGGTTTCGGATCGGGTTCCGAGTGTAAACATGTGTACTAAGATATATGATGGTTTCGGACCGGGTTCAAAGAGTATACATATCTACTTAGACACATAATGGTTTCTGACCGGGTTCAGAGTGTATGAATGAGTACTAAGAAACATGATGGTTTCGGATCGGGTTCCGAGTGTATACATGTGTACTAAGACAAACGATGGTTTCGGATCGGGTTCCGAGTGTAAACATGTGTAATAAGATACTAAGACAAACGATGGTTTCGGACCGGGTTCCGAGTGTAAACATGTGTACTAAGATACTAAGACACACGATGGTTTCGGACCGGGTTCCGAGTGTATACATTTGAACTAAGACTCATGATTTGATGGTTTCGGACTGGGTTCCGAGTGTCAACCTTTGAACTAAGACACATGATTTGATGATATATTCAGCAGGAAGCTGACTGGGAAATAAAGGCTATGCTCGGCTCGGCTCGGCTCGGCTAAGATACGTAAATATAAAATAAAGTGTTTGTAGTGTAATTGAAAAGGTGTTTACGAAGGACCATGCCTCCCATCACAGGGTCCAAGCTACGCCCCTGAAATATATGTACCCAGCTTAACAAAGGCTTTTCATGTTTCACGATCTTGTACTGTGATATTAGGTGTGTTGGTAGCGTCTGTTCTGAACACTCGGAACAGTGTTAATGTTGTATGTGTTTCAACTGCTTACGAACAACATTATACTGTTCTGAGCAGTATCCCGAATGTTCCACTCCGAACAACTTACGAACAAAATGGAACAGGAACAGAACAGAAAGTAACAACCAAAAACTATATAAATTAATTTTAAAAAATAAAACAAGGTGGTCGATGGTGTTAGTTGCAGCCGTTATACTGGTTTAAGAACAGGTGTTCCGAACATACCCATTATGTCATGAGTGAACACATTTTACTACAGTTTACTCGCAAGCTTTTTGAAAGGGTCTTTGTATCGATAACACAATAACTAAATAGACACATACGTGGTCAAATCTTAAAGCCTTGGGCAATATTACGGTTCCCGTTCTAATCAACTACTGAAAGCTCAGGCCCGGACACTTGAACCCAAAAGCGCGTTGCAAGTCATTGCCAGTCCAGCTGTTGATACGAGTGGACGCACTATTGATGATAACTTATGTTTTCTGTTGGAATGTGATTAGTTGGCTTTTTTCAACTGCTCATGGAGGTAAGTATATTTATATACATACTTTGTTGTTAAATATATGTGGTATTCACAGAAATTGTGAAAAATGTTGTTTCGGAAATTGTTGAAAATTTATTGGGAGTGTTTAAAAGTCTGTAACGATATTGTTTGAAAGACAAACACGTTTGCAATTGCGTAAATTAAATATGCAATGTCGGGCGCTTGTCGTCTAATCTGGCGACCCGGTGGATGCACATATAATTGCCTGTCATGTTTCAGTAGAAATAAAGCAAATAAAGACTATGCTCGCATGCTAGGTATTATGAATTACAGAGGCTTATAATGAAATGTGATTATGGTTACCATAGCAATAGACTGACAGTAGTTTTAATGGTCGAAGAAGCCCAATATAAACCGGGTTCATGATAACTTAAACAGTTAACCAACACTCACTGAGGCAACGTTTATAATTTAAATAAAATCAATAATTTGACCATCGAGGGACATAATTAGGTCTAAGAAAGTGTTATATTTACAGTTTATCTTTAAATTTACACAATATCTGTAAAATCATAGATTTTGTATTCTGTAAATTTACAGATTATTAAAATCAAAGTTACATATTTAAGGATATAAGCACTGATACGTGTTTATTTCAATCGGGATGGTATTTATTAGACATATTATCATGTATTTCGTCATAAAAATGTGCTTTTTATTAAAAAAAATTATAACTTAGTCACTTAATTTACAGATTATTAATTTCAAAAACGGAAAATATGCAATATTTTGGAAAAAGAAGCACATTTTCTGTCTTTAATAATGATCTGATGATTTACTTTCAATATAAAACCAAATAAAACTGCGATTTTTGACTAAAACATGTTTTCTTGAAATTTGAGCCATCTATTCTGTAAATTTACAGATTGGATTTTATGTAAATTTACAGATATAATGTAAATTTATCGATATTGTGTAAATATAACACTTTCTTAGACCTGATTATTCTAGATTTCGACCCACAGTTTGAGGTTTTTTTTGTTTGTTCCAATTGCCAATGGAACTGGAACTATACCCTCTTCAGTAAATGCCCTAGTGGCGTTGGAGAGTACAACATTGAAGTTGAATTTGAAGAAACAGTGCTTATCAGTTTTGCTTATTTATACCTTGTGCATTCGTGTCAGTTCCTACTTTGAACAAAACATGTTAACTACATATAATTGATTATTGAATTTTAGATAACAGTGTTTGAATCTCTGGAACAGTTGTGATAGAAGTGGCCATATAATAACACTTGAGGTACATGGTAGAGCAATTACACGTATTGATACTGGTAAGTTTCTATATATACTATTTTCGAAATTGTATTAAGGCCTAAAAATGTAAGTTTGTTTCCTGTAACATGCAAAAGTTAGGGTTATGTTTTGAGAGGGCACATCCTTTGGTTCTTACAACCAAATTCTGTCGCCTAATTTATTCTGCAGCCTCAACCTCTACCATATCATTTAATTCATGAATAGTTAAAAGATAAAATATATTCGTGAAGTTTGACATTATCACTAATCATTATGATTGGATATATATTTTTTTTTTTATTATTGAATTGGATATCTTAATAACCAATGTTTATTGTCAATTCAATAAGTAAAACCAATGAGGGGACTTTCCCATTCGAACGAATAGACGGAATAATAGTTAACTCAGCAGTTACACCCAGTTAAACTTTGATATATATAGTTTACAAACTTTACAAGGCGGAATAGGTTATGTTTATAACAGTTATCATTTAACTTTTGAACGGAATGTAAATGGTTCAAATGTTTCTGTCATTTTCTTGTGTATTTAATATGATTGATAATATGTTATTTAACCCACTTGCAGTTAAAGCACTGTGTTTATATACTATGGTTTATCAAGTACACCATACTTTGTGTAGCACTACTTTATTTACACACTCACAATGGACTGTGAAATATATGTACATTTGGTAACAGTGATGTTGTAGAAAATTTAAATGCTTATTTTTGGATATTTTTTTCAGGAAAATATTGTTGGTTGGCACTGTTGAAGGCTATTTTATACACATTTTAATTCATGAAGTTGTTTGTTTCGTATGGAAAAAGAAATATTTGACACCATAGATTGACAAAATTAAAGGTAATCAATTCAAGATAATTGTAATCTAACTTTAAAAAATCATTTTCATATTGAGTTTATATCATAAATTTAAACCTTGAAATATCATTGGGTTGTTACCCTCTATTATAGCGACACAGTTGGCATCAACTCAATCCACCTTCATTTTTGTAAACAAACATGGCTGCCATAACAGAACAACCTTAAGGTAATTGCTACCTTTTGGATTTTTCTGTACAATGTATATGAAGAACACATTTACGCCAATCCTTGTGAACATTCCCAGCCGTTTTGCTCGGCTAGTTTATAAGATATTCTTACGATTTTGGGGACAGCCCCTAAAAACTGAAAATTGTACTTTATCCTATCATTTTGCTCTCAATAGCACAAACTTTGGCATACTTGAAATCTCGCATGTAAGGAATCATACAGTAAAATTTGTTTGGGACTGGGCAAGTTATTTGCATTTTAACTAGTATTTTAACACATGTAAAATTTTGTTTTTGAACAAAAATTAGTTTTACGTTAAAATCGTTGAACAGCATACTGCATACTGTTTTCGTATATGCAACAAATAAGGCAACAATTATAGAAGTTGCATACCAAATTTCATCACAACTTCTCGGCTAGAATTTGTCATTTAACTAAAAGTGATTCCTGAAATACTTTGCGAGATTTGGTTGTTTGAACAAATCATTCGTTTTAGTCAATAGTATCTTCTGTATTTTATCAATATTTTAAATTCCGAATAACTTTTTACAAATGTCACGATTTTAAGACATGAGGAGCTACTGAAACATCACTGTTGAGCCCTTGCATACTATCTGATCATATTAGATAGACGCTTTAGTTACGTCTAGGTCACTGCAAGCATTTTAACTTCCACTCAACTGATAAGGTAGCAATAACCTTAAGTAAAGTTTTTTATAAAACATGTGCATTGTGTTTAAGGCATATGTAATATTAATGACCGGTACCGCTTCCGAAAAATTCCGATTTTTTGATATAATAACATCCGTATAGTAGGCATCATCATTATATAGTCATCTTTATCACCTTTACGCATCTTAAAATCCCTAGATAATTATTGTATACATTCATATAAATATAGGTTTGTTTTTAGTCGATTATGTAATTACAACGTTTCTTAATCACATTTCGTTCCACATAGTATATATCGCCAATAAGGTATGGGTTACTTGTTGCCTATTATGGCGTACCAGCAGTGTCGTAATTAATAATTTGTAGGTACTTCAAATAGTATGTATGTACCGCACGTAATGATATGTAGGTACCTACATATTGTTTGAGGTACCTATATATTATTAGTAATGACCCTTTGGTACGTTATAGTCCATTGCTGATACAGAGGGAATCTCAGCTCTGGTGTAATAAATGATGTGAGGTTTATAAAGAATTTTGTGTTTTACAGAATATCCAGGTGAATGCCCCCATAATTGATTGAACAAGGTAAATCTCCCATGACAAGATGGTTTTCCCGATCGGACCTCATCATGAAAGGAGAAACAGGGGAATGGTGAGTGGTATTGTTAATTATATTTTGTTTAATCCTGCTTATTATGTTTGCGCTATAAAACTTGCCCTATTAACATAGTTCAAAGTGAATCGTCTCAAAATCAAAAGTGTTACCATGGGCAATGGCTGTTTGAACTTAATTCGGTTAAAGGTGTTCAAAAACTACAATATTGTGTAAACTAACAATGCTATTCAGTCAAAGGTTTTGATAAGCCTCATTTCATTAACGAGTTACTTACACTTAACAAATCTTATAAGTGTGCATGCTTATATTAACGATAGCTCGGTCACCAATTTTGCAGAGAATTCGTCGGTCCTTTGTCTGGGTCTTGATGCAGTTATCTGACCGCTTTGCGTTTAAATTTTATTTACAAGCATATGTGCTTATCATTGGTCTAAAAACAATGTAAACCATGATTTGAATGAAGTATAATTGAGTTTTAGAAATACCCACTTTCATCGGAAAAAGGAAATTTTTGACAGAGTTACCCCCCCCCCTTGACCATCAATATAAAAATGATGTTTTAAAAGTTGATCAATACCTCATGTTGTTCAGTAATAAAGCTAATTAATTTGTGGGTTTTTTTTAATTTTGTGAAATAACTTAAATTCTAATTGACCAGACTTAAACATAATTTGCAAGTATGTGTAAATTTCCCGGTAATGGTGGTTGTTTTGATTTTTCACGGTTTAATGAACCACATCTTTTAATTTTGATAAAAATCTTTTTATTGATTCGATCTTGAGGTAGCCAATAGCATATATACAAAATCAGCAATAATGGTCACGTCTTAAAATTATCAAAGCAGTTTCCTTATGATTGGGCAACCCTATTATTGTGCAATTTTTAGATAGTATTATAATAATGAAATATATATTTTTATATATAGTGGGTGCAACAGAATTCTCCAAGTATATCTGACGGGAAGGTGAACATGGTATTCATTTTGAAAGAAGTCCGGCAAAACAAGATAAAAAAGAAAACATGGTTGTGATGACCGGCTTGAATTCGGACCAATATCACTAGACCAAGAGGAGTGGAGTGCGGCAATTCACTTGAACTGGTAAGTTTCATTGACAAATACTTCTTGTGAAATGTAATAAGTAATCACAACTTGTAGTGCATTGTTCATTATAATGCCAGAAACTTACATCTCTGTCCGGCCAAACTTGATCAATGTTGGATCGTGATGTAGTTCGGATTCAAATGAATGTTTAATTTGTTAATGGTGTGGTTGCACATGACTCTCCATCATGGAATTGTTTGTTACTCTGAAGGCAATCTGTTGCATGACATCTCGAACTCAACTAACTGAACTAAGCAGGCGGGTACATTGAATTAGAGCCGCTTCCGTGTATCTGCTCTCAGATATTACAACCTACATGGTATGTACAACTGACATGGTATATCTTCAGTGTGAGCTACTGTTCATAGGTACCTAAGGGGCCTGATTTGAAAGTAAGTTTTGCCTGGGACGTATCGTTGAAGTGAGTCTGCAGCCAGATAATTCGTGAAAGATTGAGCTCTTCTTTCGGTGTATCTTCCTGTTTAGGGATTTTGGGCGAGCGGTAGTGTCACGAGGCTTAGTAGGATAATGATTGAATCCTTGCTGGACTAGTTGTGTTCGGCTACTCTCATTGATTAAATAAAATATTTATTTGAATGCGTCTACAGACCAATTTCACTAGAACAAGTTTGCCGGAGCAGTGGTATGAATTTCTTAGCATTATTATAACCAATGCCATCATGTTTGTTTACAGCTTGCATTTTACAAAAGTCATTTCACCCGGGCTGCATGTGTTGTAAAATATAGGTTTCCTTTTGTCAAGATAGTTAAGTTAGAACTTGTTAAGATGCAGTCCAGAAAAGGTGTTGTTTATTTGGCTGTCAGGTATTATAAGTAATTGGACTGTTCGACCCTGGTGCATATGGTCGAAAAATATTGGTAGCCCAGTGATTATTCTAGAACTGCTTAACATGATATTTGATTGCGTTATTTTTTGGACCACTAGACGGAATTTAATCATAATTGTTGTGCCTCACCCCTCACAAAAACTATGATTCTATTTGGTCTATTGGGACGGGGAATTGCGTAATCGATAAGTGTTTAACATTCGAAAATAAACACTAAATTTAACGCATATGTCTCGTAAATTGTGGCCGGAGAACGTAGGTTTAGTTCGGTTGATAACTTAGGTTTAGTTCAGTTGATATCCGGTCCATGCAATTTGTTTGTATTTAATTGGCTACCAATAATAAGTTCCTATAATTTAGTAAGATAGTAACAGTTACCGTTGTCCATGTAATTGCTTGATTCTTATTAATTGTTGCTTCTTTATTTTCATGTTTCCAGAGAAGAGGAGTGGAGTGCGGCAATTCACTTGAACTGGTAAGTTTCATTGACAAATACTTCTTGTGAAATGTAATAAGTAATCACAACTTGTAGTGCATTGTTCATTATAATGCCAGAAACTTACATCTCTGTCCTGCCAAACTTGATCAATGTGGGATCGTGATGTAGTTCGGATTCAAATGAATGTTTAATTTGTTAATGGTGTGGTTGCACATGACTCTCCATCATGGAATTGGTTGTTACTCTGAAGGCAATCTGTTGCATGACATCTCGAACTCAACTAACTGAACTAAGCAGGCGGGTACATTGAATTAGAGCCGCTTCCGTGTATCTGCTCTCAGATATTACAACCTACATGGTATGTACAACTGACATGGTATATCTTCAGTGTGAGCTACTGTTCATAGGTACCTAAGGGGCCTGATTTGAAAGTAAGTTTTGCCTGGGACGTATCGTTGAAGTGAGTCTGCAGCCAGATAATTCGTGAAAGATTGAGCTCTTCTTTCGGTGTATCTTCCTGTTTAGGGATTTTGGGCGAGCGGTAGTGTCACGAGGCTTAGTAGGATAATGATTGAATCCTTGCTGGACTAGTTGTGTTCGGCTACTCTCATTGATTAAATAAAATATTTATTTGAATGCGTCTACAGACCAATTTCACTAGAACAAGTTTGCCGGAGCAGTGGTATGAATTTCTTAGCACTATTATAACCAATGCCATCATGTTTGTTTACAGCTTGCATTTTACAAAAGTCATTTTACCCGGGCTGCATGTGTTGTAAAATATAGGTTTCCTTTTGTCAAGATAGTTAAGTTAGAACTTGTTAAGATGCAGTCCAGAAAAGGTGTTGTTTATTTGGCTGTCAGGTATTATAAGTAATTGGACTGTTCGACCCTGGTGCATATGGTCGAAAAATATTGGTAGCCCAGTGATTATTCTAGAACTGCTTAACATGATATTTGATTGCGTTATTTTTTGGACCACTAGACGGAATTTAATCATAATTGTTGTGCCTCACCCCTCACAAAAACTATGATTCTATTTGGTCTATTGGGACGGGGAATTGCGTAATCGATAAGTGTTTAACATTCGAAAATAAACACTAAATTTAACGCATATGTCTCGTAAATTGTGGCCGGAAAACGTAGGTTTAGTTCGGTTGATAACTTAGGTTTAGTTCAATTGATATCCGGTCCATGAAATTTGGTTGTATTTAATTGGCTACCAATAATAAGTTCCTATAATTTAGTAAGATAGTAACAGTTACCGTTATCCATGTAATTGCTTGTTTCTTGTTAATTGTTGCTTCTTTATTTTCATGTTTCCGGAGAAGAGGAGTGGAGTGCGGCAATTCACTTGAACTGGTAAGTTTCATTGACAAATACTTCTTGTGAAATGTAATAAGTAATCACAACTTGTAGTGCATTGTTCATTATAATGCCAGAAACTTACATCTCTGTCCTGCCAAACTTGATCAATGTGGGATCGTGATGTAGTTCGGATTCAAATGAATGTTTAATTTGTTAATGGTGTGGTTGCACATGACTCTCCATCATGGAATTGGTTGTTACTCTGAAGGCAATCCGTTGCATGACATCTCGAACTCAACTAACTGAACTAAGCAGGCGGGTACATTGAATAAGAGCCGCTTCCGTGTATCTGCTCTCAGATATTACAACCTACATGGTATGTACAACCGACATGGTATATCTTCAGTGTGAGCTACTGTTCATAGGTACCTAAGGGGCCTGATTTGAAAGTAAGTTTTGCCTGGGACGTATCGTTGAAGTGAGTCTGCAGCCAGATAATTCGTGAAAGATTGAGCTCTTCTTTCGGTGTATCTTCCTGTTTAGGGATTTTGGGCGAGCGGTAGTGTCACGAGGCTTAGTAGGATAATGATTGAATCCTTGCTGGACTAGTTGTGTTCGGCTACTCTCATTGATTAAATAAAATATTTATTTGAATGCGTCTACAGACCAATTTCACTAGAACAAGTTTGCCGGAGCAGTGGTATGAATTTCTTAGCACTATTATAACCAATGCCATCATGTTTGTTTACAGCTTGCATTTTACAAAAGTCATTTCACCCGGGCTGCATGTGTTGTAAAATATAGGTTTCCTTTTGTCAAGATAGTTAAGTTAGAACTTGTTAAGATGCAGTCCAGAAAAGGTGTTGTTTATTTGGCTGTCAGGTATTATAAGTAATTGGACTGTTCGACCCTGGTGCATATGGTCGAAAAATATTGGTAGCCCAGTGATTATTCTAGAACTGCTTAACATGATATTTGATTGCGTTATTTTTTGGACCACTAGACGGAATTTAATCATAATTGTTGTGCCTCACCCCTCACAACAACTATGATTCTATTTGGTCTATTGGGACGGGGAATTGCGTAATCGATAAGTGTTTAACATTCGAAAATAAACACTAAATTTAACGCATATGTCTCGTAAATTGTGGCCGGAAAACGTAGGTTTAGTTCGGTTGATAACTTAGGTTTAGTTCAGTTGATATCCGGTCCATGAAATTTGGTTGTATTGAATTGGCTACCAATAATAAGTTCCTATAATTTAGTAAGATAGTAACAGTTACCGTTGTCCATGTAATTGCTTGATTCTTGTTAATTGTTGCTTCTTTATTTTCATGTTTCCGGAGAAGAGGAGTGGAGTGCGGCAATTCACTTGAACTGGTAAGTTTCATTGACAAATACTTCTTGTGAAATGTAATAAGTAATCACAACTTGTAGTGCATTGTTCATTATAATGCCAGAAACTTACATCTCTGTCCTGCCAAACTTGATCAATGTGGGATCGTGATGTAGTTCGGATTCAAATGAATGTTTAATTCGTTAATGGTGTGGTTGCACATGACTCTCCATCATGGAATTGGTTGTTACTCTGAAGGCAATCTGTTGCATGACATCTCGAACTCAACTAACTGAACTAAGCAGGCGGGTATATTGAATTAGAGCCGCTTCCGTGTATCTGCTCTCAGATATTACAACCTACATGGTATGTACAACTGACATGGTATATCTTCAGTGTGAGCTACTGTTCATAGGTACCTAAGGGGCCTGATTTGAAAGTAAGTTTTGCCTGGGACGTATCGTTGAAGTGAGTCTGCAGCCAGATAATTCGTGAAAGATTGAGCTCTTCTTTCGGTGTATCTTCCTGTTTAGGGATTTTGGGCGAGCGGTAGTGTCACGAGGCTTAGTAGGATAATGATTGAATCCTTGCTGGACTAGTTGTGTTCGGCTACTCTCATTGATTAAATAAAATATTTATTTGAATGCGTCTACAGACCAATTTCACTAGAACAAGTTTGCCGGAGCAGTGGTATGAATTTCTTAGCACTATTATAACCAATGCCATCATGTTTGTTTACAGCTTGCATTTTACAAAAGTCATTTCACCCGGGCTGCATGTGTTGTAAAATATAGGTTTCCTTTTGTCAAGATAGTTAAGTTAGAACTTGTTAAGATGCAGTCCAGAAAAGGTGTTGTTTATTTGGCTGTCAGGTATTATAAGTAATTGGACTGTTCGACCCTGGTGCATATGGTCGAAAAATATTGGTAGCCCAGTGATTATTCTAGAACTGCTTAACATGATATTTGATTGCGTTATTTTTTGGACCACTAGACGGAATTTAATCATAATTGTTGTGCCTCACCCCTCACAAAAACTATGATTCTATTTGGTCTATTGGGACGGGGAATTGCGTAATCGATAAGTGTTTAACATTCGAAAATAAACACTAAATTTAACGCATATGTCTCGTAAATTGTGGCCGGAAAACGTAGGTTTAGTTCGGTTGATAACTTCGGTTTAGTTCAGTTGATATCTGGTCCATGAAATTTGGTTGTATTTAATTGGCTACCAATAATAAGTTCCTATAATTTAGTAAGATAGTAACAGTTACCTTTGTCCATGTAATTGCTTGATTCTTGTTAATTGTTGCTTCTTTATTTTCATGTTTCCGGAGAAGAGGAGTGGAGTGCGGCAATTCACTTGAACTGGTAAGTTTCATTGACAAATACTTCTTGTGAAATGTAATAAGTAATCACAACTTGTAGTGCATTGTTCATTATAATGCCAGAAACTTACATCTCTGTCCTGCCAAACTTGATCAATGTGGGATCGTGATGTAGTTCGGATTCAAATGAATGTTTAATTCGTTAATGGTGTGGTTGCACATGACTCTCCATCATGGAATTGGTTGTTACTCTGAAGGCAATCTGTTGCATGACATCTCGAACTCAACTAACTGAACTAAGCAGGCGGGTATATTGAATTAGAGCCGCTTCCGTGTATCTGCTCTCAGATATTACAACCTACATGGTATGTACAACTGACATGGTATATCTTCAGTGTGAGCTACTGTTCATAGGTACCTAAGGGGCCTGATTTGAAAGTAAGTTTTGCCTGGGACGTATCGTTGAAGTGAGTCTGCAGCCAGATAATTCGTGAAAGATTGAGCTCTTCTTTCGGTGTATCTTCCTGTTTAGGGATTTTGGGCGAGCGGTAGTGTCACGAGGCTTAGTAGGATAATGATTGAATCCTTGCTGGACTAGTTGTGTTCGGCTACTCTCATTGATTAAATAAAATATTTATTTGAATGCGTCTACAGACCAATTTCACTAGAACAAGTTTGCCGGAGCAGTGGTATGAATTTCTTAGCACTATTATAACCAATGCCATCATGTTTGTTTACAGCTTGCATTTTACAAAAGTCATTTCACCCGGGCTGCATGTGTTGTAAAATATAGGTTTCCTTTTGTCAAGATAGTTAAGTTAGAACTTGTTAAGATGCAGTCCAGAAAAGGTGTTGTTTATTTGGCTGTCAGGTATTATAAGTAATTGGACTGTTCGACCCTGGTGCATATGGTCGAAAAATATTGGTAGCCCAGTGATTATTCTAGAACTGCTTAACATGATATTTGATTGCGTTATTTTTTGGACCACTAGACGGAATTTAATCATAATTGTTGTGCCTCACCCCTCACAACAACTATGATTCTATTTGGTCTATTGGGACGGGGAATTGCGTAATTGATAAGTGTTTAACATTCGAAAATAAACACTAAATTTAACGCATATGTCTCGTAAATTGTGGCCGGAATACGTAGGTTTAGTTCGGTTGATAACTTAGGTTTAGTTCAGTTGATATCCGGTCCATGAAATTTGGTTGTATTTAATTGGCTACCAATAATAAGTTCCTATAATTTAGTAAGATAGTAACAGTTACCTTTGTCCATGTAATTGCTTGATTCTTGTTAATTGTTGCTTCTTTATTTTCATGTTTCCGGAGAAGATGAGTGGAGTGCGGCAATTCACTTGATCTGGTAAGTTTCATTGACAAATACTTCTTGTGAAATGTAATAAGTAATCACAACTTGTAGTGCATTGTTCATTATACTGCCAGAAACATACATCTCTGTCCTGCCAAACTTGATCAATGTGGGATCGTGATGTAGTTCGGATTCAAATGAATGTTTAATTCGTTAATGGTGTGGTTGCACATGACTCTCCATCATGGAATTGGTTGTTACTCTGAAGGCAATCTGTTGCATGACATCTCGAACTCAACTAACTGAACTAAGCAGGCGGGTACATTGAATTAGAGCCGCTTCCGTGTATCTGCTCTCAGATATTACAACCTACATGGTATGTACAACAAACATGGTATATCTTCAGTGTGAGCTACTGTTCATAGGTACCTAAGGGGCCTGATTTGAAAGTAAGTTTTGCCTGGGACGTATCGTTGAAGTGAGTCTGCAGCCAGATAATTCGTGAAAGATTGAGCTCTTCTTTCGGTGTATTTTCCTGTTTAGGGATTTTGGGCGAGCGGTAGTGTCACGAGGCTTAGTAGGATAATGATTGAATCCTTGCTGGACTAGTTGTGTTCGGCTACTCTCATTGATTAAATAAAATATTTATTTGAATGCGTCTACAGACCAATTTCACTAGAACAAGTTTGCCGGAGCAGTGGTATGAATTTCTTAGCACTATTATAACCAATGCCATCATGTTTGTTTACAGCTTGCATTTTACAAAAGTCATTTCACCCGGGCTGCATGTGTTGTAAAATATAGGTTTCCTTTTGTCAAGATAGTTAAGTTAGAACTTGTTAAGATGCAGTCCAGAAAAGGTGTTGTTTATTTGGCTGTCAGGTATTATAAGTAATTGGACTGTTCGACCCTGGTGCATATGGTCGAAAAATATTGGTAGCCCTGTGATTATTCTAGAACTGCTTAACATGATATTTGATTGCGTTATTTTTTGGACCACTAGACGGAATTTAATCATAATTGTTGTGCCTCACCCCTCACAACAACTATGATTCTATTTGGTCTATTGGGACGGGGAATTGCGTAATCGATAAGTGTTTAACATTCGAAAATAAACACTAAATTTAACGCATATGTCTCGTAAATTGTGGCCGGAACACGTAGGTTTAGTTCGGTTGATAACTTAGGTTTAGTTCAGTTGATATCTGGTCCATGAAATTTGGTTGTATTTAATTGGCTACCAATAATAAGTTCCTATAATTTAGTAAGATAGTAACAGTTACCTTTGTCCATGTAATTGCTTGATTCTTGTTAATTGTTGCTTCTTTATTTTCATGTTTCCGGAGAAGAGGAGTGGAGTGCGGCAATTCACTTGAACTGGTAAGTTTCATTGACAAATACTTCTTGTGAAATGTAGTAAGTAATCACAACTTGTAGTGAATTGTTCATTATAATGCCAGAAACTTACATCTCTGTCCTGCCGAACTTGATCAATGTGGGATCGTGATGTAGTTCGGATTCAAATGAATGTTTAATTTGTTAATGGTGTGGTTGCACATGACTCTCCATCATGGAATTGGTTGTTACTCTGAAGGCAATCTGTTGCATGACATCTCGAACTCAACTAACTGAACTAAGCAGGCGGGTACATTGAATTAGAGCCGCTTCCGTGTATCTGCTCTCAGATATTACAACCTACATGGTATGTACAACTGACATGGTATATCTTCAGTGTGAGCTACTGTTCATAGGTACCTAAGGGGCCTGATTTGAAGTAAGTTTTGCCTGGGACGTATCGTTGAAGTGAGTCTGCAGCCAGATAATTCGTGAAAGATTGAGCTCTTCTTTCGGTGTATTTTCCTGTTTAGGGATTTTTGGCGAGCGGTAGTGTCACGAGGCTTAGTAGGATAATGATTGAATCCTTGCTGGACTAGTTGTGTTCGGCTACTCTCATTGATTAAATAAAATATTTATTTGAATGCGTCTACAGACCAATTTCACTAGAACAAGTTTGCCGGAGCAGTGGTATGAATTTCTTAGCACTATTATAACCAATGCCATCATGTTTGTTTACAGCTTGCATTTTACAAAAGTCATTTCACCCGGGCTGCATGTGTTGTAAAATATAGGTTTCCTTTTGTCAAGATAGTTAAGTTAGAA
This sequence comes from Spisula subtruncata, assembly GCA_963678985.1. Classification (NCBI taxonomy): domain Eukaryota; kingdom Metazoa; phylum Mollusca; class Bivalvia; order Venerida; family Mactridae; genus Spisula; species Spisula subtruncata. The sequence continues at coordinate 24,438,660 of OY787676.1, read as the reverse complement.
CTTGTTAAGATGCAGTCCAGAAAAGGTGTTGTTTATTTGGCTGTCAGGTATTATAAGTAATTGGACTGTTCGACCCTGGTGCATATGGTCGAAAAATATTGGTAGCCCAGTGATTATTCTAGAACTGCTTAACATGATATTTGATTGCGTTATTTTTTGGACCACTAGACGGAATTTAATCATAATTGTTGTGCCTCACCCCGCACAAAAACTATGATTCTATTTGGTCTATTGGGACGGGGAATTGCGTAATCGATAAGTGTTTAATCATAATTGTTGTGCCTCACCCCTCACAACAACTATGATTCTATTTGGTCTATTGGGACGGGGTATTGCGTAGTCGATAAGTGTTTAACATTCGAAAATAAACACTGAATTTAACGCATATGTCTCGTAAATTGTGGCCGGAAAACGTAGGTTTAGTTCGGTTGATAACTTAGGTTTAGTTCAGTTGATATCCGGTCCATGAAATTTGGTTGTATTTAATTGGCTACCAATAATAAGTTCCTATAATTTAGTAAGATAGTAACAGTTACCGGTGTCCATGTAATTGCTTGATTCTTGTTAATTGTTGCTTCTTTATTTTCATGTTTCCGGAGAAGAGGAGTGGAGTGTGGCAATTCACTTGAGCTTGTAAGTTTCATTGACAAATACTTCTTGTGAAATGCAATAAGTAATCACAACTTGTATTGCATTGTTTATTATAATGCCAGAAACTTACATCTATGTTCGTATACTGTGTACGGATAATTCATGTAGTTCGGTTGATGCCAAGTCCATGAAAACTGGTTGTATTTAATTAGCTACCAATAATAAGTTCATATATAAATATATTTACTGAGATATTAGCAGTGAAAGTAGTCCACTTGTTTTCGAAAAATATTTAATCTAACATTGGTCTATCAGGACTTGACTTTGGAGTCGTTGATGATGTAATTGCTTAACGTCGAAAACAAACAACTACAGTTTAGTTTATTGGAATTTAATAGGAAAGTGCAAGTATTGGTTAAGTGCAGGAAAACCGATAATGCGAATTATGAGACATTACTCGTATACTGCGGAAGAATAATTTAGTATTAGTTAAGTTGATGTCCATGAAATAGGGGTTTATTACATTGGCAATCATATGCGAGATGTACTGTAAACGAATATATATTCGCGAAGCTCGCGCATGGTAGATAATTGCGAAATTAAGTAGCCGAAGAACTGTTCAAACTATTAATATGAACATCGCGGGAGACTTAAAACCGCGACAGTTTGTAATCGCGAAAATACCGACGATCGGCAACATGCGAAAGTTTTTATTCGCGAAAATACCGACGATCGCCAACATGCGAAAGTTTGTATTCGCGAAAGTAAATTGGTTCACAGTATTTAATATTTAAACAGTTTCTTGTCTATTGTTTATGATTATTATTTTTCTGTATTTTCAGGTTTTAGAGCAGTGAAGTTCAGATATTCTGTCAGCTTCAAGAGTCCAAGCATATATAGTTAGCTAGTATATTGCTTTGCAGATATGTGACGAAAGATCTTTATTATTGTTATCATTGGTGCATAAATTTAAGAAATAAAGTCATAGATGTACTCAAGTGTTGTTATTGTGATAATGTTAAGGCAGTATATCAAAGGAAATAACTACCCTTGCTAAAAGGGACAGTCACTTTTGCTCGTGTTTTACATTGTGACACATTGTGCTTTATGATCAGTCTTCGCCCGTTTAGCATATTTATGTGGGTCACAATAGATTACATTGTAGGCCTAATGGTTTGGGTTCAATGACTACAAAGACACAATCTATATTACGATTTGGATTGCTCAACAACATACATTTCTAACCATACATATAGATGGCCGGTGATAACTCTTGTCTTGTATATATACAATGTTTTATCAACACACCATGGTCAGTTGGCCAAGTGTTTTCAATTTGGATTGAAATGATATATTAATTTAAAGTAATTACACTCTAAGATTTAACAAAAACCAACCTCGTTTATGCCTTTTATTTCAATAGTAAACGAAGGCTAGCGTTATCACTTGTGGACTATATAATGAATTGTCGGGTAAAACCCAAATATTGCATTTTAAACACAGCTTAGATTACGTAGCTCAGAACATGGCATGCTTGAATATCCGTACTTATCCGTTATGAAATCAAAGCTGCTGTTTTAACAAAACTACAAATGACGGCCTACAACGATTGGAGAAAGTTTCGCTCACAGACGTGCAAGACTATGCATGTATAAAAAACACAAATGGATGCAAATCAACCATCCATATGAGATTCATGGTCAAACAATAGAAGTTGTCGGTTGATTAGCTGAGAGTAAATATTCACAATGCACTAAATTGGAACAGTCTTATACATAAACATTCTGTGGCGTAGAATGCGAACTTCTCATAGGCAATCACCAATAATTACATTCACCAATACACAATGAAGACAGAAGGAGCTTTGTTGCACTACCCCTATTGGAACAATGACTGAGTATGATGGGTATTGTTTTATCAACGTACGTACGTAAATCGTAAACTTACTTTCAAATTGTCTGTAAAATTGGGGACACTATTGTTTGTAATGGCACATTCATGGATCGTGGTTAGTATTACAGCTCAAATGACCACCGTAAATGCTTTGATAAAACAGTACCCTGATTTCCCATTCGCCAATGCAAACGTCTGGAAACTCGAGGTGGTACAGCACAGGGCTGTGAAAATATTTCTTTCAGACATCGAAATACATCAAGTGTCACTACCATTTCCGGCAATTACAATAAGGAGTACAACTTGAATTATATAGTACAACAATAATGAGTACAATGATCATATTTTAAATCTGCTTTCAATGGCAATAAATGATACAAGTTAAATTTTATTGTAATCATCGATAAGTCATTCAGTGGTTTGGTTTATAAGCTTGGGCCGATGTCAACGTGATGACTGGTTGGGTTGAGTGCTACCTTCCCTGTCTGATTTCCTCATATATCTTAATTATTTATCTGGTAATTATCATTGGCGATTTCAATAGTTCTATTGTTGATGATAAACAAAGGAATTTGTTATTAAGACGGTTTCTTTCTGACACTCAAACCATACACATTAATACATTGCCAATATGCTGTGGTGCAAAGGACACATTTGTTTCATACGATAATGTATATACTATAACAAATGAGTATGTATGCTTACCAAATGACTGTATTGATATTGTTGCTCATTGTGATGATTGTCTTAATGTATTGTCGATTCAAAGATGTCTGTCAAAACCGCCATAATGTTCCATTTCTGAATAGCTAATTGCTGCAAGTTTAACCACTACGCTTTAGGACTATTAGCTTTTTAATCATTTAAGTGTATTATTGATGGTGAAATTTAATCCTGACACACATTTAATAATCAACCGGGGTGAATGTTTGTTTACGCGATTGTGACAGAGATCTTTGAATCAACTATATCTAGGCATAGACCAGCCGCTGCTCGTATTATTATACCACTGGGGAATTGTAATTCTTCCTCTGAGATTGTTAGTATCAAACGTGTACATTGGAAAAAGGCAAGCGATATACAGACAAATGCATATGTTGAGAGTGTTACGTATTCTGTTGAAATGTGTTCATCTGTTCTAGAAACAAAGGAGAGTGTTGACTCCTCATATAACAATATGTGTGATATTTTTATTTTGACCAGTGCCGCATTATCGTGTGTAGGACACAAAGCCTTTAACCCTCATCTGAAACCGTTTTGGAACAGTGATTTGTGTATATACCACAAAGCGATGAGAAACCAGCGTGGTGATTGGTGTAGATCTGGTCGACCGCGATGTCGTACAGACATAACATATAATGCATATAAGTCAGCAAAGAGACAATTTAGGCGGGCTCATAGAAGATATGCAAATGAACATATGAAGCGAATACACGACGTAGATTATATAACTGCAACCAAACTACATCAGGTATTAAGTTCAATGACACTACTTACCGCGACCAGTCAGACATTACAGAACTGGAGATTTTACTTTGAACGGTTGTACGTGCCTTCGAATTCGGACCAATATGATAAACAATGGTATGATCACGTGAACAATGAAGTCAATTTGTTGCAGGACAATCTAGTTCCTGCCAAAACAGCGATAGTTTTACCTAATGATGTGGAACGAATCATTACTGCTTTTCCACAAGGTAAAGCCTCTGGATGTGATGGTGTTTCATATGAACATCTGAAGTGTGTGGCGAATGTAGTGTACTCTAAATTGGCAGAACTATTTACATGTATGTTACGCATAGCTTACATACTTGATGCTCACAAGTGCGGAATAATAATAAAGGCGGTTCAAGACGTAAGGACAATCCTAGGAGTTATAGAGCGATCACGTTGTCTTCTGTTGTGCTAAAATTGTTTGAAGCAGTAGTGCTGCAACGATGTAAAACAGCAATGATGGCAGATCTGAACATACAACAATGCGGTTTCCAAGAAGGTTTAGGCTGCCTCATGACATCGTTTATGCTACGGGAAAGTGTATACTTCGCGCGCGAACATGGTTCGAAACTATTCATGTGCTTTCTTGATGGCAAGCAAGCCTTTGACAGAGTTTGGCTTCAGGGACTATTTTACAAACTTAGTGCTAGTATCGACTCTACATCACTTCTGGCCTTTATGGAATTGTACTCGAACATGACTAGTTGTGTAAGGAATCATGGTTATACATGTACACCCAGATGGTTTCCTGTACGTCAAGGAAAGCGACAAGGGGGGAAAGAGCTCCCCTGACTGTTATTTGGTATATATAAATGAACTTATATTTGAGCTAGAGCCTCGTGGATTGGATTCTGTATGTATGATTTGAACATAAACAGCCCTACTGTAGCGGACGATATGGTACTCATTTCATATTCTCGGAAAGCGCTTGAGGGAATGCTGAAGATATGTTACGACTATTCGTGTAAATGGCGTTCCTAATGTGCTGTGATCGTATTCAATGAACAACGTGATACTGAAATAAATCGTACTTGGTTACTTGGACCGGAACGTATACAGGAAGCTGATTCATCCATACACCTTGGATTAAGATGTGACAATTATATGTCCACCGGTACAGTCATGTGTGACGCCTCGTTGAAGTTAAGATGAACTCTCAATTCAATTATATACAGTGGTTTAAGCCCGACCGATCTTAACCCAATTACAACTCTTAAAATCTATAAGAATATTGTTTTGCCCAATGCTCCGTTATGGTCAAATTACTCTCAAGGTGATTTGAGACAGCTTGAAATTTCACATAGACGTTGTTGTCAAACAGATAATTAGTGTCAGTAGATGTACAAATACAGACTTTTCGTTGGCATGTTTGAATATTGAATCCGTGGAAGAGCTAATAGACTATGAAAAATTGCAGGTTTTGGGGCACTTTCTAGCAAAACAAGTCTTCATTCACAGACTTGTACGATTTTTTGTGAGTGATCGTAGTACGCTGGGATTTGTTCCCGAAATATATAGACTCTTGCAGAAGTATAATATATTGCCAATTATTCAAGTGTACGTTACTAGTGGTATATATCCGAGTAAATTGTGTTGGAAAACAGTTAAGAACAATGTTAAAATAGCGAACAGACTTAAACGAAGAGAATGTGTACGTGGACAAATAAAATGTGATGTGCCGTATTTATTTACAAACGACGAAAACTTCACCATATTTTCGATCGCTAGAACAACTCCATCATTATCAGTTCTTTGTAAAAAGGTTATGAGACTGCTCAGTTGGATAGTCTCTAGACAGTTTGTAACTAAATGTGTGAAATGCGAACGCTTTACTGAATGCCTCGTCGACCATGTTTTATGGTTTTGTGAAACGTCTGAGGAGAAAAGATGTCAACTTTTCATTGAACATTCCAAAGTAATATGGATACATACATGTAACAACTTTCAGTTTATACATCTACCCACATTTGAAATGAGTAGGCGACTGGTCTATCGTGCTTTGCACATTGCAGAAAACAAATATTTCTGCCATTTCAACCTACTCAAGTTGGTCTGTGATATGTTGTAATGAATGTTGTTTATATGTAATGCCTGATATATTTATTTATTTGTCATCATAACTACCATTAATTCGTCCTTGTGTTTCGTTTTCGGACAAGGCTGAATATCCAGTGGTACAATAAGTTCGTATGTTTTTGTCAGTTTTTGATATGTGATGTTTGCCTTACCTGCCAGGTGCCTAAAGTATATTTGAAATGGTCGTTATGATAAGGTGACATCTCTATATAACTACAAATAGCGAACATTAATCTTTCGTAGTGGATTATATAAACATCATGGTTGGTCATCCATATTTTTCATACATACTTGTATATACCCATATTTGTCATATACATACCTGTATATATCTCAATCATAACTATGCTGTTTTGTAAGTTATATTGTATTGTTGTACATAAACGTATATGCTTATGTAAATTTATGCTCTTCAGAATAGGAGGAATAAAAGTTGTATACTATCAAGCACAAAATGAGGTTGTAATGTATGTTAGTCTCAAATAAAGAAACCAAGATTATTATATTATAATTGGAGTATGACAACATTCAAATTTCAAGTGCAGAACACGATTAATTTTTCTAGGCCAATTGCAAATCGTGTTGATAACGGACAGTGACATTTAGAAGTTTTGTTTTTGGCGTAACGTTGATGTCGGTCCTTTTTTAAAACAGGTGACCGAGGCCTACGCAAAGCGCTACCGAGCGCCTTAATTTAGTTACCTCCCATTCAATCAAACATAGAAGACGGGATTACCTCCCGTGGAAAGCGCTAGGTAGCGCTTTGCTTAGACAACGGACACCAGTATTTCCGTTTTTTAAAGATAAACTCGACCTCGGGACAATAACTCGGTGACTTGACGTAGGTGCAGTAACCTTTTGAAAATTCCATTGAGTCACAATAACATAGTGTATAACCAATTGTGCTTGTGTGTGAAAACGGCTGCGTAGCATTGTTAGGTTGGCATTTCAACCAGCCTGACAGTGTGATGTCGGCAATCCAGCGGCACGACTTCACGCCGCCAGGCCCCGATCTCTCGAAACTTCACGAAAGATATATCAACTCAAATTGAGATTATGCTAAAATCAGAGTCAGAATTATAAATAAATTTGGTTCCAGCTTTTGAAACGATGCTGTAATAAACCCAGAATGTAATTTCTGTATAGTGATGCCAGTTTCCAGTCAAGCCTTGCATTGAAATTAACATAAAGACATATGCCAATATGTGAGATGTGATCTTGCTCAGATGTAGTTGCTTCGGGAGATCGGGACCAGGCTTTTGACTGCTATGTTGTCAACTTCGCATTGCCAGGCTGTTGGGTTGCCAACTGCATGATGCCAGGTAACCAGGCCGTCAACTTCACGTCCATACAGTACAGGCTAAATAATACAACCACACACTATTCTCGTCTGACAATCAGAATAAAATCAACACTTGTACATGTCATATATGGTCATTTTATTATATAACATAATATCACTACACGCAATTTGCTTCCATCATCGGGTGAACGCACGTGCACTGTTTACCATCAATGGTTTCTGTATGGTTGAGGGGAATCACGTGACCTTCAGGGGCGGGGCAATTTGGTCCTGAAACGGAATGGCAGTGTCTTTGTTAGAACGTGTTAAACCTTATTTAAGGTGTCACTCCGGTATGTAAAACTCATTTTGAAACAAAGTGAAGGAATGGTAAAACCATAGTCTATTGCGAGGCTTCTCAAATTTTGATAGTGATTTTAAATATTCATTCTCAATCTTAGCCAACATGATACTAGGATAGTGTGATGCAGTCACAGTAATGCTTCTTATCAGTATTTGCGTAATCTTTTATTGGGTTATTGCGATAAACCGAGCACACTAATGCGTTTGTTCGTTCCTCACGTGACAAGGCGATGTTGTCATCGTAAAGTATACAGTATATGTTCGAATCCCCAATTATAGGCATGATCCAATTGAATGATGTATGAAAGTACTCCATTATACGTACCATTTGGGCACGATTGACAACATAGTTTAGGGTCAGAGGTGGGGTCAACACATGGCGGCAGGGGACATGGTACTGGATGGCAAAAATGGTGTCCATTGATAGTACATGGATGTGGACAGTCAGTGTCGTCAGGTTGATCTGAAAGAATAATTACCGGTATATCATATGTACTCATTTATAATGCGATATTATTTATAAGACGCACCCAGACGCACCCAGACGCACCCAGACGCACCCAGACGTACACAGACGCACCCAGACGCACCCAGACGCACCCATGGCTGAGATGCAAATTTTACCGTATACAGTAAAACTTCGTTATTTCGAGGAGTGATTGGGATAAGTAAAATGCTTCAGATAAACCGGGTGCTCGAAATAACCAAAAGGCATGTATTGATGATACAAACGAATATTTGTTTAAAATTTGTTCGAGATAGGCCAGGTGCTCGTAATATCGATGCTCGTCATAACGAAGGTTTACTGTATATACAATTGTACGACGAGATCTTACTTATTAGACGTGTCCTGATGCGATATCCACGGACAATATATGCGTATTAGGAAAATCTCACTATAAAACACGTTAAGGTTCATTTGCATTGACATATTTAAACTGTAACTTTTTTGTTATTATTATTATACAACGACCCTTCGACAGGGCAAAGATAGCCACGCCTTATTGCTTGTCGGACATTGTTCGTCGGATATTTGAATTAAAGCCATTGAATTATGCAAATATTTGCAATTTTTTCAATTGTTTTACCACCAAATGTTGGTCCTTTCATTATCGAGCAGATTTTTATATTAATCGAAATTATGCCGATACATCTTTACCAATGTGATCTACCAGGTGCTATATTACGGTATTTGTTTTGAAATAATTTAAATATACTGTCGATTCAATAAGTAATACCGATAAGGGAACTATCCCATTCGAAAAATAGGACGTATTACATTTAATTCAGTTATTACCAGTCAAACCTAGATAAACATAGTTTACCTGACGGAAGAGATTATGTTTATAACCGTTATCATTTTACTTTGAACGACTATAGGTGGATAATGAACTCAGGGAGCAAAACGGGGGATGTACTGCACAAACCCTACTGATAAAAGTACATAAGCATGTAAACCCTAGATATACACCACTAGTAAATAACTTGCATTCATTCAGACGAGCTTATGTTTACAACCGCTAGCATTCAACGTTGAACGGACTGTAGTAAACAACTTACCTTCAGTCGTGGTTGGACAATGCTTACAACACTCTCCCTTGGTTAGGATTGGATCATCACAGTTCGGCAGTGGGCACGGTATAGGGCCGTTGTATTGTACACCACCCTGTGTGCATGGGTACTCCTGTCCAAACACCTGACTGGCCACCGTGACCGTTAACACAATAATCAGTATAAATGCCATAGCGCAATAAATAACTTAGTATAAGTTTTAGTTTAAGTATATGTATTAAAACAGAAATGTATAAACAAATATAACTGATAATTCCTTATCATTTATGAAATACTCCAATCAACTTGTCAAAGAACTGGAATGAAATGATAAGTTTAGAGAAGGATAATAAACTAGTATTGTGTTAATATATTGTACGGCCCTCCTCAAAATGTGCCCTTATCTTTATAATAGTTTACAGGATTGTGAAAAGGGCTGACTTTTGTGTGCAAAATACCGGTGATGACATCGAACCGGGAAGAACAAACTTTTCGCGCTTCTCACCTCAAATACTTATTTTTCACAGATCTAGGGATTTAGGAGTGGTGACATGGGTTGGTACAGTAGGTGAACCCTCCTGGGACCTTATTTAGCAACGTTGTAAGCCTAAAACACAGACTTAGACTTTAACAAACTTACATGGTGCGTGACGTTCATTTGTGAGCATATTTCTGATTCAAACTTTTTATACGAAATGTATCAATTTCCGTGAAAACATCTAGCCTTGTCGGTGTTTGGTGTGTGTAGTGAACCTCGTACTAAGTCGTAACGTCCAGCCTCAGCTAACGAAAGCAAAGGTCAATGTTAAATTATAGACAAGCGATTAGTGGCTAAGAGCAGTTACCGGAACAGCGTGATTTGTACACACTGGTGCTAACTGTGGTGACTATAGTTCAACTACAGCCCGCGAAGACCTTCGGTGGTTAAACTATGGTCGGACCATCGCTACTTCACTTTAGTTCTTGTTTATACTGCGCCATCTTGAAACTATTCAAACGGAAATGTGAGTTTTGACGACAGGAGGAACTAGACATGAGCAGATCATCGAATCAGACTAGACTATAGTTAGGGCTAACATCCAGACATAATATAGCTGGCTTGGGAATGAGAATGTCGTAAGTACAAAATCAATTAAGAAAAAAACTGTTTGAAAATTACTCTTTACTTATGGTAAAACAAGCTGTTTCAACTACAGTTTGATAAACATGTCTATTTCAGATTTTCATGAAAATGGACTCATAAGAAGCGCCTCGTGATGCTGATTTTAAATATGTATCAGTCTTACAAGATCGTAAGTAGTACTTACGACCTTCTCATTCTAAGCCAGCGATATATTGGCGTAACCTACGAGATCGGACCTCAAACAAGGAGTTAATACTGTGATAGGATGGGTGACTTGCAAACACTGGGTTATCTCCCTTTAAACGTACACATTTCTCATGCGTATAGAAAAAGATAATAAATTCCAAAGACCTGTAATTTAGGTCTTTGTAAATTCGGACAGGGACATCAGCACAGAAAACGTAATTAATTACACGCCACAATGGCCAACACAAAACAGGATATAAACATCCGCTGAAAGTCCATCACTCAGCTGCCGAAGTTTTTCAGCACCTAGTTTCAGCTGTAGAAAACCGAAGGTATTAGTTTCAGCTGAAATATTGAATGTCCTATATACTCAGGGTTGTAAGAGCCATGAATGTTCACATGGTGAATAAAGCACCAAATTTGGCACAGTTGCTCTATAAATCAGTTTGAACGATATATTTGTTAGCCGTATAAGAATGAGCAAATAAGTCGTTATGTCTTTTTACGAGTGTTTTGTTCTTGTCTCAGGATAGCCAGATAGGTTTTCGAACTTCGGACGGACGCTAAACGAAGAAACAATTTGGTATGTCCTAACTCTGAATTCAATGGGGGACAAGCCTTATTAGCCACCTATTCAATTTGGCACATCTACATCTGGCTAAATGGGGTTGGTAAACATGCCCAGTTAAATCAGTCCTAGCTCTAAGAGCAAAAGTTAGGGCCTCATGTACAGATATTCTGGGTTCGTGTAATGACAAATAATACATTAGTAGGTACACAGCCAATGTAAAACTTCATGGCATTTTGTGGTACCGGGGTACATGGCACTACTTCAGTTATTCATGGCCATGGAATACATGTTACCTCATAAATACTTAACCATGTACTGCGAAGCCATGGTTCCATGGAGTATCTGTAAAGAAGGGTCATTCTTGGCCCTAAAAATACAACCATTCCTTGTGGGGTACCGACCTCTAGTAAACAACTTCATCTACATATACTTTTAAACACAAATACAATCATTAGGAAGAGCAATGCTAGTGCCAAATGCTGTTTTAAAGTATGCGTGATACAAACATCTATTACAAAATATAACAACATAACCAGGCAAATTTTGAACTAATATTGATATACATTCACATTCACTATACAACACAATATTATGTTTTATCTCATCGATTTGTGCAATGAATATTCGGTGTTAACATGCATGCGACCTGATAACATCGATTATTATGAATATTGTAAGCAATCTTTTATTGACTTTGCTGAATTATATGCTTTTTACCCGCTAATGGGCTTAAGTGAAGTTTAAACCACATGTGGGGCCTCATATCCACAGTTACTATTTAAAATATGGTATAGCTTATAAACCAACATTCAACATAGTTATATATTTCTGTAACAGATACTTTGATTAAATCTATAAGTAAATATAAATATTTTATTATCGTTTCTCTACATATGAATTTAATTTATTTATTTTCAAAATAGATTTAACCCTTTATTTGACCTCAATTCACTAAAAGTAATCAAATATTAGTTATTTACTGTATATTTATATTACTTTATTATTATTTACCATTGGTATAAAATATATCTTGTATTTGAGTATTGAATCAATGTACTGAATTATTTTCTATTGTATCTTATATTAAGTTTTGCGTTTAGTTTGTACCCCTAATGGGGCCTCATTTTCACATTGGAACTATTATTAAAGTATCAATATATTTAATTTTTATATACAACAAAATATAAATCACTTTAACAAATCATTTGTTGCACGTTTTAGAGACATTTATATGTCTTACAGATTGCATCGTGAACATATTAAATTCATCCACTTTTTCATGATTGACAAATGTCCTTTATAGGGCCTCAATCAATAAATAAGTAGTATTTTAAATTAATTAAATTGTATCATAAGCATCACTGGGTCAACTGGGCGGCATTTCATTGTTGTCTTGTTCAACTTTTCATATACTGAAACTAAGTATACAAACATGTTTTTAGTTCTATGAAAATTTTCAAAAATACCCCTTTCGGGCCTCATATTTGCAATAAAACATGTATAATAGTGGAATTTATAATACAATATATCAAACATGTACTTGATTCAGACATTCCAATTCAAATTTTGGTGATTTTTATATTGTTTAAAAAATTTCAGCGTTTTCATATTTTTAGTGTGCAGAGCAATTAAATTGGATGGACCCTATTTGGGGCCTCATATATGCGAAGTAAGGGTCTGAACAGCTTGCCTCTTTCACTTTTCTGGAAGCCAATATGTTAATTGTTATTTTGTGAAAGTTTGGTGCTTTATACACCTTGTGAACAAAATGACCATTTTTTGGTTCTTACGACCCTGAGTAATACCAGTTTCAGCTGTAAAGGGACTGAAATACCTAGTTTTAGAACCCGAAGTCACTTTTTGAGGGAGCTGTGGCTGTGTCACGGTTTCGCCGAGCATTTTTCAGTTTCACCGTCCGTTTGATTGTTCTTCTTGTGACATGCACTTGTAATATTTCGAGTTTGTTTTTAATTGAAATAGTGTCTATTAGACCTTTACCGACCCAATAACTTTACATTTGGTATTGGTGGGGTTGTAGAGAAGTATTTTTTTTATTTTGAGCGTGTATACTTTATGGTACTCTGACATTAAGTATATTTATTACAAGTTGATTGCAAAGGTAACAGTTTCGTTGAAAAAGAAATAAAAAAATGAAATTGAAAAAAAAATTCTCGAAATTAACGTTATAATTAAATGTAACCTGTGGTTGGTTGTGGATACTCTTCGTATGTGCTCTGTCAAGTGTATGCTTGTGAAGTTGTGATACTATAAACCTTATAAATTATAACTAAAACAAAAATGACGTAAAAGATGACATCATCACCCTTTAGACGACATAGGTAGTCTGGTTCCCTGTCCTAAATCTTACAGTGGTTTAGGTCAGGCAGCAACCAATAATCGATAACTCCAGTGGTCAAATCAAAATGGCGGGTGTACGTTAGTTTATATAGGCAATTTTAGAATATCACCCTGAAGTGTATGTTATGTATGTGTCATTTTGATGTGACTTTGCATAGTAATGCAAAAAATAATGGTTTTTGCAATGATAGAAGTTTATTCGCTACAATAGCACTAATATCTACAAAATAACGTTTATAAAATGATTAAAATATTTTTGTAGCAGTGTTTTAATAGTCCATCAATTTGTAATTTTCAAGTGTCCAAGTTAGCGCGATCGGTAGAGCCACTGACTTGTAATCAAGGGATCCCTGGTTCGATCCCTGTATAGGCCAGTTATTGTTTTCCTTTTTTTAATATTTTGCTTAATTTGTGTAATACAAAAACTTTATTTTCTCATCATGTTCCTTTTTCAAGTATAAAATAATAGAGAATTACTTTACATATAAAAATAATAAATAATAATAATGACAATACTGGTATCGAACCTCCAACATCCAAGTTACTGATTTGACGCTTTACCAACTGAGCTAACCGGGCATTTGATATCAGGGGCGATTTATATGCACTATATACACGATGGAACAGAAAATTTCTTAGTTTACTTTGCGTTTTTTGTACATATCAGTTGTGTCATTTTAATGAAACATGTTTAATTGAAAAGAACATACTTTTGCCCATTAATATACAAAATCTCATCGAAATGACACATACATAACACACACTTTTTTGGGATATTCTAAAATTCTCCATAGAAGCTAATGTTAAACCGCCATCTTGTTTTACACATGTAAGCGACCATATTTGTTAGATTGCGCCGGACCTATACTGTAATGTAATGAAAGATTTAGGTACCGGGAACCAGACTACGACATAGGCACTAAGTATTTGCTAAGACCTTGTTTTTACATGAACCTAAAAGTACCAAATACAAAGAGAAGGTACTGTAGTGAACATGTTTATCCGCAACGGATATGACGTTATGGAAGCTGGTATCCGGTTTTCCTAAAGTTGTCACAGCAAACATGGATACCAGTTCATGTTACGTCATATTCCTTGTGTCTAAACATGGCTGCTGTACTACCTTCTATTATCTAAGGATACACTCCGGTAAATTGAAACCATGTGTATATGATAGACGCTTTACGAAACCCAAACAAGTAATACATGTGTATTCTTTTATTTTGTGGCATTTTATATTGTAACACCACATTGTGAATCAACCGACGGCATTGTAAATGTGCACGGAACCACCGTAGATATCACCTTGGGAACAAAATGCTACGTCACCAGAAGCCAACGTCACGTTCGTTCCTTCCGGGATGATGACGTCACCATGGGCACAATTAGGACCTGACAATCACAAAATATACATTTAATTATATACACTGTTATATATAGTAAATTTTAAACTTTTCCGAAAGTTAATCGTATTGATCCATTCTTGTCACCACAAAGAAACAATGACTTTGACAGAACGGACAATAAAGTACTAGTATCTAATTACTATGTAATGTTTCTGGTTAACAGAAAACGGCACAACTAACGAACAAAAACAAATATATATTTCTTAGGCAGTCTTGACCTAGAAAAAAATGTTTTACACTAACGAACCCCCTCCAAAATAAAAAATAGGGGATATATGGCAACAAAATACCACAAGCAAACATTCCTTACCATTTAAACATTCATAACAACAGCCTCCCGGTCGTTTGACGCCGTCAACACATTTTATGTGACATGGCAACGGGTGACAATAGTGGTAGCCATGATGTGTACATGGATACGGGCACTCAGATGTTGTTGGGTAGGTAGTCGTTGTAAAATGTTCCCTTTGTCGTTTAATGCTCAATACTTTCGATTTTCTCAACCTAGAATAGAAAAATCAAATGCATGGACGCCGAACTTCACTCTCTGAAATGTGGACAAACCACGTTGCATTTGGCGTATTTTTGGCTTATACCCCAAAGAGTAATTTACCAACTCTATGTTCAAAACCATTGGCTTATATTATGCCATCGACCTTTGACAAAGTTGTAAGTTGATTGGGGAAACAAGCTGTTGCTTAAGGCGTAGTAAAGTCTAGTACAAAGCATGTCAACGGCTCGCTTCTCAAAGATTAGCCCTATAAGCTAACAGACATAACGTTGAAAACATTTACATGTACAGCTATTTTAAAAATCATTAGTAAAGTCTTTGCTTGGCTTGGCATTACAGAACTGCATTTAGTATTATTCATTTTCCAAATTAATGAGATAACATGCATACTAGTGTAATACCTAAAAGGCAAGTTTGGAACTGCGACAGCTGTTGTTGTTGCTGCTGCGGCTGCTGTAGTTGTTGTGGTGGTGTCCGAGTCGTCTGGGCATGATCCGCAGCAGTTCCCACGTCCGAACACTGGGTTGTCACATGGTGGAGGAGGACACGGAAAAGCGAAAGGGCATCCGTGTATGAACCTCCGTACCAGAATATTATTCCCCGCGAGACATGTGACCGGACCAAAGCATATTGCAAAACAGGTCGCGAAAATAAGTGACAAACTCCCACCGCGCATGCGCATCGTTAATATACCTTATACGAGCTTCAGAAAATTGATCGAAGCGTTAGTTGAATAAACAAACAGCACAGTGTGTGAACAAAGAGTCGTTTATCTGCAGAACTTCTGGTCCCCCTTATCAGTGAATTATGTCCTTATATCACGACACGTTAGCCGTCATATAAACATTCATGTATATACACATTGTGATTATCAGCTTGCCACTATTACATTGTTTTCTACTGTTAAATTAGTTGAGATAATGCAAGTTTTAATTCCCTGGTCTTAATCGTATATCAAAATTATTAAGCTGAACATGGTCGTACAATGCAAGACTTGGGTCTATGTCCCTCTGAGCATGTTTTGCCTCGTCGGATACACATGAGCAACGGGAACATGGTTCTTGTGCTCTATGAGAAGCTTCCGGGAAGCCATTCAAGAGAAACTTTTGAACTCGGAGACATTGTGGCATTGGGAAACTGTTACTCCCAGCTGCATCGGGGATGTTCTTCCTATGACAATTAGAGGCTTCGGAACACGTCGAGGGACACACCTGTGCGACCACCTCTAATCAACAGAATTATCATTAAGCCTATAGTAAAACCTGCTTGAAAGTCCACCCAATTTACAATCTACATCTAAAATATAAAACATCTGCATGGCCATGGTCGGAATTCGGCTTACTACTCAGACCAAATTCATAATAATATGAGACGTTTAACTATCCAATGAAAAATGTATATATACGTATAAAGATAGAAAACAATTGTATGGTCATATTCAAACTGACTACTAAGACCAACTACAGAGACATGTCAATAGTGCAAAGGTGGTCTTATAATTGAGGTTTTACTGTTCTTCTAAATAAGCTGTCATAGAGAACAAATAATTTACACACATATCGCTGGCTTAGAATGAGAAGGTTGTAGCTACTACTTACGACCTTATAAAACAGATTAATATTTGAAATCTGCATCATAACGTGCTTCTTATGGGCCTATTGTCATAAAAATAGGAATTTGTCATGTTGACCAAACTGAAGTTGAACCAGCTTGTTTTACCATGAGTAAAGACTAATTTTACTATTATTTTAGCATAGTTTTTCCTTGTTTTCTCGATTTTGTACTTACGACCTTCCCATTTTAAGCCAGAGATATGTCGTTAGTTTGGTTGATTGCTCTGGATATGTTGAATACTAGTATTTGGTTTATGCTAAAGGATGTTCGAGACATATGGTTTAAGTTTTCCCCTGGTCCCATAGCTTCATAAAAAATTAGTTTTCATGATTAGGATCAGGATCAGGATCAGGACCAGGATCAGGATCAGGATCAGGATCAGTATCAGGACCAGGATCAGGATCAGGATCAGGATCAGGATCAGTATCAGGACCAGGATCAGGATCAGGATCAGTACCAGGACCAGGATCAGTATCAGTATCAGGATCAGGATCAGGACCAGGATCAGGATCAGTATCAGTATCAGGACCAGGATCAGGATCAGGATCAGTATCAGGACCAGGATCAGGATCAGGATCAGGATCAGGATCAGGATCAGGATCAGGATCAAACATATATTTACAGTAGTTTGATTATACTTTAGCTTGATATTTTTATACGCGTTGGTAGATCATGACAAAACCTTCAAATTTAAAGAAATTAAAATAAAGTGTTTATTCTCAGTACAAAAATACTAAATTTCATGATTTAATTCTGGTTTTTTTTTTAAATTGATTCTTTTCATGATCAGTTTTAGCCTCAAGTACAATAATTCCATTTTGCAACATAAAAATGATGTTCTGAATATTTTGAACATGTCAACTTGAAGTAGATTAGGCATTCTCCACATGGCTATAAGTTGTATTGCCATAAGTTACCAAAACATCCAAATAATAGGAAACTATTTTCAGGATCAAATTATATCAAGATCAGTTGATCCTTTGTGAACATGGGGCCTGGAAAATAATGTGTTCAGAAAAAAAAATATGGATAGTGAATCCTACTCGTCAACTACATGTATAAGAAAAAAATATGTAAAAGTAATAATACTTCACCATGTATATTAAGGAGCCATCTACCGTTGACTTCACAACTTTGAAGAGAAAAACATTTTTTTCAAACAGATGATTTTTTTTAAAGTATGGTCACGCGGCAATTATAGTTTGGTGCTATTTTCTGTTTCTAGCCTGATCTCATGTTCATATACGACGTTTGAATAGTAATTCATATTATTCTGAATAATTACTCCATACATGCTGCATGTTGTTGTTTTGTGTAGTCAACGTCTATTGGTCAATATCATCGTTTGTAAAACATATTTTCATTGGCTTAACGCATTATTTTACAACAAGTCTTACCTCTTATAAAACTACTTACTGTGTTTTAAGGTAAATAAAATCTAAGAAACAATTTAGAAAATTGGAAAAGGAAATAAAGAATATAGTTTATTTGCATATGTAGTCCTGAAAGGGACTTTTTACACAAAAAAAAACAATTGAATAAACAGCATGGTGATATATGGCTAGAAACGGTATTTCAAATAATATGATATCAAATATGAAGAAATATTGTACGTGTGTCCTTTTAAATGCACATGCAAACTCGTAATATGCTCGTGCATGTTCGTCAAAGACGTTGATTCTATTCCATCGAAGCCATTTCCACGACATACATGCGGAAATACATTTTTGGTGCACTCGCAATGATTCATACAGTATAGTTGGCCTATCGAAGATAGTAAGTGTTAAATGTGTGCTAAATAGTTTCAATTCAGTTAAGAATTTAAACTGTAAACATACACGTCCACTTGAAAATCCCCTCTTCAGACCCCATATACGTACAGATAACACGATGTATACGATTATATGTTCATATATCGACATTAACTTTTGTTTACAGAACGATAAAATTATCAATTACTCTAGACTAGACTTACAACTAACAACACGTTGCAACATAACATATGTCTGATTTGTAGTAGCAATACAGTATGACCGCTATTTTGAAGACTAGTAGGCGTGGTGTGCCGAATATCGCTTATAGGGCTGAATATGGCGTAACAAAAACGTAATTGGACACACTCCTGGCGAATACGGCATATGGTTACTATACGCCAAATCATATACGGTGCAATTATTAATGCTCTTCACCCTACAAATGTTGCTTATACATTGATGTGCGCCGTATTCGTCGCAAGTCATATTAGGCACAACATTGCTTGGGTGAAAAACTAACAATGGAAACCTAACATTCAAGTTTGTTTAATAAGGGTTCTTAGATGTTTACGCAAAAATATTAACTTAAATTGAAGATGTGTTTTGTCTGTGCCTTTCACTATGCAATAATTACAAATATTCAAAAACAGAGAAACCTCAAATAAACAACGCTTTTCGTGTTCTCTTCAGGGTAGATATACTAGTACATTACTATTTTGCTTAGAGCGGTTCTTTATGCACAAAGCATCTTAGTTAAACAATGTTTGCAAATACATGTAGCAAATTGAGTAATGTATTTTCCGATGTTGTGGTCATATTTCGTAGAAGGGTTTTCGGTAGCCATACGAAATACCAACGATTTACTCTAAGGGGTATGCCAAAATGTGCACCACCGACAAGTGTGTACGGCTTTCGCAAGCCACGTGCGATATGCTTAGACCGCGTGGTTTGGTGCACGATCTCATAGACAGTCATCAGGCCTTTGTATGAGTCAATACAACTACATGAACATGCCAATTAAAGTACATGAAACACAAATGCATTTTTGGAATTGCAAAATTAACTTGTTTTTCTTCTCATTTCATTCAACCTTGCAAATTGCCCAAATTGTAATCCTTAGATACATGTACTCTGTATTTGGCGAAAAGATGTTTTGATTTGAGAGTGAAGCTGTATGCTTGTAAGTCTTATAACCACGTGGTTATTAAATGCAATACCGTACTGAATTTTGCTGCAACGTGTACATGGCCTAAAACATTGCTGTATTATATAAAACAAACGTGTGTTGTGTTGGTTTTAGCGTAACAAACTAGTATGCCTCATAGCAACCGAGTTACTTCAAAACACCGCCTTCAACTCATATCAGCTTTTAGTTTGTAACATTATTTTTGTACCTTGTCTTTATTAGGATTATAACAAATGTTTCATTCAAACCAACTCAGGTCAATAGAAAAATTCCTACGTTGCCAGCTAACCGACAAAATATCGACCTGTGCGTCTACCTTCAAACAACATGGCCTCTGCAATGAGTTGTATTCATGCGCGCCAAATGCCGCGGTGTTTTGTAACCTTCCGCGATGAAAAATATCAGAAAGTCCCGAATTTCTCAATTCGATCAATTTGTTTTACCATATAAAGCTACCGTGAGTTCAAAAAAGCGTGTGAGTTTCTCAATTTTCTACCATATGTGTCGTTTCATGTCTGAATTTCACTGAAAAAGTCGAAGCTCATCGACAAAGTCTTGCACATTGAACCCTCTTGGTCAGATAAAAGCTTTAATCTGATTGGCTGAGAGCGTCACGTTATCAGAAGCCGCTTTAAGTAGGTCCTGGCTAGAAGATAGCGAGGCATTTTATCTTCTGGCTATCTTATCAGTGTTTGTACAGGTAAAATTGTCTTCATGTATTATTAGCTATTTCATTCCCCTATCTTTGTTGTTAATATGAAAATTTATAATGTCAGCCATTTTTATTGCTTATTTACTTTAATTCGAAACTAATGCTATTTATGGCTCTTCAGACAAGAGGCTGTAATATGCAAATTAGGATTGGTTTAAAGATCGACCGAGGTAAAATAGCCGTACATACCTGGAATGGCGGATTAGTCTTTCCGTTAAGGGTGCCCTGTAGGTAGTTGTTCACCTAATACCCGGCTACTTATAACGTAATGGTCATAAACACTTGTACGATAGTTTCCTTTATTTGGATATAACCACATTTCGGATGTTTGTCTCGAAGAGTGCCTTGGTTTTTATCAGTGTTTAGTACTCAGAGTTATAATTCACTAATGTTTCTAGAAGTGGATTTTATAATGGTTCGGAACTGATAACAGGGTATGTATGTTGGGGGTCAGGGTTGTCTCGACTGTTTGCAGGGCACCGTATCAGCGCCCGATATGGAATTTTATGAATTTTATCTGAAAGTGAGTTCACCTTATGTGTGAATGTAAATGGGATGAATAGATAGTAGCCTATGTAATGATTTATCACCCTTCGACTGAGGACTTGTGTCCTTTCCTTTGGCTTTATCTTTATGTTCATTGCAGCCGTTGTTTAAAGCACCAATGATTTTATGATAACATGTTATCTTGGCACTGATGACTAGATTCTGAAATACGTTGACGTCGGTGATAGATATCCGGATTTGTAGTTGAACATTTCGACATTCCTACATAAGTGACCTTCCTGTTTTTAAAGTTGGACGTAGGATACGCATTTTGTTTTTATTCGATTAACTAATTAACTAAATACATGCGCAAGCATTACCTCTCAATTACACGTGGCTCAAACAATTACTTGAAAATAAATTAAACAAAGGCTCTACAACGCTGTGTTCAATTTGAATTATAATTGAAAATTCGCAATGTGTAAGAAAGCACGGACTACTTTTTCGCCCCTGGTGTCTATATACGGCATTCACAGGTAAGCTCGCTTAAAAATGGCGGATGTAGTATTTGCCAGTAGTTAAAATGTCCGCCATATTGGATTATAAAAACTTGCATAATTTCTGAGGTAAGGACTATAAATTGACAATATTTTGGAAACAAATCGAAAGTTTCGGCCATTCTTTTATTTCATATAAGTTGTATGGTTGCGTTTCGTTACGTTTGTCGGACATTTTGAGTACTTGCTATGAAGTGCCATATGAATTCGATTGATTTCTTCCAAAATTATTATTAAAAGACTATTATTCATTTTATATTCTTTTTGGTACAGTTATATTTGCTATAACAGGCTTGAATATGTTTCATATTTGAACTTGTGTTGAGACTTTGTAAACACTTGATTTTGATAACAAGACGAACTTCAGACTAGACAATGAAATGTCTTAAAATAAGTTCCGTTTGGTCAACTTTGTCGCATGGACCCATGTTAAAAAACAAATGTCATCATCTATATATTAGAAATAAGATTTTTCGTTTGTCAGGTAGTGAAATGAATAAACGTAGAAATGACTTTTACGATTTAGAGCCTTTTTGAAACATGGGTCCACTAATCCAACTACATGTTAGCTCCCTGATATTTGGGTCGTAAGTCGAGTGCTAAAGGGGCGCCGCTAGTCATACCGCATTTACTTCTGGTTTTCGCTTATGCCCATTCATACACCTTTGTGGCCTGGTGAATTTGTTTGGTATTCAGATGAGTTAAAGACTGGTATAAAGTCCCGGTCGGCTCGTTCCAAGACGCGCCTCCACCTTTTTGACCACCACCTTCCGCTATAAAAGATGTACATGTATGTGATATTGCCTGACCATAGAAAATGACAAATTGCACCTGTTCAGTGCTTATTCATATACACTTATATATAACTTGTGTGACAGCTAAATGTCTACCCACGAGAATAATATCCATGTGTCACAACCCATGAATATTATAAAATATTGCTGAACCATTCGCATGTACACTGCCCATGTTCACTTGTAGTCAACTGGTAGAAGCGTGTGTCAGTATGGGTGTTTGTCTTCTTATGAGGGTCGAATGTGTTCCCTGTACAAGATATACTCGTACGTGTGTTTTGGCACAAACGTATGTTTGATGACATTGTCTTGTGAGCAAGGCAATCCATGTGTTTATACGTTTTGGAGTTACCGTCCAACCACTGTTATGACCAAACGATCTGTAAGTTTCTAATACATATAAATCAGGTTGTCACAAGTCTGAATGAAAGGCGAAACATTGCTGGGAATAAACAGGTATCTTAAAACATGTCCCTTTATCGTCACCCGGGGGTTTCTTGTCTAATTGACCAATGACCTCCAGGGAGAATTCATTTCTAATTGGGTTAGAAATAATGAAAAGTGTTTCAGAATCAGAAATAACCAAGTGCCACTGCTTATGTTCAGCCAGGGCCATCCCAAGTCACCAGTTCTGGATCGTGTCTTATGAAGTGGCAGGTGAATTGTAGCAAATATACTTTTCATGGAAGATATCCTTTTATCTTTTACATTCCTATTTGCACAACTGATGTTCTGCAATATACATCATTTACATGCCTCTTATAGCATTTTATGAACAAACTATGGCTGCTCAAAGCATTTTCTGTACACAAAATGGCCGCTTATACTTTTCGAATTCTTTTTCTATTCAACAGGTGGGAACTACACGCTCGACGTCAGGTGGTTTTGACTTCCAAGCCTTTGTCAGTGTCGTTACAGACTAGGAAAATTTGTGATAACAAATTGAGAAAGCCACCACCCCTGAGTGTCCCACATTATGTGTATTTTGGTATTAGTGGCTTTTCGTGAAAACTCATATTCATAGCATAAGGATTTACCATTTTGTGAGTGAAAACCTCGTCTATAAGTGAACAGTGGCTGTGACGCACCTTTTTGTGGATATCCCGGATTTAAGTGAAGTGCTCAAGTTTAGTTACAACCGTCTTGGAAATTATCCAAAACATAATCGATTGGTATATTCGATTTGCTATGACATAACGGTGTGTTTGGACTTAACCCAAGGTTAATCGAGGACGGGATCTAGTTTTCTTGACAGAAAGGCGTCCATTGGGTGCCATCAGTTTTAATGGCCACTACAGAAAATTTGCCATATAACTTATCGACTGGGGGATCGTCGGAGTTGAAGTATAAATTGGAGCAGCACTTTGGTATGAACGAGGGCAGGTCGTCGCCATATGATAAACCATACTCTCCCCACACCGCCTTACAAAAACAACAACAACAACAACAGCAACAACAACAACATAGTGTTTCCCCTGGCCCTCCCCGAATATCACCGAGACCGCAAGACGTAGCGGAAATGTCAACATCGGTGGAGGAAGAAAAGGTTCAAACACCGGAAGCTGATCAAAATGGTGCGGTTTCGGATGACTCAAGTGCGGATACGTACCATCAGGATAAACTGAGCGCGGAGTATGCGGAGGAGGGCAACAGAGCCGCCATGCAACTGACGGAGAATGGTTTAAATGATTCAAATTTAGCGCCACCTGAGTTATCAGCGATTAATATGGTCACAACAATGGCTGAATCTAGGATGGCGTACACTGGAATGCAAGCGTCTAACGGTATGTCTGAAGCCAACATGGCCGCCATGACAATAGAAAATGAGGAAAATTTAAACCCTCATATGAACGGCCTTTCTACTGAGGACGGTATCCCGCTTCAGCAACAGGTTATAAAATCGGAAGAAATCAGTGGCGAGGCTCTAAATTATTCCACAGAGGGAAACGTTTATACCCAACTAGGGGGACCGCCCACTGACGAAAGAAGTCAGCAGTTAATAACAATTGATCCTAGTTATCTGAGCGCCCCAATTTCAGAACATAGTGAAGATAGGGGTACCAGCCATAGCGTATTGAGCGCCGCGTTACGAAGCGGGTACACAGTTCAAAACATGACCCATTTAACCTCAGCACATCAGGTGACTTCATCAAGTTACGACAACGCAGGACATCTACTCCCCCAAGCGGATGTCGAGGCATTTTTCAGTGATATGGAGCGGCCTATGGCTACTAGCGTAAGTTTAGCTGGAATGTATACGGCCGGCACTGGACAGTTTACGACCCTGACGAATCCACCGGGCTTGACTCTGGCTCATACCTATAATCCTAACAGTGGTGGTAATAAGTTTATCACTCTACAGCCGCCAGCTTACTCTGACGCTCAATCGGACTATGGAATTACTCAGCTATATTCGCCTAGACAGGGTACTATACCGGCACAGTATCTCAGTGCCGACCAAGGTTCGAGCTCTTCACCGACCCCTCAGGCAAATACGTCATGGGGCAGCACGGGACCAGAGACTATGTATGCTACATCGACATCTAGTCATTCGCTAGGGAATCAGGGTCAAAAATATTCATACGCTTCTCTCAGCGACACTTCACCGCCACGTGACGACGCTCAGCAATATTCCAGGACTTCCGGCCTCCCTGGTTCCTCGTCTTATACCGGCTATCTATCACAGGACATGGGGTCCGGAAATTGGTACCAGAATGTAGCCAGTCCTTATTCAGAGATCAGACCCTCGGGTAAGTCAATATTTCATCACCCTTCGACAGTTTTGTTCACGTTATTCATGAAAATCGTTCTCGCAACTATTCTCTGTACATTTGCACACAAGTAACTGTGTCGTTGATAAAAACAATTACGAAACATATTTTTTCCATGTTACTATTTATCAACGATACAGTTACCTGTGTATTTGTTTAATCAAATTAAATTAAAACAACCCACTGTTCAAACATGTTGTTATCTCAAAATTGAAACCAAGCTTTCTTACAGGCAATAAGGAAGGCAATTTATCTTTTTTCAACATTTTAAACATATGCTGTGTAAGACCTATGTGTCAGATCAGTCACATGGTTATTTAGTCGTACGGTTTATTTCTTCAGATGGAAAATAAAATAAAATTGAAAATTAACAGTCACTTTGACTGCAGACAAATTCGCGGACACCAAGACAGATTGCTTGCACAAGCGTGAAAGCTCGACCATTTCCGTTTGTCTCCGGTAAATATACTAAATAATAGCATGCAGTGGACAAAGACCGAGGCTATTAGAATGATCGCTGTCTTTGCAAACCTGCTTTATCCGTCGAATAAGTGATCATAGACAAGTCCAAGACTGTCAAAAGCAACTGACGTGGCCTAGACATAAGCTGGACTAACCCTACTCTTTCCATCGACACTGGTATATGAAATTTTAAGTGTAAATGTACATGAATGAGACGTAAATAAAGAATAAATATACTGGTAAACATCTTCTGAATAATTTAATTGAGGTATTTTACCTACTAAAAAGTTGTATACAAAGGTCACAGTTTTTGCCCGGAACCGACTAAACTGCCTGGCTCGTCGTAGAGTCGGTTAGTACGTGAGTACCGATTATGCATTGAAATTTCTAAACAAATTATTTCGAAGACTGCTTAAGACAATACATGTAATTATAATCAGTACCCTGGTTGGTGTTTCAACAGCTATTACATGTACGTGTATAGTGTAAATAAGCCGTTTTTACACATTTCTTTAACACATTACTTTAACCTTTTTAATGAAATTTTTGGACTCGTTCTTTCATTTGTTGGACTCATAGATTTGCAAGTTTTCATGGAAATTTGTAAAAACAAATCGCTGTACATCGCGATCGTATGTGAAATCGTATCTTAAATGGTCAGCTTAAAGGCTTCCAGTACATGCTAGCAGTTTATGCATACTGGATAATATCCCAAAAACTCTAATTTGCATATTGACAAGTTGAAAGTTAGCTTAGTTAATTATAAAAAACGGATCAATGGCTGTGTGCTTTTTGTTTTAAATATAATTAATGTAGAGTATGTACAGGGGTCTTATTTACCTACATTTTGGATCTGCAATTCAGACTTAGACTTCATTTTTTACAACATTTATAATCACGTCCATTTCATTGCCATAAGATTGAACAATATGACATTTTGTCGTATTTGCTGTTCCCCACTATACATATACAATATATACCCATTTATATCAAAATTGGTATAGAGACTATATACGCCTTACAACACAAGAGCGAATGGAGCATTTGCCAATATAAAAATCTGAGTTTTAGTCTTACAATGTTGGTGAATAAGGCCATGGCTTCGGATACGTCTTGCCCTTCTTAGAGTTTTAAGGTTAGTAGATCGTAGAAAACACACACAGTGTAAATATAAGGTGAAATAGCAGAAACGTTTGGATTTTTCATGTCTGACATTTTATTTGTCTATAGTATAACACACCCGAATGTGTCATGTTAATATCTGCTTGTTTGTCAGCTATATACGGCTCGTACATACCCGCTTATCAGTTGTGTCTGAAACGGGGTGTTTTATTAAATTTGTAACATGGGTGTGATCGATTATTCTTAGGCCTAAAACGAAATAAATATTGGATTTTATTTTCCCTCTTGCGACCCTTGTCATATAAAACCCGTGTACATTTAGATGGGTAGAACAAATATATATATTTATGCTTCATCTTCATTATTCTGTTATTACCTTGAGAGGTAAAATGATTTTTGCAAATTTCATCCCTTAAAAATGGATTTGGTTTCGTGATAAAATTTTCTGTTTGGAGAAACTGCTGGGTAGGTTGGGTAGGTAGCACGAGTGAAACAAACAATATTTTATTTTATGCCTTGCATACAAACAGTGATAAAATAGCTATTGGTAGCTAAGCTAAGGGAAGTATTTTGTAAATGGTTTATTAAATGTGAGTGTAAATGTGAGTGAAATTTTCAAAAAGTACGTGTATCGTAAACGGTGATTCATATTGAAAAAAGAGAATTTTGAGTATTAGTTTTCCTGAAATAATTCTCGAAAGTAAATGTTTTCTGAGAAAAAAATCACGATGGTAAAAGTGCACGTATACCTGTATTGAAGCTGTGAATAGAACAAAACTGAAACTATCGCGAAAAGTTCTGATTTGTTCAGTAAGTTTGTGTTTCAAAGTAAAGTTGAAATATTTCGATATTAAATAGACAGAATCGTCATTTCCGCTAAACTCGCATTGAAAATCTTCAAATTTACTTACTTTGCACTGAATGGTGCATTTTGAGCGCTTTAGTTGGGTCACAAAGACGGAAAACACCATAATAATGATTAAGAAAACGAAATAAAACATCCAGTTGGTTTGTTGACAAAATAACTACTTGTAAATAATAAATGCATAATTTAAAGACTGAGCAAGGTACCTCTTGCAAAATTAGTATTTTGTCATCCACATAATTATATGACAGTACTTTCAAAGTCAATCGAGAACGGGTATCAATATACTGTCATCAACTTTGACTGGGTATAAGCTATATACATGAGTTAATGGTATTCACCGCTATTCTTTCGAATGGGATAGTTCCCTCATTAATATTACTTATTGAATCGACTATACTAAAATGTGGATTTTTGCATTACTAGTATTTCGACAGACAAACAGTGCCGTACCACAAGTGAACGTCATCATGACGTCAAGATTACATTTTACTAAATATGATTTTTGGAATATTGTTTCGACAGATATAGACATCATATAGTTAACATTCCGTCGTCGAGTATTTGTCGTTTGCGTAAAACATCCTAATGGTTCCACATTTCCTTGTATTTATTGGAGTGTCTAGGAAAGTTTTGGGAGTGATAATGTGGCCAATTTAGGGGACATATTTACGAGCCATAAAAAGAACATAACCACTATTCCTAAACATATAAATGAATTTGCATTGCACGAATATTCAATAAGCCATATTTCAAAATCTTTGAAATTTAATAATCGCGTAAAAAGTGGTTCTAACCTACGATAGCATTTCACATTTCGGGTTGCTGAAAAATTCAATTGAGGAATTTGTTAAATTTACAAGTTGATTGCATTATGTTAATGAGGCAGGTATACACACGATCACAACATAGTGCAGACGTCTGACTTAATGCATGCATTAAAACAAATCATTTGGTAGATGTCATATGGCTGAAATTCCTACGGAGACGGGGGCTCCTTTATTATAGTCACATGGCTTCAATATTTGCTAATGCCTTGGTCCCATTAAGCCTTTTTTTGCTTTGGCGATGTACTCCCGGTTTAAATTAACAAGCTTCGGGAGTCATTGGGAACAAGGATTTCACACATTGCCTAATGACTATCCCGAGGCTTCCCCTAGACATCGATGCCCATTTATAAGATCGGGAGTAAATCGCCGATGAAAAAGTCTCAGTGGGATCAAGGCATGAATCCTAATTGTTCATAAACCTTTATGCGAGAATGACCCTATTCGGTAATAAACTAAAGGTAATTAATTTACTATTTGCAAAGACCTAAATTACAGTGGAGTGTCTAATCTGTGTAATGTAGGTCTGTGCTATTTGTCATAATTATACATATATTCTGTATATGATATGTCATATAAATCTATCAATTTAGTATACTATAATAACCATCAAACTGATTTTATCTATATTTGATGCAATGTAGACGAATTTGGCAATGTTTTTGGGGCAACGTGGTTTCAAATTATATTAGTTTACCCAGGATCTTCTCTATTTATAGTTAGTGATATAGAATCAACGAGTTTGGGCAATTCCAGTAATCATAACTTAAGCAATCATTTACATTCAAATGTTGAATCAGGAAAATATGAAAAGTATGAATGTATTCGGCAACAAATTATTTTGTATTATCTTTACTTGCTATCTTAAATTATAAAATGCTGCATCATTAATAGACATATTAAAACCGTATTAACGGATTTATGCTTATCTATTTTTGTCTTAATCCGGCGTGTGGATGTAAAATTTTTAATGTTTGCACTTCAGTTCCCAGTTGTAGATTTATAATACTATATATAAAAATAAATAGTTCGTTTGGGGAGATATAGTAGGCGCTCAAGCCGAGAATGAGCACAACCAAAGTAATTTCATTTATTTCAAAAAGAGGTCACCGGTTTTCCCCCGAAACAGGCTTAATTAACTGCTATACATGCAGTCGAGTTGGTTTCGGGCATAAACTGTGACCTGTTTTTTACAAAACTATTAAGTCACGTGGTATGTCCACTCTGCATATGGTATGCACGATTCCGTTGTGCTGTTGATCTTAAAGTTTCCCGGATGTTACACAGAATACACCTCCATTTGAGGTCGAAATCAGCGTCAAGCTTTCTGGATTGTAAACAAATGCACAAGCCTGCTAGAATTTATTGCCACTATTTTCAATCGTAAAATTATTATGAGTCCATAAATAACCCGCCTGTATTGACATACGTAATGTTTATAGACCACTGTGTAAATAAACACCAGTCATTTAAGCCATATTGCGGAAACCGTCGTCTGAAAAGTGGATGTTTAAAGGGAGAGAATTATGACTGTGCTAAAGTCGAATTATTTAAAGTTTACATGAATTACTTCCCTTATTTAGTAAGAAAAATCGTCATTTTAAAGAGTTGAGTGTTCCATTGTGGAATGTTTATACGTAAGCTTTTAATCGCAATAAAGCATACAAATAAGATTTATAGCATCTCAATCAGTCATACAGCAATTTAGTTTATACGTTGTGAAAATGGGCGATCTCTCATAGTGGTTTCAAATATTCGGATTAACTCAATCAGCTGACACTGTGACAGGAATGTAAATAGTTTAGCTAATTGATAATCCCTGACTATTATACACGAGTGGGGACTTCATATTTCGTCCAATTCCATTTGGTCTAAAATAAAATTCCCATTTCGTCTATATAATGAATTTCTGTTTAGTCTAAAGTTAGATATAAACTAAATAGACACTGATTGGTTGTGTGATTATTTTTTAGCTAGATTTCATTTTGGGTTTGATTATCTATTAATCTCATAATCTCATAATCATAGTAGATTGGTGAATATTTTTGACTCAGACTTGTTTTCAGAAAAGATCAAAAATTTTCCTAAGCATGTAAAAAGTGAACACTTGGCATTAGGTATTCATTAATATTATATGAATCACAATCATGACCACGAATATGTATCAAATATGTATAATTATAGTCTGTCGTCAGATACACATTTTAGCGAAAATTTATTCTCGACATACATTTTTAAAATCAACATTTTACACTTTTTTCAACCGCCATTAAAATCATTCAGATTTCTATGATCAGGAAGAATTGAATTTTCAAAAAATGTAATAATGAATAAATCGATAAAAGTATGTGATAAGTGTGAAAATTGCATAGACTGATTCATATATGATTTATATAGCTTATAGTCATCCCAGACAGACAGTGTATAAATGTAGTTATGTTTCGTAGAACTTCTGCTCCATTCCCGTTAATTATGCGCTATCATGTATCAAAGATGGTGAATTAATTCACCTCAGATACGCGTGTTAACGAACCTTCTTTCTTTGTATGGAACACCAATCGTGCCACAAAAATGTGTGATTTTCTCAGAGAAAGAATTTTTTCAGGTTATTTTAACATTTTTGCTTTGTTGACCACAAAAACTTGCATATAAACATTGCAGACAAAACGTCAAAGGTGGTTGAACGGCTAAACTGCTGAAAAGTCCTTCCAATTGGTAAATTGTTTAGCTTATGTACAATACATTTACTCTCTCGTATTTAGGTGAAATAGTGAAACCTATTAAGAATATTAGTGTATTATGGTTTTTTAAACGGCTATTTTGTACTTGGTATTAAAATAAGCTAATATCAAGTTTTAAACAATATCTTTTAATAATAACAAAACCACCAAAGACTAAGTTTTATTCCAGAAAATTATGAAGGAATAAAATTAATATTTTTCAGTTTCTAAATGAAGGCTATATAAAACACACATGTGTAAAACAAAACAAATCCGTATTGACACTTTGTTACGTAACACATGGTCATCTAAGTCAAGTGGTCATGTGTCATCACGCGCGGATAAATACATTTATTACCCAAGATTCCGTCGTGGTATAGTATTTGTTTATTTATACCCATCTTTATGACACTTCCCGCATTCCGTATATAGATAATTACTAACAGACATCCTAGTGTCCAAATGACACGTGACATTTTATTGTAATTTATGCATGGTCACATGATATGCGCAGTGAGCGTGGTGCGCATCCTACCCCTCGTGTCAACACAAGCACCCCTTTCTTATCTCATACTGCCTTATCAGTGCCAGCATCAAAGATAATTGCAGACAAAAATAAAAGCATAATTAATTAATTTTATTTAATTAGTTGATTAATTTAAGACTTATTTTAAAGATGTATTTCGCAGCGGATATAGAAGCTATGAAATCACAGTATTTACAGTTCTATGGTAAGTGAAACACGCTTATTTTTTGGAGAGGGAGTAAATGCGAATTTCGCCGCAAAACGTTCGGACTGATCATTTTATGTAAATGTTTAAAAAGGCCACTAATTAGTTGGGTTTTTTTTGCGTATTAAATACATGGAATTAGATAGACGTATGCATGTATGTCCATGCGTGTATGTTCACCAACACATTTATATTATGTTGTTACAGGAACACTTCCCTTATTGTAAAATCATGCATGTTTTAACTTTTGTAGTATTGCATAATTTGTTCTTACATGTATTTTAATTAAAATGCATGGTTCTTATGATGTTTGCTTCGAGCTGCTTCAATTTTTACACTCTTTTATTTGTTAAAGCACTGTGATTTTAAACACGCATGTAGATATAGATAAGTTACATGTTTTAAAATAAATCTATATAATATCACTGCATCGCCCGGACGTTATTAATAAGAGGGGGGGGGGGGTTCTGGTAGAACTAATGAGTACTAATCTAATCGTGCGATGCTTGGAGCCTTCGATATGTGCTTTCAACAAATTAATACTAATTTTCAAACATACAACAATTAATAAATTATATTTCTACTGTAGCGGTTCGCATTGTATTTTTAAAAAAAATATCTAAGCATTATCCGGGCGTTATCGATAAGGAAGGAGGCTCTTTGAAGAACTAATGAGTACTAATCGTGAGACGCATGTACCAAGGTGGCCAGTATACGTTTCCGTAGTGAGTTAGATTCATCTGACACCATCCGTATTGTTGACATAGGCCATTTATAAACTTCTCGCGTGGTTCACTTTTCCAACTCCACTCTCTAAGAAAAACATGGTTCATTGGCGGTTAAACTAGAGTACTTGAAAACTGTGTGTATGTTCTATTTTATTCTGTGTGTGGAAAGCGTGCACTCATTTCGTGTGAGTTTTTGGAGATTGTTTGCAAATAAATCGTAAATTTAGAAAACTCTGAAATTTAAAATTTAAAACACAAACGAGCTAGTGTGTATTCAACATAGTGCCTTAGACTGGTGTATTGTCTAAAAGTTTCAAGACTGGCTGGTTGCATAATGGTGGACTGGGACTCTGATATCAAATTGTTGGCGAAGTATTATCTTCACGGTAAAAATAAAATGTTTTAATAGCTTCAATTCTGTAACATAAAATGTGTGATTAAAAATTATATGTTCGTGTTATCTGATAAAGCATGGTGCCAATTTTTTAAAATTCACTGCGTTTTCTGACGCATTTGTTGATGTTTACTTTGACATATAGTCGATTCAATAAGTGATACTAATGAGGGAACTATATCTAAAGAATAGCGAGGTTAACAGTTAAATCTGATACACCGGACGAGCCAATGTTTATGACCGTTTCTTTTTAACTTTGAACGGACTGTAGTATGTCATATATAACTATTAGGTCGCATGCATTTTTCGTGAGTAACGTTATACATGTATTTATTTAAACCATGCCACGAAATTGTCGAGTTTGGCAAGTGTATATAGTTATTTTGTTGTACATGTCCATGCCATGTGTTCACTGCATGGTCACGTGGGTTTTAAATAACGCCAGAGAAAAACTAAAAACAGGATGTGAATAGTTGTGTGTGTAACATATTTTTAACTACTCCATGTCAAACGAAATGGTTCAGCTTGACTTGCATTAAGAACAAGATAAACTATGGAATGTCTAAAAGTCTGAAATAGTTTCAGGGCTTTCCACTTTTTAGAAGATGATTAAGAACTCGTCGAAAATTTAACATGAAAGTCATACGAGTGTTAAATTTAATAATAAATAGAAATGCTTTCCAGTAAATAGATCGACTTTTTCAGATTTACTTTTATTACATACTTTCAAATTTATTTAATATTCAACTTATAAATTCGTGGTTAAATCGAAAGACGTTATAAGTCAACTAATTTATTTCCTCTTATATTAGTCTTCGTATATAAAATTGCCATGTTCAGTAAACTTGCCAAGCTCAGAGATCTAAAGATTAGTTGACAGTTGTAGACTTAGTTGAAGTATATTTACTCCGCTCGATTTTGAAGGTTGTTTTCATCTGTCAATTTGAGCGAATTCATTTAATTATTTAATTAATGCATCGAACTCGAAATATCTTATCCCCACCCCTGGAACAGTTCACGTCAGAACAAGCCTACTCGTACGTGTACATGACATACACGTGATTCGTAATTCAGTGTTGTTTAAACGCCATATGTTTTGTTCCGGATTGGGTTTCGTTTTCGGAATAAACAATCTTAGAAGAGGGGCGACTTAAATGTTCCGAGAAAAGCTTTAGATACCTCGTATTACCTGTTATGACATGCATGATGAAGGCATGGTATGTTCCAGGCTTATGTCTGATTTCAGGTTTTTAGTTGACAATGATAATTTAATTTTATTTATGCTACTATTGTTAGCATGGACCAAAGACCTAAACTACGTTTTTATGTCTAACCAAATAAATCAGTTTCATGTTTCATAAGCCTGGTCATACATAGATAAGACTTTTAGTCCATGTAGTCACGTAATTCTATATATCAACGTGTTTTCTTAATTCATTTAGATAAAACATTTATCTTAATTCGACCACAAATTAACTTTACCCGGATGTCACCAGATAACACCATACCATCACGCGTGTATATGTACGTTGTGCTTCAGATAGTACAATGTAATATGTTAACTAAGGATTATATGAGATAATCTATTCCTTTAATTGATATTTGATCGAAGACACTTAAGCTAATAGGATAAACGTAGTGATAAGTAATTTGGTGTTCATGTATTTGCACAGTAATTAATACGAAACAGATCTGTTAGTATACACATACACAAAGTATGCTATCTGTACATTTTCGTCCGAAACATAATTTTTCTGTGAAAAGTGTATGATAAAGAAACTACATAAAAATTTTATATCAGTATTTTTTAAAAATTAATTCGACGGTTCTCGTTGCGAAAACTAAAATATTCAGGATAACGAGATATTAAATACACAATCGTGGAAGTTCGGCCATTTCATTTTGTCTCCCCCATATATATTTGCATTGCTAGATGTTCAGAATGAAAATTGCAATTTCCTCTAAATTCAGTCAATCTACTGGCAACATACAAAACATACGTTGTGTGTATATCACCCTAAATATCACAGCTCTGGAATTACAGACAAACTAAAACATTGTGGAATGGTAAAAACCTCCAACGCTCTCACAGAATCGCGTCTTTTGTACTCAGAAACGGAAATATCTGCAGGACTGTTTTTACGCATCGACTACCCGAATCTTGTGTTTCTTCCTCGTATGTTAGCTGAGAAACGGTGTATTATGTCAAGAAAACTGTTTTCTTACTTGATTTTCAATGTTCTATGTTCATAATAAAATTCATCATTTGTAGTCACCCTTATCAGTATTTAATTATACTGTCGTTTCAATAAGCAATATTAATGAGGGAATTATCCCATTCGAAAAAGTAGCGGACGATGTTATTTTTATAACCATTCTCGTTTAACTTTTAATGGACTGTACATGGTTCATTAATTAGGTCAATAAATAAATGGACATTAGGATTGAAACAAATAACGTTACAATATAAATTTATAACTTACATGAAAAGTGAAAACAAAAACAATAAATATTAATGTTCATAATTAGGAGCATTCATTTTATTTGTAATTTACACGTTATGCAGAACCAGTAATGTAAGGTTTTAATTTATAGTCCCTGTCAGAAATTGACAAGTCTTGAATTCAAATGCTTTAAAATGCTATCTTAACCTCAGGTAGGCCTATTGTAACTAAAACGAAAAATATCAAAGAAAAGTATATATTTTACAAGAAGTTGGGGTTTCTTCGTTATCAATGAAACAGCTACCTATGATCTAAACTAGTTGAATAAATCAAATAATTTCTAACGTTATTCTGCTTCATATAAATTACAAGTAGACGTTATAAGTGGTTTTAACATTGGTTATTTCAAAGATTATTTATAATTTCACTTTAATATGTATTTCCATTTACACTTATTACATTTTAATTACCCTGAAACATTTACTTTGAGCTAAGTTTGTCAATCCAAAAATAAAATTTGAAAAAAAATTGGAGAGGGGTAGTAAATAAATATGACCCAACTTTTAGTTTTTGGAACCACATATAAGTAATAACTGTATAATACTATTATTGAAAAAGAATAAAAAGTGATGTTTTTGTGTAAATTTATAGATCTATATCAAATTCTGTTAAAAATAACCATTGAATTACAATAATACATTTTACCTGTGACCAAAGAACACCATTGAAAAATACTATATAATGCGACCCAACAGTTACAATGTATATATATGTTATTGCTTCAAGCTCAATACTTAGTTTTATTCGGAACACCTGTTATTACAGTTGGCCATAATGCTACCCCCAGATTATGGCCCCTAGTGAGCACTAAACTGACTCCCTCTCGAGAAAACTGACAAATTGGTTCCTTGATTAATGGACCTATATTGTGAAGTGCTTGGGCTGTAATGAATTAAACAAATATGCGATCATAGACTTGCTCAAGAAGTCCCAACAAGTTGGAAGTTGGTACCGAGTTCCGGTATATTGTAAAACCAAAATAAAAATATCGTGGTTCTACTTACCCTATCTTTACCCTACTACCATGAAAAAGTTATAAGCCATTTTGTTGGAAGTCAGAAAACGTCGCTATGAACCTCAAAGTGAATTTTAATATCTCAGAGCTGAATACTGAGTGTTAGAACTGGTTGGGCCCTGAAAAGTGGACTTTTTCACTTGGTTCCATTAGGATCTTCTCTATAAATATTGAAGAGCTCCTGGCCCCGATCTCCCGAAGCATCTCAAGCAGAAATCTCATCTCAAATCGAGATTTTGCACGAATCGCAGTCTGAATTTCTAATAAAGCTGAAGTCAAAACTCATTAAAACTTACTGGAATAAACAAAGAATAGCCTTTTCTATTATATATTTGTGCTAACTTTGAGGCTATCCATCCTTAGAAATTATCCAAACGACACATGGCAATATTTGAGATGAGATTTATCTCAAAATTGATATGTTTCAGGATATCGGGGCCTGGTTCCATGTGTACACCTGGGCAAATCTAAATATCACTCGGTCTTACACCGACCGGACTTTCTCTGATCTTTGATTACCTCGAATCTATCCGTTAGATCTTGCGAACTGGACCGTGACGATTCCTTAATTGAATTTGAGTAGATGGGGTGCCTCATTAATTGATTCAAGTTTTATGGATATATGAGCATGAAGAGGGTGGGGTGTTGATTGATTTGTGGCTTAATTGACGCCGTATAAATCTACAACCTGTGGTAACGTATACATCTTTTGCAATGTACGGAAACCAATTAGGGACTTATGATTATACGACTCATCTAACTTGGTGGGTAATTGGAAATTGATTGCGGTACATCCATCGGATTACGCGTTTATAATATAACGGTTCACTGTCAAAACCCTGTGACTCCTTTGAAGAATATTAAAATTACATATGCCCAAACTTCTAGCTTTGAACGTACCAAAACGTTCCATCCGGGCGCACCAAGTCCACATATTAATCAATAGTTTATTATCCGATTTAAGCAAATCGCTGGCTTAGAATGAGAAGGTCGTAGGTGCCACTAACGACCTTATAAGACTACTGCAAATGTGAAATCTACATCTGAAGGTGCTTCTTATGAGCATATTTGCATGAAAATCGGAACTTGTCATGTTGACCAAACTGAAGTTGAAAAAGCTTGTTTTGAAAGTAAAGAGTGATTTCAGACAGTTCTCTTGTTTTCTCAAAATATTGATTTTGTAGTTACGACCTTCTCATTCTAAGGCAGCAAAATGATAATTATGCTATATCTGTTCCAAATCTGACAACGTCAAGTTCGTGGACCAATGTTATTTATTACATGTATTCTTTCTTGTAAATAACGTGCAGCAAAATAATTAATATTGAAGTAATTTCTTTTAATTAATGCAAGCGCGTGGTTGTGCATTCGGAACTTTTGTTAATGTTACATTTAGTATAGTTGGATCTTGCTAGTAGTTGCTACCTGGGACTTCTTTTGTCATTAGTGATTTTACATTACATTTATTAACATAATTACTGGCATTCCGAACTTTACCGGAGATTTCCGAAGAGTTCCGAATGTGCAAAAAACGTGTTCCGGTTAGCAAACGAGTTAATTACCACACTTTTGAAGCAGTTAAAGCTTGAGAATAATTGTTTTCGGAAAGAACAATTCAATTTAGGTCTGAAATAAAATAATGTGTGTTTTCCCCTTTCACAACCTATATCATTTCATTTTGATTTAGCGTTGCATATGTATTAAAAGCAGAAATTCATTTTGCATACTATGTTTTACAATAAAGTAGTCATACCAAACGACTTTTCGCTTACTCCGTCCCTAAAAAAACGGAAGGAAATTATATTTTATATTAGGCCTTACAGTTTATACAATCTTACTGTTATTACTGAGAATGTTCAAGTTTCACTGTTTGAAAATAAAGAAATATTCCAAACATGAATACGTTTTTCCCGGTCACTGTTTAACCGGAATCCACGTAAATAACCGGAATAGACCGGAATCCAGATAAATAACCGGAATAGGCCGACAAAAAGTTACGCTCTAACATTAACTTTCAATAACTGAAGCCATAATAAGTAATTAAAAACAAAGACCTTTGTTAAAAACAATAATACAGAATGCATGAGGTAACTTAGTATAGACATACATACATAATTATATCGAACGTTAGATAGCGAGGCTATGTGAAGGTATAATATATCATTTAAGTCATTTAACTCCGTCTGCACGAAACCTCACGTATTTATCATGATTTCCCGGAAATGTATAAACACCTCATTTTGTTTAATACAAAGTTTGAAATGTGACTAATCTATCTGACAACATCTCAAGAGGTGTCTGAGAAATGTATACTTCAGTTAGGCCAAGTCATAATTTACTATATTTTATTGTGATTTTGGTAGCATCATTGATTAGATGTGAAAATAACTCTTTAAACCCAAATCGCAAATTTCAGCGATCAACCCCTTGCTATACTATAACCCCTACTTCCGAGTCAATGGAGCCCATACACTGATGATGGTTTATTGCCAACTTGTAAAAAATACAACTATTAATAAAAATATTTCTCCCACCTACCTATCCCTTTTCTCAGCCTTTTTACGGAACCAAACTATTAATTTGTGTTGGCCTTACATAACATATAGGGACACGGACGGGATCGTATACTATCAATTTATGTTGCCTATTAAATGAATTATCGTAAAGCTTCAATAATAAGACCACCATTGGGGGTCGGGACCTAGAACACAATTCTCCCTTTTCTATGAAATTGATAAAAGTAGACTAACAAATAGTGCCGCACATTTTGAGCTTTTCTTTTAATGCCTCCAACGATATCCTAGATTTTAAAGTAAAACCTAATAAAAAGTACCACTAAAGGGATTAGGGAGTTCTAATCATTGAAATCCTGTCTCATAATTGAGCTACTGAGTTTGTCTTGCTACTGTTGGTTTGATCACAGTATGTCCAAGAAAACTGATTGGGTTTTTCATCCGCCGTTTAACATTGATACAGTAAAGGTTTTCAGTCTGAATACGGATTTCAGTATTTTGAAAAATAATTGCGCTATAAGCGAATGATCTTGTTTTAGATCTGTTAATAAGCAGTTTTCATTATTTTGAATACTTTGAACTGAACTTTTATCCAAGGGTTAATAGTTAATACTAACACACCGTCGAAATTCCTGAATGAATGTATTTCGTACCAACTAGTGTGACGTGACTTTTGACTCGCCACACCCATGCTGTTGAAATATATCCATCCATTAGGCCAAACAACTAGATAGTGTGGTTCTTGCAACCAGCTGAAAAATCAGGCCAATTAAATACTTAGGATTAGGGCAGAATATGTGGTAGGTACAGTCCAGATATAGGATATTATGCGAGTGACGTAGATGTTTATGTGTACCCTAACCGTACTGTAGGGCTCCCGGTAGGATTCCCAGAACCACAATATCATTTTCTTTTTGCCTTACCACCGTGTGGTGTGACATATGACTGGCCTCACCCTTACTGCTGAAATCTATATATCCATTAGACAGGTTGTATGTTCTAATTGGATATAAAATACTGACCTTTCGACAGCACACCATCGACTTCTTGTTGTTTCTAGGGGAATACGTGTTTACTTTTTCAACCAGTTATTTATTTCACCTGTACCCGACACATCAAGACTGGCAGATTCCACTTAATGAGAAATGTTGTTTTTATAACTTCTAAACTTGATAATGTTCAGTTGGGAACTTACTTTGTATCGTAGCCTGTTTGTTTGTAGGTTTTCATTTATCCCCCGATGCCACCGGGAAACTCATATGGGCGAAGCCCTCACAAGAGTTTAGTCATTTTACATTGATTCATTTTAAAGCGAGTCCCGAATCCCTGACTCTCAAGACTGACTAGAGACTCATTAAATTGTGATATACAAATGTACCTTGTTTTCGCACAGTGGGACTCATTAATTTTCTAGGTTCAATGGAAAAGAACTCATTGTTTTAAAACCAAAAAAGCATTGATTTTAGATTGGGGGATAGTGTAGATACAAAAAATGCCCCAGTTCCGGAAGCATTACATGTTCTTTTTAATTTACGTGCCTGGTGTATATAGCATCATGCACGACGAGGACCTAGGTTTTTAAAGGAGCATTGCTCTACAGAGTGTGTCGCACTGGAGAGGTTATCAAAAAGCACTACAATAACAATATTTCTTCATTGTATACTTTCAGATGATGACTATTACGCTGATGGACGTGAGTGTGTTAACTGTGGGGCAATCTCCACACCCATGTGGCGTCGTGATGGCACCGGACATTATTTATGTAATGCTTGTGGTCTACATCATAAAATCAATGGGCATAATAGATACCAGGGTAAAACTTCACCTTCACCAATGGTAAGTCACTAAGTGGTCAGTTTTGATGTATAGCTTGGAGAGTTTTACGTGATCCTGACCTTTATGCATGAATATCTTACAAGATTCTTGCTTTGAAGATATCAATTTTCGTAACCAAATTGTGCAATATTGGTATTTTAGATTTGTATTTGTACATGTAATTACATTAGCGTCTTCGTGATATACCCCGATTATGAATATTATGTCATCTGTTGAATGATGCTTATTAAAAGGTCAGGATCCTGTCAAACTCTCAAGGCGTGGAACCACCGGCCCTGGTACCATTTAAAATTGAAATCCAGCAGACAGTGAAAAAAACATACGATCAAGCTACCACCTTCGAAGAACAATGATAATAATCGGCGCTCCAATCTTTGCTTGAATTTACGAGGAAATAAAATCGTTATTTCGCTGGCTTAGAAAGAGAAGGTCTAAAGTGTCACTTACGACCTTATAATAGTAATGCATATTTGAAATCTGCACCATAAGGCGCTTCTAATTAGAATATTTTCATGACGATCGGAACTTGTCATGTTGACTGAACTAGAGTTGAAATGGCTTGTTTTACCTTAAGTATAGAGTGATTGTTCGACAAGTTTTTCGTGCTTTCTCAAAATATTGATTTGGTAGTTACGACGTTCTCATTCTAAGCCAGCGATTTATTTAGTTACAAACGCTCAATATTTAGAACATAGTCGGAACAATTATTGTGTTTGATTGTTAATTCATTTCAATTAAACAAATTATGTTTATTTTGGTGCCGCCGATTGGTCGACTGGGTAGGGTATGTACCGTTCTGTGTCATTCCAACACGGTGGTATTCCCATTACCGATTATAGACTTGCTTGCAAATTTAACTTATACTGTGTTTGTAAAACTAATCTGGTAAACATATCATATTAGTGAAAACACACAAAAATCACTTAAGTTAAAATGTGCGTTGCAATTGCGTATATAACATGTAAGTTTTCCAATAAATTATTAATTGAAGGTTAACCCATGTATTCTGTACTTTTTAAGAAATTTCTAAGTCGTCTACTAAAATGTTTTGTCCCTGGCAATTTTCGTTGTTCATAAAAATTGAGGTGCTACAGCCACCTGTTTATGACTTTGTGGCTGAAAGCTCCCTACACTCCCTATTAGAACCCTATAATAGTATTCATGTATTATGATATGTGTACACACGTAAAATACTGTCCACGAGACAGGCCGACGTGAGTAGGAATGCATAAAGAAACTTTAAGGACGGTCATATATCCGGATACCAGAAAACATAACGACTGTTTTAGATGCAAACTCATGTCTATTGGTAATCACCGACATTCGTACGTGTGCATGTTTATACATGCGTCTGAGTCTCAAACATCAGATCTTATAGTGAGTCAAACGCTTAAAATTCGAAACTCACACCTGGACTAAAGACTAAGTTTATAATACGCATACGTTCTTGTCACTCTAGGTCTAATACTGTCATTTTAATAAAAAAAAATTTTTTTTCACATAATAGTGCAACAAAAGTTACGATGTATACACACCGCTGGCTTAGAATGAGAAGGTCGTAATCACGACCTTATAAGACCGATACATAATTTACAATCAGCATCACAATGCGCTTCTTATGAGCCTGTTTTCATGAAAATCGTCATGTTGACCAAACTGAAGTTGAAACAACTGGTTTTACCATAAGTAAAGTGTAATTTTCGTACAGTTTTTTTCTTGTTTTCTCAAAATATTGATTTTGTACTTACGACCTTCTCGTTCTAAGCCAGCCATATAGTTGGATGAATGTTTAAAGCTAGTCTAACAGACTGAACATAATCGTGTGTTTGCTTACTCCTCAGTTCATGATGACAAAGTCAACAAGGCAAATGGTTAATCACATTTATCTGCATTGCACGATGTGTTCCCTTAAAATTATTATTTACCATATGTCTCGTCTTTGTTTAAGCAAATGAGTTTTGTCCATCTTTGGACTAATCCAGTTCGTTTCAGAGAATATAAGGTACAAATGTATTACTATGTAAGGTATTTTTCACCATATTTAGTTGTTTTAAGGTGGCGCGTTCATGTATTAATTCGTGGATATCCGCCGATTTCATATTATTTACTAACCAAGCACGTGTTGTAATAAACTTGTGACATTATTTAGTTAATCATGGAGGTTTGTATTTTATTACAGGACGAACCGCCGGAGGAGAAAATACGAAAATATGAGCAAAAATATGACAAAGTACGTCTTTACTTTACTTTTACTTTTCCGGATTGTCCTCGTCGCCATTTGGTGTGGATCTCAAAATATTTTTAAAACTACTAAACGTTTGGTACCGAGACAAATTTTGGTGGGGGCAACGACGCGATAAGCAAAAAAAAGGTTTCCTGCCATCACTAGAGGGGCATTTAGTTTCTAGTTTAAAATCATGACCTCTGAGCTAGTTATGACGGGGAGTAAAAATATATCACTGTATGCTGATCATTCTCGTGCTTGTTTGTGTTTAAAGTATTTTTTTCTATTTCATTTGTTATTTAACTTTTTTTTCATTTTACAACTTTACTTTTGTATGTGTTAGTCTTAAAAGTATTTGGTGTTTATTACATTTGATTTTTTTTCCATTCGAATAAGGTTTAAAAATAGCGTCACAAAAAAGTTATACTTAATTATACAAAGAATTAATTGAAATAATGAAACTTGTCTTTTTCTGCAGCAAAGCAACAAAACCCGGCTTGGTTTACAGTGCGCTAACTGTGGGACTACAACAACTACATTATGGAGACGGAACGGAGAGGGTGAACCCGTGTGTAATGCATGTGGACTGTACTTCAAACTTCATCAGGTAATCAGCCGGAACTTCTTGGCTATATTCGTAGATTTAATCGGAAATGGTCGCAATATCTCGGCAATATTCGTAGATTTTATTGGAAATGGCCGGAACATCTCGGCTATATTCATAAATTCAATTGGCAATGGCCGGATAATTTCGGCTATATTCGTAGATTTAATTGGAAATGGCTGGAATATCTCGGCAATTTTCGTAGATTTAATTGGAAATGGCCGGAACATCTTGGCAATGTTTTCGTAAATTTAATCGGAAATTAACCGGAAATATTCATAGATTTAAACGAAAATAGCTTGAAAGTAACGAAAAACGTTCATTCAGAACTAGCTTTTTGTGTAAAAATACTTTGAGAAATTTTAAAAATAATCAAACAGAGTGCGACGACCATAGGCCTACCCAAAAGCTTGTTATCCAAACCACTATATGGACATATTGGTAAGGTTAGAAATTTTCATTTTGACCAAATGTCGTTATTTTGCTATTTTCCACAGGTGAATCGGCCAATGTCAATGAAGAAGGATGGTATTCAAACCCGAAAACGGAAGCCACGAACTTCGAATAGCAGCAAAAAATCGTCATCAAAAGACTCCGCTCAT
Source organism: Spisula subtruncata (assembly GCA_963678985.1). Taxonomy (NCBI): domain Eukaryota; kingdom Metazoa; phylum Mollusca; class Bivalvia; order Venerida; family Mactridae; genus Spisula; species Spisula subtruncata. The sequence continues at coordinate 24,394,234 of OY787676.1, read as the reverse complement.
TCGTCACATTCGCCTCACGTGACGTCACACAGTTTGAATACGTCACACCCACAAGCTGGTTTGTTGGATTTGAGCCAAAGAAACGAAAACACCCTGTCAACATCTGGTTCGTGTTAGTAAATTTCTCAGACAAACGTTTTAAACTCGCATATAATTAATGGATCACCAATGAAGAATGAAGAGAACATCCGCTATTAATCGAATCCGGTGGATAACTCAAACATGAGCATTGTTTCAAAAGTGTTTACAACCAAAATATAGTATTTGTATCTTCAACTAAATGTTCTATTTACATTTGCCAATGCAAGCAGTATTTCCTGTCTGAAACATATATAATTGTATTCTTATCTAGTTGCTTGGTAGTACATTTGCATAATATACTTACGAATATTTATATATTTCAGTATCGGACGTGAAACCATCAATGTCATACAACAACATGTATCCAAGCCATGGATCAGCAGTTTTAGCCGCCCTCAATCAACCACCACAACCACCTGCCCTACTTCCGGTTAGTGCCTTAGCATCCCAGTTGAATGCACCCGTTAGCAACGCCTATAGAACGAACCAAGACATTCTTTACTCGAAAACCATGACCAATGCAATGGAACGTGATCAGGTGAACGCCATTGCTAAGCATAACCAAAATATGCCAAGTCTTATGAACTTCAAAATGGACCAATCAAAGCAATTTCCGATTAAAACGGAACCGGAAGCTCTTGAAAGTGACCAATCACATTACACGGTTTTGAAAATGGAGAACGCCATGACATACAAACCAGAACATGCTATGGTATTCAAATCAGAAACGGACCAATCAGAATTAATGAAACCATCACATGACCTATTTGAGCCTGCGCCACCAAAGGCAGTGCCTGTTACGGTTGAGAACGGTTCAGCGGACCTGCATGATCACCATACCGGTTCAGAAACCGACAATGACATGATTCAGCTGAAACCTGCAATCGCTGTCACTCAATCATAAACTGGTGTATAAATACTTAATAGAACAATTCATAAAATGTCGCTCTGAAAGGGGAATGTAAATGCTTATTATGTCATGAACATGTGGTGACGTCACTAGATTTAAATGGGTAAAACGTGGAGTATGGCAGACACGTGTTCATTATAAGTGAAGTCCAAAGCCTTTAAAAGTATAATAATGTCAGTTCATATAAATGTGAAAGTAGTTCAAAATATGATATAATTCAGATTGATATAGAACTGAATATGTTTTTATTGTGAACTAAATTGTTTCCTTTCAACCGTCTGAGACATGTTCCAAGTATGTCAAAGTGTTATTATTCTCAAAAATGCCAAGTGGGAACTAAAATAGAGATTAGTTTCATGTGCGCCAAATTAGGTTTAGCGCCATTTTAATCGCATGCTTGTTAAGTTATAGGAGCGCGACTCACATATGTCACCCATGGTACTTTCGTTGGTGAAATTAATCTTGTGTTATCTTAAGCAATGCGTTGTTGCTCGTGTCTTTTGTTGTGTATCAGTCATGAGGTTGGACAACTAGTCCTCTGATAACGTCACTAATGATGGCCGCAGTTACCTCCCTTGCTACTACATTGATTGTAACAGCATGGGGAAGTAACTGCTATGTGGGGTATGCTCAAATGTAGAGTGTTATATGTTTTGCAATAAAACCCTTATTTCCTCAGAACAGAAACTTTTCAGAATTTTATATTTTTGATTTTCTTTTTTGTCATACTTTATCAGCTTTTGAAATTCAAATGATACATGCTTTATTAAAAACAAATAATGCACGGTGAATAAGCATGGAACTAAGATTTTAAAAATATGTATATAAAAACATCCCGGAAAAAAATGGATTTCGACTTTTTCAAATTCTGTTTCAAAACATAGTACACTTACTATTAGTGTTTATCTGAGAGTAAGTATATAATGTTAAATGGTGTGATAAAATGACTGTAGGGAATATACCAAGCGGAATGTGTTATTGTCATGCTTAGTAAACCAATTTCATATACATATTATATAATACACAATTAATATAACATACCTGCATATATCTTGTTATGAACTTCACGGATATCTGCTTCATGTCCATAACCGTCTGTATATTCAAACATACCCTGACAAGGGGACCCTGCATAATTATTTTGTTTTACATCACATGTTTTTGTATATTATAAGTTTGTTTATGAAAGGTCTCTTTCTATTTTTTGAAGAGGTATACATTTTGTTTAATAGGGTACACTAGATTGATTGTTTTGTTACGTTCTGTCTTTCTGTTTAGTTGATATAATTATGGAGTGTTTTATTCACACAATCAAATGAGTATAGTGATTATTTTTGAGCGTCATTACAGTGATAAAGTAATCCAAAATAGAATCATAATACTATACATTATTTAGCAAAAAAGGTTATTTTAATGTCAAATATTCTGATAAGCTGCGGGACAGAATGGAATTTAGCATGGTCTTGATATATCCACAGTTACTTCCCTTGTATAACTGCCCCCGTTCTGACAATGGAAGGGAAATAATCAACAATTACTAAATATAGTAGTTTTTCATTTTTAAAAGTAATACAATGGTCGTCTCCCTTCGACCGTAGACCATTTTTTGTGGTCACGGAGTTAGTTTCTATCACGTGATATTACTAAAAGCACGTGGCAAGTGCGCTATGCTACGTACACAATGAACATGCCTTTTATACAAAAGTGTTCGAACTGTTAGTACATGTGAAAAATAGTATGGAAAACATATTTAAACATATTATTTATGCAAAGTTGTGAAACTAAGTGTTATTGATTCATTTGTTCGCATTTTATATGTAAATAAGTGACTTTAGTGGCTATGAATATTCATACATTTTGTATATTCAAATTTGGGTAGATCTACTGCATAATTTTAGGTATGAATATTCATGTATTTATTACCCAGTGCAATATTAAGTATACTACTAGTTGTATTGATTTTTTATACATTGCATCTGTATTGTTTTAAAATACACTGTGACTACAACTTCAAGATGTATTCTTCACTGTTATAAACACTGATAAATGTATCGTTGATTGGAAAAAAACACGAGAGAAAAAAATAGAGTTTACAAGAAAAGTTTTCGTTGTATAAAATGTCCTCTTTTTCAATGATACTGTTACCTGCGGTTATAAACGAATCCGTTCTTATTTATATTGTTAAAAAAATCGTGGTTTGGCGTAATATAATCATTATGTAAATTACTATTATACTTACTGGAATTGAAATACCTGTCTTAAACAGACGTTCTTCTGTGATGTTTACAAAAGAAGCGAAATGTATACAAACGTGTGTCTCAAAAAAAATATATATATGCTTTTTAGACCAGTATCACATTGTCTTCATTCATTTAAAAGTTTATACTTATTGCATTTTTTAAAAATCGTTTTCAGTTAAAGATACGCACGACTCATTTTTCAAAACGAAATATTGCTTTGTATGTATGTACATGTACTGCCGTTTAAAGCTTGTAGCTCTATGCCTTGAGATTGTCCTCAGTACTTAATTTTTTTCATAGAAAAATTGAACCTAACTATGCCAATGCAGATGGGATATAAAAAATAACCTGCTTTAATAAATTAGCAAATTAGATTGAAATTTTGTTCAATATTAGTAGATACAATGTGCATTATGTAATACTAAGTGAACGTGTCGATGGAGTGTATTAACAACTAAAAGACCTTTATCAGGGCTTGAAGCATTCAGGCTTATTTGTTTTAAAGACGATGATAAAATGTATGTGTATATATGTGTATGTTTTAAAGACGATGATAAAATGTATGTGTATGTTTTAAAGACGATGATAAAATGTATGTGTATGTTTTAAAGACGATGATAAAATGTATATGTATATATGCGTATGTTTTAAAGACGATGATAAAATGTATGTGTATACATGTGTATGTTTTAAAGACGATGATAAAATGTATGTGTATAATGTGTATGTTCTGTGAGTACTTTGTGCATGCATTTATGTTTGATTGTGAAAGGTATTGTTTTGCATATTGATTGTTTAATGTGTATATATTAAAACTGAACGAGAAAGCCTTTGCAGCATTTCAATAAATTTTAAAAAGAGAAGTATTTTTTTGTTTTATTTCATGACATAGATTCTACTTATGGTCCCTGGTCCATCTATGTGTTCTGTGTTTTTATTTCTCGACACCGGGCGACCCACATGCGCTAGGACCCCAGAACAGGTTAGTTATTCTAGTTGCGGGGGAGTGCATGTTACAGAAGACACCCCAGTTCAAGAAGCTTAACTGCTTATTTTACGTATTTAAGTATTCATTAAAAAGTTGTAGGGAAACTGAATTGGGTTTGACGACCAACGACAATGAAATAACTAAAAGAATTATTGAATGCTATTCGAATGGAACGGTGGACAGGGACAAAACCGTCTGTCACCGTGAAAGCAATACTACTGCCACAATAGAACGCAAAAAGAATTACTACAAAGTGTCAATGGAATAACCAATTAAAATAAGCAAAAACTAGTTTTGAGAGTAGTCATCAAAAGGACAATATGTAAATGAACAAGGCATTGAGTGCAAGAAAAAGCAAAACAATAAGAACAAACAATAGAAACCCCATGCAAAGTCGCTACCCCACAACCAAACAGTCACACAAGCGGTTAATAAACGAACCAACAAGGACACGAACAATCGAAAACAAAATACCCACTGGCTTCACATAGGGGGTTGTTATTCAGCTTCACCGGTTGATGATCTTCCTCCCGGCCATGTGACATTTATATTATATTAAAGTAAAATTTGTAATTTTTGCGGCTATGAGATTTTGCATTTTTTTTATAAATCGCTTACTATAATTTCCTAAATGCATGGACCTTTAAAATTTAAATACCGGTTTTCACAATCTCTTTAAATCAGATCCTAACATGCGCTATTACGGATCTGACAACATTCTGTTAGAGTTCACGTTCAAATGACCTCTACAGTGCATATTTACTGTCTATGTATAGAGAGTGTACATTGAAGCCAGCGTGTCTAGCTTAAGTTACTATATCAATATAAAGTCGTGGAATGAAGTATAGGTCTGATTAAATGAGATTGCGGTTTTCAAAGAAACATTTCTGGTTGATCGATATGTAAAGGACAAGTATTCGGGGCACGTGGATTTAGAATATCGGTATTCAAAGAACAATATCTTATTGAGGTATTAAGGACAAGTATTCAAACGAATATTATCTGACCGCGAATATTAATGATTTTATTTTACAGTATTTCTATCCGGTAAACAAACAGTACGTCTGCACTACAATTATAATCACTATTATCACCTCTGCTACTATACTAGTTATGTCTACTACAAGATTCCAGTGAACATGTCAACAATATGAATATGGACATTCATTCAGTAAACACCTTGATATTAATAATACACTGTGTCGACATACCATTCACAAGAACCAGTGTAAAAGAGCAGAGCAAAACAGAGCAGAGCAGAGCAAAACAGAGCAGAACAAAATAGAGCAGAACAGAGCAGAGCAAAATAGAGCAGAGCAGAGTAAAATAGAGCAGAGCAGAGTAAAATAGAGCAGAGCAGAGTAAAATAGAGCAGAGCAGAGCAGAGTAGAGCAGAGCAGACTAACGACTGAATGTAAACAAAGTTATTGTAAATCATCTTTCAAAGAAATTACCATGGTGTTTGGTAGAAATGTTTCAGACTTTTTTTCTGACATGTATCCACAGGCTTGTCATTTCTCAGGCTTTGCGTCGGTACTTACCGGCAATTTTATTCGAGGACCGGCTTACCGGCAATTTCAGTTTGGCCAGAATATCAGGCTTGTGCACAATGTTTCCGTTATAGTGGACACTGTCTTCTGCACATAATGCCAAACACACCGGAGGTTTGGTGTTACTTGAGGAGGTTTCCCGGGCAATATGTGATGTTCTTGTACCGAAGAAAAATAGGAATGGTCCTTGCAATGAGCCGTGAAGGTTCCAGAAGAGTCTGCTATTGTGCTCAAGGAGTGTTCGAATTTACACAACTAAGGACAATATAGTCGATAATCAGTGTGGGAAATGTCAATGTGTAGGACACACACTTTTATAAATACTCACGTTTCATGCGGGTGAGTCTGGTTAATGCGTTAATTTATTGTTCCTAAAGCCATTGGTCACAGTTCTCGGACGAGACCATTTATGAACAAAATACGAGGGGTGATCAATATATAACGAGAAAATACTTTTCTGAAAATATTTCATGCGGTGTCAAATGTGGGCAACGTCATTTTGCACGGATTTCTTAGTGAAAACGGTGAAAACCCCGAAAAATGGACCGCATACGCGTATTAATGGTTACCTTAGCAATCGTAGATTTCAGCATGTAATACTAATTAGCAATGATGCTGAATATTTATTTACCGATTTATTACTAATTGATACACGTGGCTACACACGACATAAGTTTGAGCAAAATCGAAATTATTACTTTTAAAAAGAGTTTTAAATAAAAAATTTCTCGGTATAATATTATATTGAAGTTATTGATCAATCGAACAGCAAATCTTACCGTCTGTTTACCAGGCTCTAAACATTAGTTCTTCACCGGCTGCATATCGCCGTATAAGTATTATATAGACATCTTTTAATGTCGCACAAAGGTTTTATGTATTGTTTCTCGTTTATCATAATTTATTTTATTACCTTAAGCATTTGTGGAAAATGGAAGATATTATAGTTTGTTCAAACGTAAGTATTTGCGTGTGACATAAACTCGATTTTGCAATGCTGACAAAAACGTGGTACATGTAGAAGGAAAAAATAATTAGAATACGTGTATTTGTGTGTTTTATATGTAGCAAGACTGTAGATAATCATCCATTTATGTAATCAGTCATCTGTAACTATGAGCCAGTCTCCAGGGAAACCTGCTATTTTGACATTATGTCATTACTAAATGATACTGTTAAAGGTATTGGAAAAAGTTGTAGAATAAGAAAAAATACATAAATTATGAACCAATCTCCTGGGAACTCACCGGTTTCTGTATCATTGATATAAAGTTAAGGTGGTTTGGACCCTTTTCGCGAAAAACCGCTTGTTTCTCAGAGTTAGGTTACATTTATACATAGCTTTGTTAAAAATACTACCAAGGAAAATCCCATTTAAATTGACCAAATGGTTAAAAAGTTATGCCATGCAATGTACACATGTGTCGAAAGCATGCCGTTTTAGAATTGTGTTTTATTTTTTAAAATACGTATCAAAATCGAAATTGCATTCTAAATCGGGTCGAATATTTTCCCGAAACTGGTGACCATAGCAACGAAGTATGTGATTTAGATATACTTCATGGGAAATTTTAATGCTACCAGGGTAAATTACTAAAAGTCGTATCAATATCATATGTTTTTTCTTACTTTTGAGCTTTTTCATAACCTTCTTTTATTGTAAAATTTTACATAAAGTCAAATCAGCAGGTATTCTTGAAGAACGGCTCATATCTATTCCTTCGAGTTGAAGTAATTTACCCATGTTGTACTATACATTAGCTTTAAAATGTTCCATGAATTATATCTAAATCATAGAATTTATTGCTATCGTAACCGATTTCGGAAAAAAGTACTTCGATTGAACAAAAATCAAGGGGTTAGTGGATTTAACCATTATAACAGGCATCCTACTAGCCTTGACCCGTATGCGAAACGTTTAACAACGTCTATTGGGTGGCGTTTGCGACGTCACACAACAATGCTCTAAATAGGCCTGTCCGATTTCCTCTATTTTCTCGTAACTTCTTTCTGCAAAACCAGCAACAAATTCCTTAAAATTGGAACTATTTATCCTATTGTTTCGCAAAATTATATGTAAATATGGGCGAGTAATTGACCAAAATTGCAAAAAAGATGAAAGTTTCGTATTCCAAAAATATTGGCATTCTGATTCGAAAAGTAGACGGTACTGAACGGACAATGTTTGTTTTTATCCTCATTCAACGTGTTATCTGCGCGCATGCGCACAAGTTGTTTACATGTTAAAAAATATCACGTGATCAAAAGTAAAGATGGCCTCCTCGGAGAAAGTTAATTGGGGACAGTGGGGGTAAAATTAATCGTCAAAGCAAACATGTTTTCCTGTAAAGTTGTAATTTACACATTGCAATCAAAACAAAAACCATTGGGCGAGACATCCGCTCCATCGTGGGTATAAAAAATTAGCAGAACGAACATATGATAATTTTTTCTCTGGCGACGTGCCGCAGTCATTGACCTGCGAGACTGTGTTCTGATTTTCGTAAACAATTCAGAAAAACACTGTGTACATGTGCTTGACAGTTGGTCATGTGTTTACATTATATGTATAAAATGTTGGCTGCATTGTTGTCATAATCGAATATGCAATATGTCACTTGAAGTGTGTGGTGCAAAGATCACGAAGTCACGGTCCAATGATTGCACGATTCTGATGTGGAGTCTGTGTAGATAAATACTTACAGACATACACTAGTACATCAGTAGTGTGGAACCATGGATGGGAGACGTGTGGGCATGTATCGGGAACGTCCCGGTTCTGATATTGTAAAACAAGGAGTTCTGAAGAAGCTGAAGGTATAAATTTCATAAATATTTTATTGCGACTGTAATATCCTTAAATGCATCAGTCAGTTGCATCAACCGTTTTCAACACCCCCGGATAGGCGGGTCTTCAACTTTTGGGCTGTCAAAACACTGTCATTCGCCTGTCTTGCAGGGGTACAGCTGATGGTTAAATATCAGTTATTGCCCTGAGGGCATGACAACTAAATATTGTCTGCAGGTTATTGGTTCGGAGAAAAAGTCTGTCACATAGATTTCCCGACAGTGCAGGGGAAGCTGGAAGGTTTCAACTGACAGGTGCATTATGCTCTCACTGGGAGCCCTTTGTCTAACCTAGGTGCCACCAACCTTTTTACCTAGTATGCAGCGAGCGATGCTTGTCAATAGCAAGTATAATTTCTCAACACCTAACTAGACAAGCACTATCCAGCGTTTTCTTATATATTTGCAACATATTGCTTTGGTAGCACTTTGCTGTGCCACAATTGCTTGCCAGTAGCATAAAAAGCATGTTTTAAAGCAAGCTGTTTGTAAGCATAGTGCTCGGTAGTGCCTTGCTTAGGTAACTGGCTCAGCATAATTTCTATGTAGGTGTAATTTTGAGTCAATTTCAATAAACAAACAATTTGTACATGCTCTTGGGCGGTGATTGTTTTATTAATGTTATATAGAGTTACGGGATTCACAAACCATGTTTATCAATGTTAATTAAACCACTTATCATATATAAATCTTTGTTGAAAACTTCTTATTACATTATGTGAATAATTATATTAATTAATTTATATATGATTAAATTTATAACATTGTATATTTTACAGACCATGAAAAAGAAGTTCTTCGTGTTAAGATCGACGAGCAGTAGTGGCCCATCAAGACTTGATTATTATGATACTGAGAAGAAATTTAAAACAAATCATCCACCCAAGAAATCTTATCTGTTACATACATTCTTCAATGTGAACAAAAGAACTGATACAAAACACAAGTTTGTTATTGCCATATTCCTGCCTACGGAATGTTTTTCCGTGATTGCCGAGACTCAGATAGAACAAGAAGGATGGATTAACGATATATTAGTTTATCAAAATGAATACCTACCACAGGACTCAGATCCTAGACCACATTATGGTAAGTAATGACTTAAATCCATGGGTTCTATATGATTGGGAAGTAGAGGTTTTGACCTTCAAGCAGGGGTGTAGAAATGTTTGCCATAAGTCAGTTCTCAATAACAGGTGGCTACATGCCAAATTGACTGCTTAAAATCGATTTGATAATGTGAAATTTATACTCAATTTTAAGAGAGTAGTTGCACTAAGGATCTTTTCTGGCCTTAGGCATTTTTGTTGAGAACCCTGTATTATTCGATAGACTATATGTACAATTACAGACTATGCATGTTATTTAAAGAAAAACATTGGGCAATTCAGAATTGTCAGATTTGAAAGACTTTAAAAGTGTAAAAACCAAGGCAAGAAAGCTGTGTTACTTAAATGATGATTTATGAATTAATTTAATCTTTTGCTAGAAATAATTATGTGTATATGTTTTCAGACTATGTGTGGCAGGGAACAGTCAAACATAAATCACCAACATCGTGTTCTAAGGTCAGCGGGGCTTTCCGACTCTGTCTGTCAGAAAAAGCTGTCTCACTCGTTCCGTTCTCAGAGTACAAGCCAGCTTACCAGTTCCAGGTTTGTGTCTTTTTTTATACCCCAGCATCTACTCATGCAGGGCTCGACAAATCCACTCGTCCGCTCGTAATTACGAGTAGAAATTCACATCAGACTTGTCAACATCCAGCAATGCTCGTCCTGCAGGACGAGTGCAATTTCTGGCAGAAAACAATCAAGTTTCAATAATTAATTGCGCATTAAACAACATAATTCGATAAAAAAAAAACATCTCGTATTCGATACAAACGCCAGATCATCTGTCAGTCAAAAACGAAAGTTGGAAGAATCAAAACATGAGTGCGCTGAAACATTTGTTGAGGCCTGTCATGCACTATGACTCTTATTTAAATTGGGGGGATTGGGCACATAGCATTACTGCTTTTACCAGTATAATGGCTGATTATGGCTCTTATGTTAATGTTACTTTTACTTGATAATATGATAAGTGCTACTGTGCTATGGGGACACCTGTGTTCCTTGGACAGTTGGACACACTTGTCGTTTCTTGAATGTCTAGGATAAGGCAGTTAAAGACATCAACTGATGATCTTGTACAGTTCACCCATTGTTAACAAAATCGGAACATTTATAGACAGGGATTTTTCACTATACATGTATACAAGGGCCTGTATAAGGTTGCTTTACAATTCCCTATAGGCCTCTTCATAATTTGAATTTTTCTTGGTTTTGGTAGAATCACCTTTACCGCAAAGTAACAAACATAACCTGAACATTTCAGGGGTAAGCACCAAACTATGGTACATGCCTCTATTAACTGATTTTGTTACCATAGTTTTGCCCTGAGCCCTCAATTTAAAAAAAATGTATAAATAAGATTATCCCAAACAACACTCAACCTCTATTATATACCAAGATTTGTATTTCATCCACAGTTTAAAAGCGTACGAAGATGCGGTCATTCTGATAATTTTTTCTTCATGGAAGTCGGACGTAGTGCAGTAACGGGTATAGGGGAGATCTGGATGCAAGTAGAAGAAACCTCGATGGCACAAAATATGCATGATGCCGTTCTTAAGTAAGTTTTACACCATGTCCTTAAACTCTTTTCTTGTTTTAGTTCTCAACTATACATAGCTGTGGTGCTCAAAATACGTCCTTTCTTCTGAAAGTCGGACATAGGGCCTCTACTGGTCCAGGGGAAATATGGTTTGATGTTGGGAGTCGTCACTCAGCTAGAGCATTGCATGATTTGGTTATGTAAGTGCTTTTGTGCTAGCCTTCAAAGCTGTAACTACCTGCTTTTAGCACCCATTGCATAAGCCATATTGTTACCCCCCTCCTTTAAAAAAATCGGGTATTAATTATTTGCTTAATAAATTTGACTGCTGACCATACATTCAAATCATCAGCTCAAAAATGTTTTTGATACAGGTCAAGTATCATCAAGACTTCATGATTATGTGGATTAAATTCCACGGGTAAATTTTGTGGTCCCATGTTCGTAGTTCTGGTGATCATCTATTGGTTGTGGTGACCTCAATTGATCATTTTGAGGTTACTTTGTTCAATGTCAAGGTGGCAGTGACCTACAGAGACTTGGTTGAACAAGTAGTAAAAAATTCGTCTGCAACTGTTTCCCCTTCAATCACACTACAATGTACCTTCTACAAACACCTTCATACTTCACTCAATCATACAACCACCACCCAACTGTTCTTGTAGCCTTCCTCCACCCTTCCTACAATTGTTCTGTTGTATATTGAAATGAAGAAGGACACAGTCGGCAAGTTTTATGCCCCCCCCTCTCCCCCACCATCCTTAAGTTAATGAGGGGTATATTGCTGTGCTCAAGTCTGTCTGTCTGTTCGTATTCCAAATGGTTTCTGTTCGATAACTCCAGAATGCTTTTCCCTAGGATCTTCAAACTTTACATGGAGGTTGGTCAGCAACAGTAAATGACCCCTATTAATTTTTAGGTCACAAGGTCAAGGTCACTGTGACCTTTACTACTTTTTTTAAAACCGAAGGGTTTGCATTAAATAACTCAAGAATGCTTTTCCCTCGAAGCGTCAGCAAGAGAAGATGACCCCTATTAATTTTGTAGTCAGTAGGTCAAAGGTCAAGGTCACTGTGACCTTGCCCTCATTGCAAGACACTCAATATACTGACAATTTCGTTTTAACAACATTATTGATGGGAACAAATTCAAGTCAACGTTTTTGTATCCGTTATAACAGGATATTCGTAATTTTGTATACCAACTCCTACATTAAAAAGTTGGGAATGAATCGATAGTTTACACAGTAATATATACTCGATATAATGACCAGGGACTATTTTTCACAGCTGCTATATTTACCACCTTTTCACAAAACAATCGACTTAGAATGGAGTCTTATGATAAAATAAGACTTGTGGAAAACATCTTAATTACTCTCAATATAATCGTGGAACCTGACACACAGAGCAACACCTTTGAGAAACAATTTTGTGTTCTATAGCTTGCACACTTGTAATCATAAGGTGACATGTGAATTCATCACTCATATATTTGTTTAATGAATCAGAAGTTCACAAAATATATGATGTTAAACAAGACTTCTGGACTTGATTTTTTAATTCACCAATTCTTAATTAAGGGTAACATTAATGTTGAAATGCACAATTACTATTTTATTCACCTTTAAATTCAGATTCAATTTCTAACTCTCTGAAGACATTTAATTTGATTTTAAATATTATTTTAGTGAAAATGCAATGATTTTATATTGCTGATTCTGCTGATAAGTCAATTTTATTACATATGAAACAACAATGTTCTTGTAATGAGGGCTGACTGTAAATGATTTTCATTTTATACTGTAATCTTAAAATCTTCTTCTCAAAGTACTGGTTGGGTGCCTCTATAAATTGGTAACAGAGTTTCCTGAGTGATCCTTTCCAAAAATAGCTTTTTAAAAGAGTTGAAATCTAGATATAACTCTGGTTGCCATGGCGTGCATAATTGTTGATGATCGCATTTTGAACACATTTTATATGGATATGTTCTGAATTTTCTTTTTAGTGAAATGGCCGCTTCAAGAGCTGCAGAGGATCCTTTCCGTCGTCGTAGCAACACAGGGTCATCAGCCCCTTCTCATCATGGTGGGGAAACATGTAATAGGAAAAGGGCTACCAGCGAAAGTCATCGTCATGGGTATGTTATGTAGATTTCATGTTTTTGCTATGGCTTATTGTATTGTAAAGTATATTGAATTACATTTCTTTACAAAAAATAATTGTGTAATAGAGCCACTATGCATTAACTGTTATTTGTTATTACTATAATTATCGGGAATTGTGCACAATATGGAGAAAACCTCATAATTAAGGCAGGTGAGTTTGTATTATCCACACTTTTCAGAAAACCTCAACATTTAAGGGGCTGTGTTGGAATTGTGCACAATATTCAGAAAACCTCAACATATAAGGGGTTGTGTTGGAATTGTGCACAATATTCAGAAAAACTCAACATTAAAGGGGATGTTGGCATATTGTCATGTATAAATTAAAAATTCAGATTAAACTGGATAGTAATTACTAGTGTTTACTATAAAAAGAAAAAACCCATATTTATTGAGATGATTGATCATTGAGTGAATTTTGATGTTTTGTTCTTTATAACAGGAGTCCTCGGTCGAGTAGATCACAATATGGTCCAAGACGTCCTGTGTCGTCGGTGGGTTATTCAGCAAGAAGTTCACAGTTAGTTGTTGACAATCCTATACCATTAGCAAGTTCACCGAGGTAACATATATAGTGCTAATACAGGTTGATAGATTGACCTTAAGCAATATTTATGTCCCCCCCCCCCCACTACATGTTATGGGGGAGTGCTTGCTCGACATGTCGGCCATGTTGCTGTCAACTCCTGTTTACCTTAACCAGGGCTTTCATTTGACTCTTGAAATTGCATTTTGACTCGTGAATTTGACAAAAGGTCTATTTTGACTAGAAAATTAAAGGTGAAGAATCAAATTTACTATAATTATAATACAAATTTTCTTGCAATATTTTGATGACTCTTGAAAATTGAGAGTCATGAGTCATTTTGACTCTTCACTTTTGGAGCCTAGTGAAAGCCCTGCCTTAATCATTAGTCTATTCCAATGCCATATGATACAAGTAATACTACTTGATACCCATCCCAGTTATGCATGTTGTCAGGAATTGTAGTTCAAATGAGTTTTGTCACTCTTGCATTTATTACCTGAAATGCAAAATCCATCGAAATGGCATTTTTTACCAAAACCCTGAAATTTTGTCCCATCGATATAAAATGACTATACAGTTTAAGAGTAAGAAATTAAAATTTTACACATCTGACATGACTCAGAAAAATAGTATGAATTTAAATTTTGAGGGAAAGTTTTTGAACAACCAGTATATTACAGGCATGAAAGTTTTCTGTCTAAACACTGATTTCAGTACTTTAAGAAAAAAATGCACTGTAATTCATATGAAAACCATCTAGTTCCGTTTATTGACAGGGTTCTCGGCAACGCGTTATTACGCATATTTTGGTCACCCCCTCCCTTACCCTCCCCCACTCGTCGCCACGCGACTCGGAGAGAGTCCTTAGGACTCCTAATTTTTTGCAAAAAGGAGTCCTGGGACTCCAACTTTAAAATCCTACAGAGAACCCTGATTGATTAGGAGTTTTTAGTATTTTAGAAATTTTGAGGACAATTTTTTTAACACCCTGTGTATTACCATTGTTTCAGTGCGTTTGATCATAGTCTATTTGATAAGCGGGTACGATCAGACAGTATGGGATCACGTAGCTCACATACTAGTCATCATTCTGATATGGTGGATCATTCATACGAGAACTCTAATCCTAGTACACCTATGATGTCACCAGAAGGCTCCTTCATGTAAGTATCAGGTGTCCTACAATGCCGGAATAATTAGGAAATCCGGATTGCTGCATTGGAAAGCAATATCTTTTCTGTTAATTATTAAAAGTTATTTGATGGAAATATTCAAAGAATTGATGAAGTTTTGGCCATTTGAAGTTTCTTTCTCTCAATTTTAACTATGAACCATTGTTTAAAACCTAATTAAGGTGTGTGAATTTGTGCTAATGGCACCCATAAACAGACTTGCGACTCATTTTCAGGATTGGGCATTATGGCTCAGTAGGACCCCTGAAGTATCAGGCCCTAATCTCCAGAAGCATCCCAAGTAGAAATCTCATCTCAAATTTAGATTTTGCTCAAATCATAATCTGAATTTGAGATATATCTAAAGAGAGAAGCTGAAGCTCTTTAAATTTTACTTTGTTAAATAAACTAATAAAGTGCTTTCTGTTTTGTGATGCAACTTTGTCTCCAACTTCCTATGGAAATGACCTAAATGACTCATGGTAATATTTGAGATGAGATTTAACTCAGATTGAGATGTTTAGGGAGATTGGGACCAGGCCATGTATTTTAATTATGAAGTATACAACCAATTATATGGTCATGTTTGACGGTTTTCATTCATATGGAGAGTTTCCTCTAGCTTCTTAATCATATGGGTCATTTTGAACCCTTGATTTGAGACAAACTGCCTTAATACAAAGAAGTCTTTGGATGTTGTCAAAATGACATATTTTCTGCTTAAAAATGAAACAGAAATATGCTTCTTGCAAATTGATAGATCTAGTTTGTCATATAGTATTATGCAGTAGTCGTGATGACAATTATGTTCATATCTATTCTGCACAAGTAGGCAAAACAATAACTTTAACCTTGGTAAAAATGTTAGGAAAAATGCCTTGAAAATACAAATTTTACCTTGAATAGTCTTTTGGAATGAGAATTGTATATATGCTATGTATATCCTTTTACAGTAGCGCCAGATCACTGACACCGGAAGCTTCCTACTCTATCACTGAGGAAGAACAGAGCGACAGTCAGGATAAATCAGAGTATTTACCCATGACACCAGGTCAAAGGTCAATGACACCATCACCAACCAGAAGTCAAGGTCATCTGGAGAGGGGCGGAGATTATCTTCCAATGACCCCTGGTCAGAGGTCAGGGACTCCATCACCTACACGATTCACTGAACGACCTGGTAATCCTACTGTTCATATTTAACTTGTTTATGGCCTGTTTATTAAAGTCTATCATCTGTTTACATAACACTGTGTATATTGCTGCAGTCTGTTCAAAGTTAAATGATAAAGGTTATAAATATGAGCTTGTTGCGTCTGGTATACTATGTTTATCTAGGTTTAACTATGTATACCTGAGTTTACGGTAATTCCCGCTATTCTTTCGAATGAGTTCCCTCATTAGTAATAGTATTACTGAATTGAATTGACAGAAGCTATACATAGCTTATGTTTACATAGTTAAAACACTATCCGACAAATAATAAATTTTGGCTTGACTGGACTTTTACTCATTAACAGAATTAATATTTACTTTTTAAATGATTTTTTTCTCATTTCGCTGGCTTAGAATGAGAAGGTCGTTAGTACATAAAACGTTATTTTGAGAGAACAAGTAAATGGTGTCTGTAAACTACATTTTACTTATGGAAAAACACATTCAACTTCAGTTTGATCAGCATGACAAGTTCTGATTTTCGTGAAAATAGGCTCATACATAGCGCATTGTGATGCAGATTGCAAGTATGTATCAGTCTTATAAGGTTGTAAGTAGTTACGACCCTCTGATTCTGAGCCAGCCATATGATTATTCAGTGATACCACAATGTTTTGACACATGTGTCTTCCTGTGTGAGAAACTATCCAGCATCTTTGTTCTACCTTTCTTGCAGCATCAGCAGGATCACACGAGTCTAGTCGTATGGGCGGGGGCTACATGGACATGACACCAGGAAGTGTTGTGAACAGTCCTACTACAAGCTTTCAGGAGAATTCTACAAATATTGCGATAACTCCACCAAAATTATCTTCCAGTAGCATGTACATGGACATGAACCCTACCACGCCCCCTGTACTTCAACACAACAATGGTTACATTGATATGAATCCTGGACAAAGAAGTAAGATTTGACACCTTTAAGCTCACCCACGGGTACAAGTGTCCTAATGTGCATCTTCTTAGTGAGGTTTCTAGTTAATAAGTACCAACTTTATAGTGTACAGTTTAGCAAACCTCACTGTCATATACTTTCCAATCATTGAGTCACATGTCGGTTGTAATTCGAGCCAGTGGCGACAACAATCCATCAGCTTTTGACCATCGCAGGTATCCATTCATAGACATGAGTGAGGTAAAGCATTGTGGACATTTCTAACTCAGACAAAAGGAAGCAGAGAAATCAAACCATGGACTTCTCGGTCCTTAAATATGTGCCTGACTCTATTTGATCACTCCAAACATGTCTTATTTCACTGATGATTTCAGTAATTGATTCATTTGCCTTACATCACTACTTACATTTGGATGTCTCATTTCCATAAATGATTACTGTTAAATTATTAATTTTCATGGAATTCATGGTTCACCTTCAACCACGATTCAAATCCCATTGAACATTTAGTTTTACATTGTATTTTTACCTGAAATGCAAATTCCACTAATTAACGTCCTATTGAAATGGGTTTTTTTTTAACCACAAAATTAAATGATTTGAGAGTTATCTACAATCATGTTTGATTTACTCTTCTCCTGTATTGTTTCAGCGCCTACGGATCCAGGTCCTGGTTATGTTATAATGGATGGGGCTTGGGTTAGACCTACAGCTGCCCCTATTCCTATACGAGCCAACAAGGAGCCCGGATACATGGATATGGGTCCAGCTAGTCAACCACTGCCTACTGTGAAAGAAAGTGGAAGTAAGTGGGGAAATTTGTCCTACTCCTCAATTTTGTTGCAGACTGCAAAGGTAGTTTCGTGGGGATGTTCTTCCCGTTACCGTTCATGTATCGTCTCGTTTCTAGGGGTTGTATCTACCTGTAGTTGATCTGCAATATAACCAGGTAGCAGTCAATGTAATGTAAAGTCCTTTTGAAAAAAAACAACAATAATATGACCAAACCAGTTGTCCAGTAATAGATAATACCACCAGTACTAACTTACTATTATGTAAGCAATTTAGGCTTCTCTTTTTGTAGAAACAGATACTTTAAGCAATGCTATGAAAGAAGCTATCATCTTTACAGGATTTGCTCGGAAATAAACTTGTCTTATTTACCCTAAGTCAGTCAATATTTTGTTTTTATTATGACAGTTGTAGCAGTCACCATGGCAACAGAAACATTGAAAACCATTAGGTGACTTCTGTATTGATGGCAATCCCAATTACTTGTTATTATATTTTTTAATGTTCTTACTATTTGATTGCAGGTGGTGAAGCCTACCTTCCAATGTCTCCATCAAACATGAGTACAATGTCTAGTGATGGTCTCAAACCTGCCAAAGTTGTCAGCTATCTCTCGGATGATTCTATGTCTGGAGAGTTCCCAAAACGTGCTTACTCAGTTGGCAGTCGTCCTATATCCAAGCAACCTTTCAAAGTGCACCAAGCCCAGGAAATGCTACGACGTCAACCACTTGACAGTAGTAAAAGTTCAAGTGCTCCCCATTTGATCGTTCAAAAGTCAAGGTCACAGTTCATTGATACAATTCTCCGAAATTCTCATCACGATGGGTCGTACCCAGCCAGCCCTTTAAGTCAGTCTGTGAAATCTGATGATTCGGATAGTTTTATGGAAATGGAATTCTATCGTCCTAGGACTGCTAGCGATAGCTACGGATGTAGGCCTAGGTCTTCAAGCTTTGGAAAACAATACATTCAAGGTCATCGACCAAGGTCATCAAGTTATGGACAAGGTGCTAAAGGTACGATGAGCAAGCTTGCTGCTGGTTTGAGAACTGATTCATATGACTCTGTTAGGACGACTTCACAGGAGTTATCATCAAAACATCGTTCACAGGAATCCCTTGGCATGGTGTCGAGCTCATCGCGGAATTCCTCTAGCGAATCACTGAAGAAACTTGGTGAAACTACGCCAGGGAAAAAGAGTTTGTTACCAGGTGATTATATGGACATGAGTTACGATAAACGTAAAACACCATCTCCGAATATTCAAGCCATGACCTCTCCACGCACTGAACCTACTGGCTATATGGACATGACGTTGGGTACCAGCGCTCCCAAATCACTGTCACGTGGTATGTCACCAGGCTCATCTACTCACAGTCTACCTAGTTCAGCTACTCCTAGTTTAGGGTCCTCACCAGCCTCGTCAACCGGACATGGACATACTGAAAAATTCTCAAACGCCAAAGTTATCAAACCGTCTGGAAAAATGATTCCACAGAAGAGCTCGTTTAAAGCTTCAACGGAGAATCAGCTAAAAGTAGCCACAGCTAGATTAAAGATTTCTGATAAGCGATCTCCATCAAGTTCCGGCAAAGAATCAGAAGATGAGAGTTACGTCCCTTTCCAGCCGAGTGCAGCATCCTCCTCATTTGTTAGCGCTGATGATTCGGCTGTGAAACTGCATACCGGTAGTCCATCTCCATATGAACTTGGACCGAAGTCTCATCCGGGTATAAAAGTTCAACACGGGTACAGTAGATCACATGACTCGGCTATGAGAAGTTCAGATGGTGGATTCTTTAAGAGTGAAAAGCCAGGAAAGGCTAAGAAAGAGGATAGACACAAAGCAAAGGCAACTGATGAACATGGTAATGCTGAAGTGAAGAAATCAAAAAGTGTTAAGGAGAAGAAATCACATGATAAGAAAAGTTCTCTAGAAAAGTTAAGAAATTATCATCATAAAACTAGCGAACACAAGCCTGATCATACTATACCTGAACAAACTCCCAGAAGTGAAAGTCCTACCTTTGTTGTAATCCCAGATAACGATCTGTTCTCTGATAAGATGTTTAAACAAAATTCAGTGGAAGTGAAAGTTGATTCACCAGACTCTCCTGTTAAAAGTATTACGAAAAGTGACACGAAAAGTGACGATAGCGCTTATATGGATTTTTGCCCTAGCATTGAACAAAGTAAAAATGATTCTGAGACGTCAGGTGATTTGAGTGCTGGGAAGCCAAAAGCTCATGGAGAAATAGTGAAACCTTTTGAAGTGAGGCATACTGTTGAGAGGGAGTACTGTGAAATAGATTTTACTCCAGAGTCTGAAAGTGTTCATGTTAGTCAACCAGAAAAGGTTGAATCCGATTACATTATGGCCGACCCAGCACCTTTACAGGGTAAAGAAAATATCACAGCTGGAAAACTCAAAGATGAAGGGTCCGCAGCGGCAGTAACAGCCAAGGCAAAAGTTGAAGATGATTTCTCATATATGGGTTTTGATCCAAAGACAGTGCCATTGGATGAAACAGCAAAAAAGTTGGATGGCTCATTAAGGTCACCTGTGCGTGTTAAGTCCTTTGTTGCTCATTCTGTGTCTGTAGATGAGACTGCCGAACATACAGCTGGTGAAACAGTTACTAGTCATGAATCTAAGAACGATAATCCTGCTGGCAGTGCATCATATATGCCAGGCAATGTTGATAACAATGCAGATTGCCCCAGTAGAAATAAAGATGAAATGCATAGAACATCACAAGACAATTCTGTGAATATGGTTAGTATTAAACCTTTATCTGGTGAAGGACATGCTGTTGAAAAGGTTGTGAATATAGAAGGAAATCGTAAGAATGTTAGTTCATTTGATTTTGAGAGAAACAGTATGGATAATGGTAACAAACAAGCTGTGATAGGGGAGTATGTCAGGGGTGAAAACAAAGATAAAGATAATTATGATGCTGAAGTATTTGTAAAGTCTGGTAGAGGTAAACACTTAGATAAATTGATTGTGAAGCAAATACCTGCTCATGAGAATCAACCAGTGCAAGATGAGGGGTATTGTGATCTTGACTTCAGTGATAAAGATAACATATTGCCAAATGTGAAGGGTAACATTGCCCCGAGATCTGATCGTGTGCCAAGTGGCGGTAGTGATAAAGAGTCTGGTCGAGGTGTGTTAGAAAGTGTTACTAGCGATGATAGTATTCCGTGTCCTGAAACCCCAATGAGTTATATAAGTGATGATACTGATGACATACCCATGCCAGAAACTCCTCAAAGCTATATATCAGATGATTCTAACAGTAGTTCAGCTAGTAGCAAGGACTTGAGCTCTCCGTTCAAGTCCCCACTTGGTGGAAGGTCATCAGTACCGGTTGGTGGAAAAATGCCAGGATTTGGTTTGGCTTCTTTTGGTCTTAGTGGAGACAGTTTAAGAAAATCTTTACCGTCTTCTAGAACACATGGCAGTAGTACTCCTGTATTCTTTGCTCCGATTTCTAGACAAAGCAGCGTGCCGGTATGCCAGTCTGTAAGTCCTCGTGTGTCTGGGGAATTACCACCACAACTGGCTTACAGGAGTAGGAAAGCGAGTGGACCGGCAGTATTGTCATCTCAAGCTTCACAGGGAAACAACGGTTGCAAATTGAAGTCACCAGGAGGTTTAGAACCAGTTGTAGCCGGTCAGGAGCTACATAAGCAGAAGAGTATGCCGTGTATGAACGTTCCCTTGCATAGAGATAAACTACAGGACTCTGAACAACACATGGATCATGTACAGAGTCGGCATAGTTTCACTGATCTATCTCAGTACGAGGAAATGTCTTTCCCTGGCAATAGCCTCTCCTCCAACAATCAGATAAAATGCAGCTCTCAACAACAACTCTCCGGCGACTCTTCAGCATCTGTGTCTAATGAATTGCCGTATGCTGACTTGGATCTGAAGGGTTCAACGGAGAATATGGATGGCACATCGCCAAGAATCATCAAGAGTCGACACCCATCTTCACTGGACGATGTTTCTCGTGAGCCAGTGCAGTATGCTGAAATTGATCATCGGAAAACAGAAAAAATGAAAAATTCAAATGAAAAAGATGTCATGTTTTTTGTGAACTAATGATTAAAAGTTATTGAATTTTACCTGTTTTCAATAAATAAATGTTTTAATCATGTTTAGAAAAATATCAGTGCTACATGTGCATGTTTGCTTTATAATTATGTTACAAATTGTTATGTTTGTGAATTTTTACTTGTTGATGCCTGTCTTACTATAGCGCATGTATTCGGTGAATATTATTTGGAACTTAACTAGCTGCTTCATAAATTTGTCTGCTTTTATTTTAGCTCATATCTCTACGTTTTACTACTGAATGTGTATGTATGCATCAATATGTGAATGGTAAAGTTGATTCAAAGATCTCTGCCACCACCGCGTAAACGAACATTCAACCCGGGCCATTATTACAGGTTTCTCAGGATTAAATTCTATCATCAGTAATACACTTATATGATTAAAATTCTAATGCCAATGGTCCTATAGCGTAATGGTTATACTTACTGCATTTAGTTATTTAGAAATAAAACATTCTGGCGGTTTTGACAGACATAGTTAATGTTTGATTAGGGTCATCAGATGTTTTACTACGTTTATCAGGTAAGTAAAGGTCAAAGTGCTGACCATCCAAGCCTCTCTCCAATGCACATGCTGCATTAAACGCAAGAGAACATTAAAACCATTCGTGCAGAGAAGGTTCTGTCACATGCTGTTAACCTATTGGGTCTTAAACAATATGTAAAATAGAGGATAATGTTGTTTACATATACATAGAAGGGTAACCTTATGAAATTGGTTGTGGTTTACACCACATTTCTATGGAATGTAGACTACACATACTCGCTTAGTGCACAACTGCATTGATTATGTTTAGTTAGTAACAACCTAATGTAAGATGGAGGATAGTATTATTCTAATGACCCTTAACAACAGTCTCTTCTTTGTGAAATCACTGATTGTGTGATGTCTTGTTTAAAACTTTGTTTCCTTGTTCCAAGTCTGGTTTTGCAACCTTGATCGTTAGGTTTTATTATGACCAAATGGTTTCCATTCAATAACTCTACAAGAGCAATGTGTCGTAGGTCTTCAAACTATACATGGAGATTGATCAGTAGACCAAATGGTTTCCATTAAATAACTCAAGAACGATGTACCCTAGGGTCCTCAAACTTTACTTAATTTTCAGACTTGTGCCTGATTTTAGGTTTTTGAATCCTGAACTTTCCTTCTTTGTCTATATTGAAAAGTGGAATGTTTGCCAGCAAAATTTTCTGATGGCTGGTGAACTACATAGTGACTAAAATAATATCAAAATAACTTCAACTTATATACACATTTATTTGTTATGTCGTATTTTCTCACTCGTAATTATCACAAATAAGACATTTTGCTCAATATATCTTATTCATATACAAAGACATTTGAATAAAAGTGTCAAGTTGTTGAGGGATTTTCATTTGCTTCGGTCTCATGAGGGATTTGCTTTTATCTATCCTTTATACAATCTAGCTTAAATATTAAACTTGCATAATGGCATAACTATGTGTGTACAATAATCGCTCATATGTAGTCGACAATAATCATACATGTGCTAAAGTGTTTGTGTTTGTTGCAAGTATTTTGTTATTGTGTTCATTACTTACTTATTGTTTTGATTTTGGTTGTGTGGCATTAATACCTCAGTAGATTTTTGAGTACATTTTGTATATCAATTTTCAATTATTGATTATGTTGAATATTTTCTGTAAACTGTCATATTCCATCATACCCCACAGCACACAAATGCATACCCCCAAAGTCCCACACCCTAATATCCCCTTGAGTGCAGCATTCCCTGTTGTTGAAACAGGCAGTTGTTTTAAAATAATTTGTATTGTTTATGCTTTAAAGATGGTGTTGGATTTCCTATAATCTTGTCGGCTTGGTTTACCAGCAGTCTCCACCAATGCGAAGTCAGCAGCACCATGTAAGAATAAAGACAACTTAATATGAATTTTGTGTTCACATTCATCGAAATCATGCTTACATGTAACTATAGATTGTAATTATCGCTGGCTTAGAATGAGAAGGTCTTTATGTACTACTTACAACCTTATAAGGCTGATACACATTTGAAATTAGCATCACAGGGAGCTTCTTATGGTTCTATTTTTATGAAAATTGAAACTTATCATGTTGACCAAACTGAAGTTGAAACAGTTTGTTTTATCATAAGTAAAGATTAATTTTGGGACTTTTTTTTGTTTTCTCAAAATACCGATTTTATACTTAGGGCCTTCTCATTTTAAGCCTGTGATATCTTTTGAGTATGCGATTTTTTGATAGCATATGGGAATAGAATGCCCTTTGTGGTTCGTGTTTGACTAGCCATGAAAACCTACCTAAACATTATTATGGATCATTGGATACTTATTATTCTTATTGGTTATCAATTTAAATAGCAAAACTGAAGTTTGGTTTTCCGCCAAACGCTGATACACCATTTGATTATAGTTCAACTGACAGTTGTCGGTGGCAAAATACTGCTGTTGTTTTTTAAAAAAAGATTGAAAGTTTTATTTAATGTACACTAAATGGTGGTTGACACGTTTTTAATCTACATAGAGGGATAGCTTCAGTTGCATTTTCATTGCAATGATTCGAGAGTATAAGACAGTGTGGTCACTAAAAGGGATTTAATAATTTTTTAAAACGTTCAGGGGTGTTATTCAATATTGATCTTTCTTGACTTAAGGATAAGGACAACCAATCAGATCACGCCATATGTAACTCATGGTCAGTAACAGACGATATGATTGGCTTTCCTTTGGCCCCAAATAAATAAGATCAACTAAGATTTGGTCACTTCTTAATGGTCTTGTTGAACGAATATAGTTTAATCATATTTTATTGCATGAATTTTTACAACATTTACAAGGGGTTTGCACATATACAAATCATTACAACAAATAGAAGCATATCATAAATGTAAACCTTAGAAACTTTAACAATGTAATATCATAGACATTAATATAAATATATATCTGTGGTTATATTCATTACAAAAGGATCGGGCCACAAGTTATTTCAACATTAGATATCGGCCCTCTCCAAATAATGTTGTGTTAACATAAAGTGGACGTTTATCGCATATCGGACGATAATTGAACGGTTATAGGGTCTTTGCTACATTTTCTACTTCTATGTTTTATATGGATGGCTTTATATCAACAATTATCATGATGATTAGTTATATAGTGAGTATTGTAGATATTATGTTTGTTGGTTACTGAATATTGTTTGGTTGTTATGTTAGTGATAATTCTAATGAGACTGTTATATGTGAATGTACATTAAATGTACAACTTGTATGGAAAAAAAAACAGTATGATGTAAAAAAATATCAAATAAAAATATTTATTAAATCAGTTTGTTTATAGTTATTTATTGAAGAAATGTATGCTTGATGTGGAATGAAATTGTTATTAGTGGAACCGTGTTCCTTCTAGTTGTGTATTTGTGTATATGAACAGGACATCTTGTATAGATCTGCTACTGGCTCTATGACTTGGATGAAATTGCTACATTTGTTTTCCTAAAATATTTGCTTTAAAATAGTTCACCTGTCGGTATGTTGCACCTGGAAAGGTCTATAGGAATTTGGACAAAAGAAATTTAGCCGACGTTTATGCATGGGCTACCACTGTTTTTGGATAAGAAAACGTCAAAACCCATCATCACGAGCTTTTATTTTGTGTGGCACAAGGGAGACCACTGCGTAAAAGTTTGAGAAAATTTATTTAGGGACTGCTGCCTGGAAATTCCTACGTCATTACTGTGATTGAGACGCAAACTATGACGGGAACCAGACTATCCCTAGCTCTTCGTGAGTGATATGATTTACCATTGATTGCTTCCCTTTTCATGCTATCTACAGGTCAAGGTCATTTCACCTAACAAGGTAGGTGTTTCATTATTACTGTTTATTTGTTTTGATATAAAAAGTGTAGAATCTAGCGCCTGTGTTTGAATGACAATTGACAACTTCATTCTTCAGCTGACATTGAGCAAAGTATATTATATAGATCTTGAAATTATTGCATACAATAATGAACCACTGATTTTATCTAAAATCTGATATCAGCTGATAGTTGTCTTAACATTTATGGAACGCCTTAATACATGGGCGTAGGAGCGTCTTCAACATTGGGGGGGGGGGGCAAACATTTGGCAACTTGGGGTAAAAAACTTTTTTACTCGCTACGCTCGCAAAGTAACTTCCTTATGTCAATTAATATAATTGCAATAATTGCACAAAACTATTCTAGACACAAACTGTACTCTTAAATGTCCAAAACACTCCTATATCTATATACTTACTGTGAGTTTATGGTTCTGTGGTCATTTGGTTAAGTAAGTATACCTCTTAACTGGAAGTTAATCCGTTCAAGTATACACGGGTCAGCCCTCCGGAAATTTTTCAAAACTATGGATAAATCTAGTGCATTCTAGGCGTTCTGATATACCTTATTTTGCATTCAAAAAGGACCTTAATGCAGGGAATTTAAGTTCTAACAAAAACACAATTAAGTGTTTGCATAAAATTTAAAAGGTGAAAACGTTTGTTCCAAAGGCTTTATATATAATTGACAACGTCCCAAAGTCCAATAGGA
This sequence comes from Spisula subtruncata, assembly GCA_963678985.1. Lineage (NCBI taxonomy): Eukaryota > Metazoa > Mollusca > Bivalvia > Venerida > Mactridae > Spisula > Spisula subtruncata. The sequence continues at coordinate 24,367,487 of OY787676.1, read as the reverse complement.
GGGTTGGGGGACATTAAAGAGTACAATTCATGGCACAAGTGTATTTTTGAAAAGAATGGATGATGAGGTATATGAATATAAGAAAGTTATTTTGCGAGCGAAGCGAGCAAAAAAAAAATTGATACGTTTTTACCAAGAACTGAAGGCAAATTGCCTATATCGAGATATGTTAGGTCGTAAATTATAATTTTTCGTCTGAATTATTGGGGGGGGGAAGATATGTTGGCCCCCCCCGGTCCAGACATTGGGGGGGCCTGCCCCCCCCCCCCCCCCCCCTGCTCCTACGCCCATGTAATAACTTCAAAGACCTAAATTTAGGTCTTTGATAACTTCCATGCTGATAGTTGAATTAATATTTATGGAACGCCTTACCTGCACGACAAGCTACGCTGTACCCAAACAACGTGTACACCAATCTGGCAATCACTAGTTATGACTTATCGGATTACTATAAAATTCAACGCTGTGGATCCAGTTGCAGAATCAAATCAAAGTACTGAAAGTACTGACAGGCTGGCGAACTGCTAAGGAACAATAGCCTTTCAAGTAATATAACATCAAGTGATTTTTTAAGTCGAAAGAGAGGTAAGTGCTGGACTAAACAAACAAAAAATATATATATATATAAAATTTGGAGCCGCCGTGATTCGAACGCTGGACCTTAGCATCAGAAAATTACTAAGCGAGTTGCTCAACTACTCGACTACGATCTCGTTGGAGAATGTTGACCTAATACTTTAACATAATAAAATCATTGATGCGCTATATCGCGTTCGTAACGCGTAGTAATACTTATCAACGCATTTAAACACCTTTTCTTTTAATTTCATACAATTTCCTTCCATTTCAAGAAGAAACTAATATATTACAATCGAACAGAATAAATGAAACAAGGAAAGTTGAATGTTCTTATCTTGCAAAACTGATTAATGAGGAGGAACTATTTGCATTGAGTGTATAGATTCTGTGTTGTCAGTTTCGGGAGTAAATTCATCTTAGTGGATTTCATTTTTTAGGATTGTAATAGTCTGGCGCGAAATCGCCAGCCTAAAAATCAAATTATAAATAATTATTGACATAATTAAAAGGTTGTACTTTCGTTGAAAATGGTTGCAACGATTGTCAACGTTTAGTCCACGTGGATTAAGCTTTGTGTGCCTGCTGGGTTGTCTGACCCTGTTACTCCTACAGAACAGTAACCTGCGTAGGTGTATGTATCAAGTGTGTGTACTGTGTAGTAGTACGAAATGGGTGACATAATCGATCTGAGGAGTTAATTTCGTAAATGGAAATTAAATAATTGATTTTTAGGCCGGCGATTTCGCGCCAGACTATTACAATCCTAAAAAATGAAATCCACTAAGATGAATTTACTCCCGAAACTGACAACACAGAATCCATACACTCAATGCAAATAGTTCCTCCTCGTTAATCAGTTTTGCAAGATAAGAACATTCAACTTTCCTTGTTTCATTTATTCTGTTCGATTGTAATATATTAGTTTCTTCTTGAAATGGAAGGAAAGTGTATGAAATTAAAAGGAAAGGTGTTTAAAGGCGTTGATAAGTATTACTACGCGTTACGAACGCGATATAGCGCGCGCATCAATGATTTTATTATGTTAAATTATTTAGGTCAACATTCTCCAACGAGATCGTGGTCTAGTGGATAAGCAACTCGCTTAGTAATTTTCTGATGCTAAGGTCCAACGATCGAATCACGGCGGCTCCAATTTTTTTTTTTTAATCCAGCACTTACCTCTCTTTCGACTTAGAAAACCACTTGTTAATATTAGCTTACGTCTTGTAACTCGCCTGACAGACTGTACACGTATACTTCACACTGCAACTTGGGGAAACTTGCATACATTCATCTCACTTACAGGTTACTGCATCATTGACAAAAAAGAAAACATTTTTTGTGGGTACATAATAGAAAATATAAATTTTACATTTTTACGTTTTATTCTTTATCAATGATACAACTACTTGTGTACACTTACCATATCAACATTTCTTGTTAAATCTCTGTATCCTTATCTTTCTTCCACGTCTTCTGCGTGTACACTGTCTGTCAATATTTATATTTGTGGCCATTTAGTATATATTAGTGTTCATCCTTACTGTTCTATAGAAATTAGAAACGTCGACGGGAGCGAAGCGACAGGAGACGTTTCTAATTTCTATAGAACAGTAAGGATGAATACTAATATACTTAGTGTGCAGGTTTATTTGTCTATGCTACATAGAACGGTACTAAGTTACATAGTACGTTCTATGAACCAATTTTTACATAGTAAACCATCTTGTTCGTTCTACGGGATTTAGAACTCTCGAAACATTTAAAATACAGGAATTTCATTGGCTGACAAATAAACCTGCACACTAAATGAACTTCACTGTCGCCTGTAGTATCAGTATGCTGGCTTCTATTCTCACATCTTAGTCCAGGACTGGGTTATAAAATAAACTCAATGACATGTATGTAGGCCAAACTTTATCTACTTCTGGAAGAATAAATGCGGTATTATAGCCCCCATGTAACTGTATCATTGATAAAGACTAAACCAAAATATAAAATTTACCAAAAAAATGTTTTCCGTTATCAATGAAACCACCTTGGGTGTTCTACTACTTGCTACCGGATTCGTCAAAGTTCTGTGTTTACATTTTGTGTAAAGATGCGAGGCTGAGAGAAATTGTATTTATGCACTTTTATTGAGAGTTTTAGAAGGAAATTTGAACATAAAACATACGAGCATATATTAAAGCATGCACATGAAAGTTTTATTTCCAAACTTTAATGAGGAAGTGTGCGAAAACGTCTGTTTATTGTCCCGAAAGTATAGCTATCCGATTAGCAAGTACCCAGGATGTTGATTCAAAGATCTCTGTCACAACCGCGTAAACAAACATTCAAACCGGTCGATTAATACAGATTTAAGGATTTCGATCAGGATTAAATTCTACCATCATAAATACACTTATATGATTAAAACTCGGATGGTCCTTTAGCGTTGTGGTTATACTTACTGCATTTAGCTATTCAGAAATGGAACCTTCTGGCGGTTTTGACAGACATCTTTGAATCGACAATATCTGTGATTTAGCCCATCAATGTGAAACAACAAGAGCCTTTGTGCATCGTTTCGTTGATCCTTTTACTTGAACCTTTTCAGGGAGCATTATGAGTGGTTATGCCAGCTATGATGATGCATTGAATCCGAAGTATGGCGAACCATTCCCCGTTCCTATCGTTGTTGCCACTGTAGAAACGTTAAAAGGATATGGTACCATCGTTAATGACTTCGAAAAGGAAAAAGTGGAGATTACACCTTGGCCAGTGAAAGGTATTAAATAGACGGAACTATTTTTTATTTGAATGATGCAGTGATTAAGTCCACAATTATATAGGCTTGTGGAGACTTCAGCATAATATCAACTAATTTATTGTCACTGGAACTGAAACGAGTTGTTCACGCTTACTAAAGACGAGAGAACGCAGTGCTAAGCCAAGTAACGTGACACTGCTCGAACTGGTTTTCATGAATGTATCAAGAATGATTGTGGGTAGGTTAAAATGTCAATGGGCAGTTGAACGGCTGAACTTCTGAAAAACGTCCTCGGAAAATTGGTAACTTAACTGTTTTGTCTGTTGTAGGTTGGAGAAAGTTGTGTCCAGATACAGGTACCATGGGTGGTGAATGTAGCGGTGATTTCTGTTATAAATGGGTAGAAGACGAGTGTACTGCAGTGAATAACGCAGTGGGCGGAGTTTATGTAACTGGCAGGTTGCCAACGAATGTGTCAACAAGCAACCGTACGCACGTGCTTGTTAGAGAAGCCAACTATCATCCAGACGGGGGACAAGTCTTTTTTCCAAAAAATAAGGATCCATTTGTTGCTCTTCTTGCCCTTCCCGGTGACGACATAAAGATGGACAATTTTCAAGCGTTTTATTTCGATGGCAGCTTTGGAGTTCAGATTCACGCCGACATTTGGCATCAGCCGGTGTATCCAGTCAACAATGAGGCTGTGTTTTTGGGAAAGCAGGGAGCAGTGCATGCATGTGTTGCTGTAGACACAGTGGATGAATTTGACAAATACTTGCTGGTACCTTTAACAAAACCTGCATAAACATGTTAAGATAATAATTATTGCAGTATTACACGATGCAGGTAGCTATACCCAAAGACCTTATTTTGCTGCACGACAGTTATATAGATGGGATGGTGCATTTGGAAAAGAAAATTGATTTCGTTTTGATTTCATTTTCCATTCAATAAATACAATGTTCATTTCGCTGGCTTAGAATTTGAAGGTCGCACGTACAAAATCAATATTTTGAGATCAAAAGAAAAAAGATATCTGAAAATTGCTTTTTCGTTATGATAAAACAGGCTGTTTTCACTTCGGTTTGATCAACATGACAAGTTCAGATTTTCATGAAAATAGGCTCATAAGAAGCGCCTTGCATATTTTACTAATGTTTCAGTCTTATGCTGCTATAAGAAGTACTTACAACCTTCTCATTCTAAGCCAGTGATTTAACCCACAATAATACAAATGTATGTGATTCTATTATTTCTTTGGTCGTATTTTGGCTGCCCTAAGTTCAAGTGCTACATGCCCTGAGGGTGTAGATGGAGCCACATTAAAATTCTTGAAAATTAAATGCTCAAGCCATTTTGCCCAAACAGAAGGCTTATATATTATCATAATTTATTATACCAATTAACACATATTTCCTGGTATCAATCTACGTACAAATGCTGTATTCTTTGACAGAAATCATGAATGAAAGAAAAACTGTTTTGAATTATTAAACTGTTCTTATCGTATATATTTACTTCTTGCATTGTGCATGTACATGTACTAGAATGCATTTGTTGTTCGTTGAATGTTTGCCATGTTCCTTTGTCTCTTCGTTCATTTGTAATTGGCCAAATGCACAATAAATAGTGCCAATTTACTAATAAATTGAATGGAATTTTATGACAACAAGAATGAAATAGAAAATGTAGTTTTTATTGAATAATTTCATCATAATTATAATTTACACATACGTACAATATGTCGATAGCACAGGGTATGAAACCCATGCTCATGTACAGGGTGATCGATAAAAAGATATCCCAGGGACAAAGGTATGTATTCTTTGTGGTTATACATGAAAGTTGCAAGCAACAGGCTTATTACATATATGGATTGTTACTTTTTCCTAACAGATTGAGTTCAATTTGTCACTTTGTGGTGCTATTCTCGATCCCCATGTTCGTGTACAGGGTGATAAAAAACCTTTGTCTCAGGAACAAAGTCTAGTATTGCTTTTAATCATGTGAGGCTCCAAGCCATTTATAATCAATATTTCACGGGGATTTAATTTTGTGGATGATCTCAATATAAGTATATACATGTATGTTATTACAATGACTAGGCATAAGTAGTGAAAGATAACATAAGTGAACATATAATCACTGATGACTAAGCAAAAGTCCTATAATAACGGCCCGCCCACCTGCCTATCTTCCTACAATCCCTCCCAAAAATATGGTAACAACCATTCCATTGGAAGAGCCAAACGAAATTGAGAAAATATCCTTCAGAATGATTAATAAACAAAGTGGCAAAATTGCATAAATAATATTACATAAATAACAATACATGTACACAGGGGTTCTACTGAGGCATTATGTCCAATCATGAAAAGGAGTTGCCAGTCTGTTTCAGGTGACATAAGCATACATCCCTACACCTTATTTATAACTCATATATTGTTTTATAGTTGAAATACAGCCTATGGAACTTCAAATGACCTTAAATTTGTCAATGCTTTGAATATTTTCATCAAATAACTTTTATTTTGTGCAGAAAAGATCATTCTTTCTCCCGTTGCTAATCCTGGACCAGATTATTCTGAAATTGTAGAAACCTTATGTACAAGCATAACAGAAAGTTAACATAACAAACAACAGATCTTAAGTGTATTTTGAAGAACAAAAGAATACGGAGACATAAGCGTATTATACATAACAGAACAATATTACATTTCGAGGGCTCAGTGCAAACTTATGGTAACTGTAGCAATTTACAGAGGTATGTACCATAGTTCTGCACTTAGTCCACAATTTACTCTACAAAACAGGGATGGTAATCAATATTGATCTTACTTGAATTATGGATAAGGACAACTAATCAGATCTGGGCCGGTATTTATAAAGCATCTTAAGTGAAAAATTAAAATTTTCTTAAAATCTCATATTTTCCTCAAGTGTATCAGCTAAACAGGAAAACTAATATTAACAATTATTTACATTGTTTAGATGCATTATGTAAAGAGCTACAGTAATCATATAGAAAACGTGGGCTATTTTTCGTTTTTTTGTGAAATATGGGCAGCTCAATGTTTTAACTTAAGTCAAAATATTTAAGTTTTCACTTAAGATGCTTTATAAATATCGGCCCAGTCATATTAAACGCTTAGTCAATAAAGGATATGATTTGGCTATCCTTATTTATTCTACAATTTAATAAGATCAAAATTGAATACCACCTTGGAGTTCATACAGACAGGTATCATAGAATAGAAGACAATGATTCAGCAGTTTTAATAGTAAGGGTAGTATAAAAAGTCACCCAACATAAAATAAAAGTTTAAACATAACAATAAACAGATTATTGCTGAAATATTATCAAATATAATTATATGTACACAATATTCATAGAAACTATAAATAGTAATAAATATATACAGTAGATACCTTTATACATAACACAACTTTGATAAATACTATCTGACAGTAAACAACATTATGACCTTTATCAAACAACAATTCAGTCTTGACCAAACAAGATTCGGCCTTGACCAAAAAACAGTACATGTACAGCGTTGGCCCAACAGTAGTATGACCTGGATACAATAATAAATGGCCATGATTCAACAACGGTACAATTTCACCTAATAATACAAAGCCTTGAACAAACAACAATTATATGGCTAGACTGAACATTAATGTGACCTTAGCTCAACAACAGTACGGCCTTGAACGAACAACAGTATGGCCTTGACCAAATAACAGTGTACAAATTTGACCAAACTGCAGAAATCCCTTGACTGAGCAACAGTACCGCCTTAATCCAGGAAAAATATGGCCTTTATCTAAAACTGTAGCGTTGATCCACTCCCAACCTAATACAATATGGCCTTGACCAAACTTAACATCATGGCATTGACCCAACATTAAACAATCACATCATACATGACCTTGACTAATGCCTTGGTCCCACTGAGCATTTTTTGGCCTCGATGATGTACTCCTGATTTATTTAATTAGCTTCGGGAGGCATCGGGAACATGGATATCACAAATTTTTACATAATGATTACCCAGAACCTTCCCCTAGACCATGATGACCCTTTTCTCTGATACCTTCTGATGCCCAATTATTAAATCGGGAGAACATCGCTGAGGCAAGACTATCTCAGTGGGCCCAAGGCATAAAGCCTTGACCAAACTTAACAACATGGCATTGACCCAATTATTAAACAATTACATCAAATCTAAAGAATGGAAGATTTTGTAGGAATTTATACATGTTGACCTTGCATTACATCATTAACTGTATCACAATAAATACTATAGCAAAGCGTCAACCAATAGCAATAATACAGCACATAGTTAATGACTATTATAACAGTTATTAAACAATATCGACAGTGCTATTCGAAAATACCGTATGACGAAAACCCACTTTTCAGGAGAGGCAAAACAAAATTGAATAGGTATCAAATAAGAAATAAAATGGAATTGCTGATATTCGTTCTTTTCTTCGCCCCAAATAAAACTACCAGAAATTCGGCATTTTCTTTTTGTGATGATTTTATGAGGTGGTCAATTTCTGTAGATCAGTCGCGTGAAACAAACACACTATATACAGTACAGTTACATTTTAACTGCAAAACAAATGTTGAAACTATCAAGAAATAGTCAATACTGTATACACCCTAAAAAGCCCCCTGTAACAAAATCCCATTCTTGGAACAACACTTCAGATAAAGATGTAGATTCACATAACATAATATGTAACAAGATTTTCACACACAATGAGGTTTATATATGTAAAAACATTTACATAAATAGAAAGTACATTTTCATACGCAAGAAAATGTACATATCACTGGATTTGAATGAGAAGGTTGGAAGTACCAAATTGATATTTTGAGAAAACAATAAAACTGCCCGAAAATTCCTCTTTACGTAAGGTAAAATGAGCTGTTTAAACTTCTGTTAACATGATAAGTTTCCATTTTCATGAAAATAGGCTCATAAGTAGTGCATTGTGATGCTGATTTCAAATATGTATGAGTCTCATTCTAAGTCAGGGATACGATAGAACATATACATAATACGTACGAACATTTTCATTAGCAAGGAAATTTACATACCGTATACTCTCCCCCTACCCCCGAATAAACGCCCCTGTGGGCCATGCACTTTGTCAAAAGGGGGCTTTTATTTGAGGGTTTCATTTATAAAAAAATCTTAATAAATGTTTATGTTATTGATGAAGCAATAAACAAAACATTGATCACTATCTCATAAATAATTATACAATATTTTTAAGAAAAAATCTAAATCATATATGTCTCCAAAAATGGTGGGGTGCGTTTATTAGGGGGAATACAGTATGTTGGAAGATTTACATTATTTTTGTATGAAAGGTAGCATTTTCATCATTTTTTCATTATCTTTGTCCCTCCATTAAATTGTTTGCATCAGAATTGGATCTCTTGAGTTTACGACATCGAGTTCTCCGACACTGCCATTGTACAACTAGCACCAACAATGGTGTAACACATAGAGCACATAGTCCACCAAGCACATAACCTACTATAGTTAATGTTTTGTTCTGTGGATCTATCTTGATATAAGCACAGTCTGTATAGTCTCCTGAAATATATAAGTACATATCGATGGCTTAGAACCAGAAGGTCGATACTACCAAATCGATATATTGAGAAAAAAAGAGAAAACTGTCTGTAATTTACTCTTTACCGATGGGAAAACACGTTTTTAAAACTTCATTTAGGTCAACATGACAATTTCAGATTTTCATGAAAATATGCTCATAAGGTGCTTGCCTTGTGAAGCAGATTTCAAATATGTATGAGTCTTATAAGGTTGTAAGAGGTAGTTACGACCTTCTGGTTCTAAACCATCGATATAAATTAAAATAATGCACTTTGAACACTTTATTATGTTTATACAATGACATGCTACCACTGATAGCATTCCGTTTTTTAACACTTCGCTAGGCAAGCCATACTACCCCAAGGCTTCCCCTAGACCTCGATGACCCTTTTCCCCCAATGCCTTCCGATGCCCATTTATTAAATTGTGAGTACATCGCCGAGGCAAAAATAGCTCAGTAGGACCTATGAATTAGCTAGAAAGACTACCAAAAAGACAAAAGCTTAACTAGAAACTTACCACTGTAATTTTCATATCCAATTATACCAGACTTCATGGCCGAATCATCCACAACACCACATGAAGACTCAGCCAATTTGATTTGTTTTGTGAGACGATCAAATATCACATAGAATCCTTCCATGACGATTGCTCCTATCACACTTCCTGTTCATGTAAAAATTATATACATAAATTTGTACTGTAAATTCATATATTTTCATTTGGGATTAAATTTCATTGATTTCGTGGTTCACCTTTATCCATGAAATAAAATACCACCGAACACAAATTTTGACCCTTATATTTATTACCTGAAATGCAAAATCCACCAATCCACCCATTGAAATTGTCTTTTTTACCAAAACCAAGAAACTTCATCCCATCGAAATTAAATGAATTTACAGTATACATTGTAGATTCTAAATACCGTAAGAATGAATTTAGAACGGGAACTAGCACTATGATTTCTTAGGGACAGTGCATGATACGAAAGACATCCCAGTTCCTAAAGCATCCCTGGTTCTTTTATATGCATATAGTCCAGCAATGATGTCCAAAAAAAACATTAATTTTTGGAGAAAGTTACCAAACTTGCTACAACTGTTACTTGGTCCATTTGAAACATTTCTTTTCATGAGATCCACTTAAAATATTTTCTTTGATGGCTGGACTAATATGCATAGCATCATCCCATCGAAATTAAATGAATTTACAGTATACATTGTAGATTCTAAAAACTGTAAGAACAAATGTAAAACGGAAATTAGCATTTAGATTTCTGTGGAACAGTGCATGATACAAAAGACGTCCCAGTTCCAGAAGCATCCCTGGTTCTTTTACCTGCATATAGTCCAAAAATGTCCAAAAAAACATTAATTTTTGGAGAAAGTTACCAAACTTTGTACAACTGTTACTTGGTCCATTTGAAACATTTCTTTTCATAAGATCCACTTAAAATATTTATGTTCTTTGGTGGCTGGACTAATATGCATAGCATCATTCATGGGACCTAGGTTTTTAAAATCTCATCCAAAAGACTGTTAGTGAAGTTAATGTTGGATGGGAAACATTGGAAAGCATTTCTGTTTTTTTTATCTGGCTGGAGAGGAGATCCAACCCACAGGCTTTGGATCAGGGCCCGATATTACAACCAATACTCACACTTTGCACTCAGCACTCAAATATTGAAATTCCTTCTTTTGAGGTTCAAAACGACACATTTTCAGAACGAGAAGCTGAAAATATGCTGAATAGATGCTAAATATTATCATTTGCTTGTTTCCAATTGAAATTAAGTGCATTTGTAAGCTATAAGTGTAATTTATAAGCCTGAGTGCAGAGTGTGGTACTCAGATTCAACAATTACATTGTTATCAAATAAATAGTATGTAATTGCACAGATAATGTATCGAATGCTATTTTCAACATTCAAATAATAATTCTATACATTTTTTTATTTATATTTGCAATCTAGAAACAAATAATAGCTCATTATTTAACATGTTCAATTTTTGAGAGCTGAGTGCAGAGTGTAAGTATTGGTTGTAATTTCGGGCCAAGAAGTCTACTAGTAACCCTTACCACTGGACCATGTGGCCGTCATTTAAACTTTAATTTATCCTTTCCACTAGATAATCCATATGGGTGAGGCCCACAGAAGAGTTTAGCTCTTTTGAAAGCTACATGAAAAAGCGTTTATATAGATTAAAATTATTTTGCAAGCAGAGCGAGCACGAAAATGCACATTTCATGCTTTCTCACCTAGAACAAAAGGCAAATTACCTTTTACAAGACTTATATTTTAGTTCTCCAAATTTGTAATACTCGCTGATATCCCTGATTTTTGCCCTATTTTAAAATTCCCTGATTTTTCCCCGCAGGGAATTTGTTTTGCACATTTTCCCTGTTTTCCAGAGTCTTTGGCCACATATCAATTGCTTAGAATTAGAAGGTCGTAAGTGCCACTTACGACCTTTTAAGATTCATACATATTTAGAATAAGCATCACATGGCGCTTCTTATGAGCCCATTTTCATAAATATCTGAACTTGTCATGTTGACCAAAATGAAGTTGTAAAATTTTGTTTTACCATAAGTAAAGAGTAAATGTCAGACAGTTTTTCCGTGTTTTCTCAAAATATTGATTGGGTAGTTACGACCTTCTTGTTCTAAGCCATCGATATTGGAGTTGTGCATAATTAACCATAAAGAGAGGTAATTATAAATGATAACTACACATGTCAACAAACCTGAGTCTGACGAAGAGATTCCGAGTTTGAAACAGTCATCCATGATATTGTCGTCATTTTCTTCTCCGACGGGTCGTAAATATTGCTACAAAAATAAAAACAACTTCAATAAGAATTGCAAACAACGTAAAAGTCCCCAACCAGTTTGAAGCCAGGACTTTTTAAATTATTTAAAATGTTTATAATAATATTTAGATGTGCCTTATCTTTTTATTGGACTATAGCCACATAAACTACACATGTGTAGTATAAGTATGTACATGCTTGTTATACTAACTCGCATACATGGAAAATCATGTGATATATATAAATATCTTCACAAGACCATTTCACAGGGGTTCTACAGAGTCATAATGCCCAATCCTGAAAACAAGTTGCATGTCTGTTTCACATGATATTATCACACATCCCAACACCTTAGCAATGATTCAAACATTGTTTTATTGTTAAAATACAGATAATGGAACTTCAAATGACCATATCTTTGTCAATTCTTTGAATTTTTTCAGCAAATAAGTTTTATTTTTTGCAGAAAAGATAATACGTTCCGGTGGAGCACAATCGGGAAATCAGGATTATTTCGGAATTGTGGAAACCCAATAATACACTAACCTGTGGTGCAACAACCAGTGTGAAGGATTCACCATTCCCTGAGGGTAAGGTCAGTGAGACTGAAGGAAACAAGTCATACCGCACTGTCCCTGTTCTCCAACATAACACTTCATTACCATTCCAGAATTCTTCACTCGGCATCTTCATACTGGTGTTCTGTACAATAATAAAGGTTTAAATTGTAGATACTGGAACTTTTTTACATGTAAATACAACTTACTATGGGGTCCTGTGTTTTTGCTAAAAGGACAGCAAGTACGGTAGAGAAGACCGTGGGTTGACACAAGGTATCCGGGTGCGCAGCCCTAGCTCGTTCCAAGACACATTGGTTCTTTTAACATGCCTGGTGTACCGAACCAATACAAATGAGACTACCTTTGAGTTGCAAACTAGTCCAGCGTTTCTAGTTTCAGAAATGACCAAGCGCCGAGGATTGAACCAGGGACCTTTCAATCAGAAGTCAAGCCGGCTATCCGTTCGACCACCATGCCACTAATGTAACTCTGATTTGAAATATTATTTAACGCAAGTTGGCAAAAAAGCATCTCCCGGGAAACAATGCATTCAGGATTTTCTGCCTAGAATTCTTGGCAATAAAGGTAAAGCTTAGAAACAGACAACATTGAAACAACTTTATTGTATTAACAATCATAACACAACAATCTCATTGTTCTGTGTGGCCTTCGATAAAAAAAGGTTAACATGTAACCCTATGGAGAAAATGTAAAGCCTAGGCTCACTGAGTAATTTTGCCTCCACGATGTACTCCAGATTTATATAAATCAGCTTCAGTAGGCATCGGGAACCAAGATTTTACAAATATTTCAATAACTTCCCCGAAGCTTCCCCTAGACTATGAAAACCCTTTTCTGATATCTTAAGATGCTCATTTCGATGGCTTAGAACCAGAAGGTTGTAACTACCTCTTACGACCTTATAAGACTCATACATATTTGAAATCTGCTTCACAAGGCGCTTCTTATGAGCATATTTTCATGACAATCTGAAATTGTCATGTTGACCAAAATGTAGTTTTAAAAACGTGTTTTCCCATAGGTAAAGAGTAAATTACAGACAGTTTTCTCTTGTTTTCTCAATATATCAATTTGGTAGTTCAATCTTCTTGTTCTAACCCAGCGATTTATACAATGAGGAGTACATCACCAAGGCAAAAATGCTCAGTGAGACCTAGGCTTCACAAATTTATGCATTTGTTTATGTACGGTACTCTGTGTAGAATACTTACAGATATTGCTGTTTGGTATGATTGTTTTACCAATGTAATCAATTTCTTAAACACACGACGAGGAAGACGTAAATTTGTAGTACCAGTATCTATGATAGTACGATCAAAATTATACTGAAATACAAAATAAACATAATTATGGTTCACACTGGTGCCACCATAGGGGTATATAGTAAAAGTAGCGAAGGGTCATAACTCTGGTAAAAATTGACAAAGGAAGTTCAACACACAAGATTTGCGTTACATACGAACAGCACCATTGCTATATTCCCCCCAGCACAACAAAAGATGTTTGTAATACAATAGTCGAAAATAGTAACATTTGACATACTGACCTAAACACTTATCATAATTAAAGCTATTACTTGCAAAAATTGAATTTTAGATAATTATGATTATAGTGTTTTCTATGCTTGAACTTAATACTAAAAAGAAACTAGAAATGTCTCTATTTGGTAGACTAATAATTATATCCCCCAGCCGGCAAAGAAAAAATATCACAGCAAATTCTTTCCTTCATGAACATCAACATAATTATTAAGGTTGCTGATGTGTAAAAGTTGAAGGAAATCCAACATTAACTGTATGAGTGGCAGGGGTATAATACAACAAATTTATTTTTAATCGCTAATATTTCTGAACACTGCAATACAAGTTGTAAACTTAAAATTTGACAATGAACTTGGATGAAATATATACACTCTTGCATGCAGTGTTAACTATTACTGTAAAATCATTTAATTTCGTTGGGATGAAATTTTGTGGTTTTTGTGAAAAAGACCATTTCGATGGGACGTTAATTCATGGATTTTGCATTTCAGGTAATAAATGGGTCAAAATCCTTGTTTGATGGTATTTGATTTCGTGGTTGAAGGTAAACCACGAAATTTCATCCCCCCCACAAAAATTAATGATTACTATACATACCTCTTTACAATCCATGTTTAAACTTTGATTTGCCACCAGTATGTCTATAAGTACCACCTCGTAGTATTGTTCCTTAATGATAGGTGTAGTATAGACCGAACCTCTATATAACGCTGGTACAATACCACCGAATATCTGTAAACAGAATAGTGAAAACACTAGAAATATCATACCTGAAGATTTCTTAAATGCCGAGCATAGCCTTTATTTGCCAGTCAGCTTTCTGCTGAAATATGGCAGGCATATATGTATGTGCCTCTACAGATTTGAACCCATGTCGCAAGATTAGATGGCAAGCACACTGAGCTACAGAGGCACATGTCATATAGAAATGTCATACCTGCCAAGTACAGTAAAACTCGCTTATAACGAAATGCCAGGGGGTATAAAAATTATTTCGCTGTAACCGAGTTTTCATTGTAACCAAGCACAAGCTTATAGTGAAATTTCACTGTAAGTGCTCACATATTATGAACTTCGTTATAACCTGAATTGGAGGTATAATTCTTCTAGATCTGTGTAAATATATGTCATGCAATAAATGAATAGAAAACCTTGATGCATATGTATTTTATTCGTGTATTACATTTGATATTGTGAGAAATGTATTTAATTTGAATAAATAAATAAACAACTATGAGTCAAGAATTCAGTTTTATTATGTTTTGTTATTAAATGTATTTCTAATCTCTTGTTTCACTACGCACAAAGAAATCCTTTATTGTTTTCTGTTTAATATCGCTAGTATGAAGCATAATGTTTTCCAGAGAGTCCAACTGATAGAATACTGATTGGTATTTAATGTCACGGTTGCTTTCGTTTTGGAGATGACGACCCTTCCATATTTTATCATAAATATTTCCTGACTGATTCACACAAACAAAATGAGACTTTAAAATGTATGCAATTTTATTTTGTCAATCATTTTCACTCAATAAAAATGAAATAATTGACCGCGAAAACATTGAGAACTTACTCAAACAAAATATTTTTAAATTGATACACTCCGGTAATCAGTATTTATCACCCGTGAAAACACTATTGAATTTCATAACAATGGAAGTCTACGGGTCAAAATAATATCCAATACGTAATTATCACGGTCAATGCAAGTTTTTGCTTTGATGTTTGAAAAAATTTAGTTTCATTGTAACCGAGCATATTTCCTCTAAAACATGATTCTGGGGCCAAAAAATCATTTCACTGTAACCAAGTTTTCACTGTAACCGAGTTCACCAGTTGAAAGCAAGCAACTATAGATTAATCCTCAATCAGCCATACCTGAAACAATTTCTAAGCTAGGTTTATGAAACTAGGTAAGTGTGTAGGTGCCAATCAGAACTATAGATTAATCCTCAATCAGCCATACCTGAAACAGTTTCTAAGCTAGGTTTATGAAACTAGGTAAGTGTGTAGGTGCCAATCAGGACGTTGAAATATCTTTTAATTTTGATAGGGGACACCTAAAGATATTGATTTAATTCCCTACCTAACAAGAACTGTTGGTAAAATACGTAAGCCCTGTGGCAGCCAAATAGTAGAAAATGGTAAAAGGTCACAGTGACCTTGACCTACTGACCTCATCTACGGCTGCTGACCAATATCCATATAAAGTTTGAAGGGCAAAGTGTTCTGGAGTTATTAAATGGAAACCATTGTGGTCTACCAACAGTCACAGTCAGAGCAACCGACCAACCAACATGTGCAAAGCAATATACCCGCTCATAAAAAGCCCTGATATATAGAACTCACCACAGATCCACCGACAGTATTGTTGATATTGGGTTTTATATAACCTAGTCCACATAACTCCACACTAAATATGTCAGTGATCACTCCACCTTGTACCAGACTGTCCATAAAAGGCTGTACTGAACTATCCGGCTAAAAAATACATCAAGATAGATTTATTTCGACATAAAATGTAAAATTTAAAGGGCAATCATAATATTAAAACATACAAATACAGAAAATGTAGACATGCAGGATATAGTTTTTGAACAGGGGCAATAACTCAGGGGTTCCATTTTAAATACCCTTGACTTAACATTTCAAACTAGACTAAACCCTAATCACACGAAAATATCAGCATTATGACCAGGTTGGCCCTTTGTATTCTGACTAAGGAAAGTCTTCTTGTCATATAGTTGTGTCCACTCGTTTAATAAAAGTCATCATTATAATACAGTCCATTTAGATTATCAAAAATGACACATAAGTTTCGGTGACCTTGACCTTTGACCTCAAAATCAATAGGGGTCATCTACTGTTTCTTACTAACGTTCATGTAAAGTTTGAAGATCCTAGGTCAAAGCGTTCTAGAATTATTGAATGGAGATCATTTGGTCTACCGGCAGATTGGCATGAGCAAAGCAATATACCCCCTCATCAAAGGGGGGGGGGCCTAAATACATGTTCAATGATATATTTACCCGTGCTATTGCCGCATACCCAAGTCCCATAATGCCTTGCCAGTTGGAGCCGTTTATAAAAAACTCTTGTGCTTCATTAATACATGCTATATTAGCACCCACTGTTGAGTTTGGAAATGTTGCTATGGTGATTCGATCCTGACCAAGAACTCCCTTCCAGCTCCCCTGTGTGTATGGTACATCAACTGTGCGTCCAAGGTTTTTAAATGTTGATGACCTGCAAGGAGAATTCATTTTCAAATATTTTTGGGGAGTGAGATATTTTATTTCCATGTATGTATCCTTGTTTGTTTATTTGTTTTTATTTAAACAATCAAAAGTGCATACCGATGGTCATCCATTTTACCTAGCGCTTTCACCTTAAGGGTCATTCTTGACTGAAAGGTTTTAAATAAATATAGGCCCATGTTTACCAGCCTTGTCAGTATGGACTCCTCTAGTGACTGTGAATGACTATATAGGAGCAACTCCACTTTTAATCCCGGGCTGGCCAACTGAAATTACTAATAGTCTTTTGGATGAGACTTAAAACCGAGGTCCCATGTATGGTGCTATACACTAGCATGTAAAAGAATCAGGGATGCTTCTGGAATTGGGGCATCTTCTGTATCATGCACTATCCCCCAAAAACTAAAAATACTAAAACTCTTCTGGGGACCTCGCCCATATGGATTATCCGGTGGCGAGGATAAAGAAACTCATTAAAAAATAATAGGAGTACTTCGCAGGTATGCTTTGATCTAAAATGACACAAGGCCATAAAATTATTTCAACTTAATTTTTAAAAAAAATTGTCAATTTTGTGATTATGGGCACATGTACAGTTCAAACTCTCCAGAGCAACCCTCTCAGTTTGTGGTGGAGCAACAGTCTCTTGATAACGACACCTTCGAAATTTTCCTTAGGTGATAATTATTCTCAATTTTACCTCTATAGATCAACACTCTCAACACAGCAAAATTTTTAAGGGCCCCTAATTAAAAACATTAAACAAAACATTCTAGTTTTTGAAACTCAAATATTTAAAATGTCTATCAAAGTGTGTTGCTCTACAGAGTACAGAGGAGGTTGGTTGTACTGTAAAATCATTTGATTTTGATGGGATTCATTTCGTGGTTTTGGTAAAAAACACCATTTCGATGGAACCTTAATTTGTGAATTAGCATTTCAGGTAATAAATACAAGGGTTAAAATATTGTTTGATGGGATTTGATTTTGTGGTAAAGAAGAACCACGAAATCCAAGACATTCCCCGACGAAAATTAATGATTTTACTGTGTTCTACTAAGTACTTACTTGTCTGTGTGAAAGTATGAGGTGATATCAGCATTAGGAGCGCAGGCTACAGCAAGGTTACTACTACCTGTGTCAATCAGCACATTTAGCTGTAATAGAATATAAATTACCACATAATACCATAACGTAAACAAGAAGCAATCACAGGGTTCTCGATAACAGCAGGCTACAGGCTTATACACAATTAGAAGAAAATAGTTGCATTAAGGACTTTATCAGGCTTGTTGGTTAAGCATTTCAGCCTGCTTCGTTTGACTTATAGAGAACCCCGAGTCATAGACAGCCATATTCCCTTCCGAAGAGAAAATAATCAACAAAGGGCAATAACTGGAACCTATAGGTCTGGGCCTGGTCCCCCTCTCCTTCTACAACACTTATAGGCCTGGTAAATACCTGAAAATACATGTTTTAAATCAAAGCTTGAAACTCAACCTTTCAAGACAAAGAAAGAAGGAAAATTCTGGATTCAAAAACCTGAAATCAGAGTCAGACAAGTCTAAAAAATATGGCCCGGCCTGCAACAAACCTTTTGTGGAGGGGTTCCAATTTCTATCTGCATGTAGTATCCTTCACCGGGTCTACCCATCAGGTTACCAGTCTGATCAGACAGAATTTTCATAGGTAGAGGATTGTCTACCCCCTTGTTCGTAGTATTAGCAGTTTGATGTGTACTGACTACATGGAGGTTGCCAAGAACACCCCAGACACCAAGGTTGGTGAGCAACAATATTGTGCATAGTTGTCGTTTTATTGCCTGTTGAACATACTGCATCATGGCTTGAAGGTTCACTTCACTGAAACAGAGAAAATTAGAAACTTATCTCAATTATATCTGCATATTATTACAGTACAATCTCTGTAGAGAAACAACCTTTTTGGAACTGTGAATATTGGCCAGGCTTCAGTTCAGAGGGCAGGTTGTTGCTTTACAGAGGTCAAATTTCTAGTAAATATCAACTGATACCCCCGTCTTGAGGCCACCGTTTTGACCCTCTCAACTAAAACGAAATTATCTCCCATTGGCTGAACATAGGGTTTTATATAACTTTTAAAGTTATCTCTTTTTGTTTATATACAAACCGGTAACAAAATTTAGGTATAATAGTCATTGCTTTTTCTATGTAGAAAATATCACTGACATCATTTATATGGGATTCGAGACAGTAAGCTTGTCGGTATGTCCAGTCACTTCCTTATCTTGTTACCAAGTTTTTCTTACACCTGGATTGACATTGCAATTGTGAACATGATGATAACTGACCATAGATTTATCACACTCACAATCAACCTCTACAGTACAACTGGGTACAAACCAAGTCTGCGTTGCTGTCATTCTTGAGTCAATCGATGCAATCAAAATATCCGAATATTTTATGACCGAATATATAGACACTGTTTGACATCGACGTTAGCAATATTCAGGCCGACCTATCGATATTTTTACGTAAATTGAAAACATAAGAATAAAAAAGATTAATATATCACCAGAAATAATGTTCACATACCTTCGCTTGCGGGTAATTCTACATTTTCTTAGAAATAAATTGCTTTCCAAATTTACATGAGTGGGAAAAGTCCAGTTTAGTCCGTCGAACGGCTCGCAGCAGTTACCTCCCCTTGCAGATCTATTAATTTCTATATGCTCGATTAATCCAGCCTTACCACAGACATATATTTAGATTCATGTATATTATTGGTCTTATAAAGAAATAGACTTACGCATGTACACACGTGCGTAAAGCTTTCCCCGAAAGATGTTAAAACAAAATTCGAAATAGAGGCGGGTTTTGATCGGCAACCACCCAATTCAGGACAAGGTGGGGGGGGGGGGGGGCAACACCCCTCCCAACAAATTATTATAAACAGTTGCTTAGTTATAGACTTTTTAAACCAACCACTACCGTCTACTTTTTGAGTGACGTCGCCAAAAGTCATTCAAAAGGTGTTGACGTAATCCAGTGTCTGATAAAGTATTGACGTAACCTTAAAAAAATTGTCACATCATAAAATCATATTCTTATTATAACAAAAGGTGTCAAACTTGTGTTGTGAATGTTTGCTTACAGAGAAACATAGTTAGTGTTTTGGACTACCAACCCCTTGTTTTTCTCGATAGGTCCGAGATTGTCATTTTATTTAATTGACGTCACGACGTACTAATTTATTGTTGGTCCCAAAACTTGGTGAACATTTCTTTAAAGCATCTAGTATACGTGTAATGGTGTCAGCTATCCGAGAAATTGTTTACTATGACTAAGTGTCGTTCTTATTACTGTCATTTGGTTCGGATGTTACGTGTAGTTGATGGATTCAACTTGAATTGCACATGGCAAGTATCGCAAGCATCCATTTCTCACGATCTCTTGATCGGCTGTCTCGTTCACGGGCTGTATCACGACGGTATTAAACATGTCAAGTGGCAATAGTCTTGAGTAAAGACAAAGTCAATTTGATGACGTTAGAAATCGTTCTGGAATGGTCATCACTCGATAAATGGACCATTATACTAACAGAATGTGTTTAAATTGGTTTTTAATTAAGTGTACAAAACACTTACAATTTATGCACTGAAATCGAATGGTAATGACCATCGCATGTGATACTGACATTTATTTTCTACGTCATTTGACAAAGTTACGAGCCCTGTGTAATATGTACGGCAATGGTCCCGGTGCAAATGGCGAATAACCATACCATTACAGTATGGGAATGCCATGTTGTCTGTGACATAATTATTGACCCCGACTAACGTTACAAGAGAAAAGGTTTTAACCGTCAACTCAACTAAACAACTATAAGTACATTATTCTTTGACCGAGTATATACTGTACCATATACGCAGCTTATATTCGTCAATCTGAGTTGAGCGGGTTTATTTCGTTCCGCCAAATTTACGACACTACTTCTGTCTAATGGTGTTTTAGTTCGATTCCCCAGATGTACTTTTAATTTCCGCTTGGTTAACTATCGAATGATTTATTATTAAATACTAGTATTTCAATTGCTTAAAGAGCACATGTTAAATAACATATCAAAGATTGGCGGCATAAAATACCACTATTATTACTGTAAGCTAACGTATACGCGTACAGTTGTACCATTTAATTACAATTCGTCACAATTTCGTGGGTTTTGGTGAAAAAAAAGTTTCCCGTTTTATTGCAAGGATGTGTTATCCACTAAGTTATATTGTATAGAAATTATTATGAGAACACTCACGAAATTAAATTCCCTCGAATATTAATAAATACACAATATTTGCCAGATTGTACAGTAAGCTCGTCATGCTCGAGTTACACGCTAACCCAGTTAGCATGTGATATATAAAATAAACTGTATGCTAAACGTAATTGTTGCAATATACACGCAGAGACATGCGTGAATAATTCTTTTCAATTTTACATCCAATTCGAATAATTTACATAGTACTTTTAGCATCATCATTTTTGTACACGCATGATTTGTAACTTCACAGCAGGTTTCGGGTAACACAAATCTTATAGTGCAGGTCTCGGGTAACACAAATCTTATAGTGCATTACCACCATGTTTAAATCGACCATGAAGCGACTTTATAAGATAGTGTTCGCTCTTTTAGTGGCATATGTAATAGTCCGGACTGGATTTGATATTGCATCCGGTAAGTACGTCTTATATTTTATCTTGTCTTTACTTCATACGGTTGTCAATGGCCAAAACCATAGTCATTTGATCCCATCGTAAATTAATGATTTGCCCTTTATAATGTTACCCCCGGGTACTTAAAAGAAGCTTACATGGCTATCATTGACTAGAGCAAGTGATAAATACTTATTTAAGACGAGTTGAAATAGAATGCATATGGTCAAAAAGTGAGTATATATAACTCTGTGATATTTTATTTTTGCGTATTTTAGTATCACATGTAATTATAATACGTTAACTATGTGGGTTCGTGTTAGTGTCTAGTTTACTTTTGCGCAATTCTCGAAACCTTCCACTAAAATGCCATTATTTTGAAAAACAAACACATAAATGGTGTTTTGTATGCTATAATGGCCTAGGCGTAACTAGGATTTTTCAAAAGGGGGAGGTAAAATCGGGCATTATTTATCAGAGCTGCATATGCATCATAAACACGTTCTTTTATGTGTTGTTATTTAAGAAATAATGAATACGTAGCTGTCGCATAATAAAGTTTAGGCACGACTTTAGATGCATATAGTAATTAAATCACGAGTGCGACAGGAAAACAATGGCATTCTCCGAGCTGCATACCATACACACTAGTTCTAGTACTCTTAATAAAATGATTTATCCTTAAAGTTATTTTGGACGAGCAAAGCGAGTACGAAAAAATGCTTTATTTGTCCTAGCTGCATTCCACACAAACTAGTTCTCTTAATAAAATGAGTTATCCTTAAAGTTATTTTGGACGAACAAAGCGAGTACGAAAAAGATGCTTTATTTGTCCGAGCTGCATGCCACACAAACTAGTTCTCTTAATAAAATGAGTTATCCTTAAAGTTATTCGGTGAGCAAAGCGAGTACGAAAAAATGCTTTATTTGTCCGAGCTGCATGCCACACAAACTAGTTCTCTTAATAAAATGAGTTATCCTTAAAGTTATTCGGTGAGCAAAGCGAGTTGGAAAAAATGCCTTATTTGTCCGAGCTGCATGCCACACAAACTAGTTCTCTTAATAAAATGAGTAATCCTTAAAGTTATTCGGTGAGAAAAGCGAGTAAGAAAAAATGCTTTGTTTGTCCGAGCTGCATGCCACACAAACTAGTTCTCTTAATAAAATTATTTATCCTTAAAGTTATTCAGTTAGCAAAGCGAGTAAGAAAAAATGCTTTATTTGTCCGAGCTACATGCCACACAAACTAGTTAATATCTGACTCTGTAGGCATAGTATTATTGACCACTTAATTTATTTGACAAGCGAAGAGTCAGAAAAAAATGAAAATATCACACAGTTAATAAAATTCATGGATGATTTATACTAGTGTGCAAATTTAGCAAAAGGCGATTTAAAGTGTATGGAGCTATATTTGACGATTCAGATCAGATCTAGCTTCAGCTTTAACGGAAACTCTCTCTGTGATTGATTGGACATGCGAATCGTCCGTTTAACTTTTCATACGAACGTGTTCTAGAACACACTAAGTCGACGGTTGAAATTATAAAAATCGTCTATTTTTTCGACGATTGAATCAAAGTACACGGAACTCATCCAAAACTTTTATTTGAATTTAAGGTTGTCCTGTATCATACTAAAAACGATGCAAGAAATTATTTTGACATTAAATGACCGTTAGATATATCTCATTACACTTTAAATGGTTCTGTAAATAAACCATGAATGCATGTTTTATTTTAGCACGACATTGGTTTGATTGTTTCACAGTCATGTTACTGATCTGTTTACTTTATATTGTTTTATATGCAAATTTCGCTGGCTTAGAATGGACGGTCGAAAGTACGACCTTTTAAGACTGATACATATTTATCATACCTATGAGCCAATTAATTTTATGAAATTCGGAACTTGTCATGTTGACCAAACTGAAGTTGAAACTGCTCGTTTTACCATAAGTAAAGAGTGATTTTCGGACAATGTTCCCTTGTTTTCTCTAAATATTGAGTCTGTACTAACGATCTTCTCATTCTAAGCCCGTGATATATATTATGTATAACTATATTATAAGTATAATTTTATGTAATGATTTTAACTTTTTTAAACTTGTTTCAGGACATAACACAACCGCGAGTAAACAGTTATCGAGTAATCTCAACACAGACAATGAAGAAAAGAATCAGGTATACATTTGGGAGTAAATGAAAATGTACCTCGCATACGTACGCATGTTAATTTGCGGTTTAAACTTCTTTCAGTAATAATGAAAGACAGTTTAACAGCTTTTCATTATTTGTTTATTTATTTATCGTTTTATGGTGTTGGAATGGGATTAGTATATCCACATTAAAGGCCTTCATTATCCCTTCTTTATTTCTACAACAAATCTCTCATACACAAATGTAGTTGTAATTTAGATACTGTTTTTGTATCTCGTTTTGAAATTCGACTATCATTTACTATATGTTTTAGGACAAAGATGACAATGTAACTATGGTTAGAGAGAGGAACCAAATAAGACTTGCTCGTGTGGAACACGTGTGTAATACACGCCTGAACGCTGAAGTATCAGGAAAGATAGGACATATAAACATGGACGCAAATCACGACATTACCTTGTGTCGTGTTAACAAAGCTGCCTCAACATATACAATTGGACTGTTAAGAACGATATTCAACATCTCACGAGCCCAAATGTCCATCGTCACGACGAAGGTAAAAAAATTACCCGAAGCGGAAATGAGGAAAACTATCGACAACTCTTTCTTGTTCAAATTTGTTCGAGAACCATATGGCCGTCTCTTCTCGACATACAGTAATAAATTTTACTTGCCCAAAAGTCACTGGGCCCCTGTTGCTCCCAAAATAGTAAAAAGGTATCGAGAAAATCCGTCAAAGGATAGCTTGATATATGGTCATAATATAACATTTTACGAAATGATCAAATTTACTGTTGAAGAATTTGAGGCAGGAAAGAAACTTGATCGCCATTTAAGTCCTATGAACTATCTCTGTAACCCATGTAATGTTAAGTACGACTTTATAGGGAAGCTTGAGACAATAGTGTCAGATTGGTCGTACTTGAAACATGAATGGTCAAGAAAGTTACTCATACATGTTCCAACAGATGCTGGAGAAAGACGGCTAGAACATTTTAATGAGACTAATCACATGAAAGACACATTTGCCATAATCAAAGATTCAACGATATCTAAGTATAAACTCTATCTCAGAGCTTGGACGTATTATAAGATTTTAGGACATATATACAAACACATCGATATGCCATATACAGAAAATAGTAAAATAGAATTTGATGATTTTAAGAGAGCACTAGAAGAAGCGGCAAATAAGTCCAAACCATATGCCGAAGAAGCAAAACAACAGAAAGGAGAAGCATTTAGACAGGCGTATGCCTCGATACCATTACGATTACTTGAGAGGTTAAGCAAAGTTGTCGCCCTTGATTGCATGCTGTATGGTTACGACAATAAACCAGACTGGTTATTTAGCCGCAAGAATGCACAGTCAGACTATGATTACTTCCAAGGACTTGATTGATGAATTGGGGGTATCTTCTCAAAATGCATTCTATAGGTTTCGTATGCATTGCTTTAGATAAATGTTTCGTAATTTCTACATTAATTTGAATGCCATTTGATCATACATATAAATCAGATACATAAAGCACAGGCCTAAGAAATTATATCACAAAACAGAGTTTAACATCCCCAAATTTGCACTCATTCATTAGATAAATACTATATTGAATGGATGAAAAGTGGGGAAGTAAAAACTGCCATTTCTGATACAACTTCTTATAATTAGGTCTGTGCTTTATCTACTAGTACTAGTATCTGATTTATATGTATGACCAAAGGGCATTTTGACAATGAAGAAATTACGGAGTGATATGTGCTCATTACTGAAACGGACATGTACGTTGAGACACCTTGTACGTGTAATATCAATGTACGATGTGTGATCGCTTGGTAGGCTGAACTTGGAAAGTGAGCTGAGTACAAACATTTGGTAGTCACATACACATTGTTTCGTCGATTTTAACAACATTTGAGTATGCATTTCGGCTGCCTTCTTAAGCACTAAAGTAGTCGTAATAAAAAAATAAGTTGTTATAATGAAGGAAACCGTGAGCCACTGCCGGTAGTAGATAAACATAAGACTTCTTACAATTAAATTATCGCTTGTAGGACGTACTTTATCTCATCTTGTGGCAAGGCGCTACCGCCGTAGCTGTGTGGCTTTGGTTTGTGTCCTACTATTTACAAATACATGCATATATATCGCTGGCTCAGAATGAGAATGGTGTTAGTACAAAATCAAGATTTTGAGAAAACAAGAAAGAATACAACCCGAAATGTACTCTTAACTTATGGTAAACTTAAATGTTTCAACTTTAGTTTGGTCAACATGACATGGTCCGATTTTCATGAGTATAGGCTCATCAGAAGCGCATTGTGATGTTGATTGTAAATATACATCCGTCTCATATGGTCGTAAGTAGGTACTTACAACCTTCTAATTCTAAGCCAGCGATGCATTGTGCCCAGATATCAATGCGATACTGACCTTCATACATGGATATATAACCGCGGTTAATCAAACGTTCTAGTTATACTTAGCAACTTTTCTAAGTCCTCACTTATATTTTGGTATATAACTTTGTCAGCCATGTTTATAGCTCAATGAAATTTGCTTATACTACGCATCAGTTATCAGCTGTCAAAATTTTACAACAAAAAGGTTGAGTTTGATATGCATTTATTAAATTGAATCAATTTTCACATATCAACCAAGGGAGGTAAAAGTCACAAATTCATATTTTGATATATTTGATGACCACCATGTAGTCTGATTTTTTCACTTGCAGTCATGGTCACGAGTCATAAGAATTGTCGAATGTATCGACTTGATGATTTTTACCATCTGTACGCTAATTGCAGTCACGTTTCCGAAAAGCGCGATATTACGTCATAACGTCACTTCAATACTTCAATACAAAAGGCTCTCGCAACTAGCATAGTAAATCTGACAAACAATACGTTTACCTTTCATTATATACTTATAAACACGTTTACGTTAAAAATCAACCAGTGAACAGTGATGTTCTGGGTAATTATTCGTACACGTCGGCGGAATATACCACTATGCACCTTAAGGGCGCCATGTCATCTTTGTTCTGACATCATCTGACGCATACCTGTGATGTTATAATTGATTTTCGAATGTTTTTCAAACGTGGTGTGTCCCTGGACATAATTCAGAAGTATTTGGAAGAAATTCGTAGCATTTGGAAATGCGTGGAGGCAGAAAAACATAAAACGCACGTGCATATCGGACCGAACAAACCACGTGACATATGGCCAGTTTGTGACGCGGATTATGTTGACTGTCTTGTATAAACTTCACTTGAGAAATTTTAGCACGTTTCTATGTACAATAAAAAAGTTATATATCAATGAAAATGAGGACTTAGAAAAGTTGTTAAGTATATATTCAATAAGGATAGCCAATCATATTGCTTGTTACTAACCAAAGTTTTATATGATGTGATCTGATTGGTTGTCCTTATCATTAAGTCTAGAAAGATCAATATTGAATACTATCGTGTTTTTTGTTTCTTTATTGTAATGAAACCAGTTTCTTTTTGTTCTGTATTCATAAGTAACATGTATAAAGGGACACTAATAGTGAAGTCCTAACTAATATCTGTAACCCAGAGTTAATGTTACTGTTATATATATACTGCATGTTGATTCAATAATTAAGACAGTTCGTAGAAGTCTATCATATAATAAACATATATAAGCTATTAAAGTGTTGTTCTTGTACAGGGTCTACAACCCTACCCGGTGAACCTGATGACCGAACAATCAAACATAACACTTTTCACATGGAAGCATGATACGCATGACGTAATAAAATATTTTATAAAATCAGACTTATTATTTCTTATCAATGCAGGTTGTATGATGTATAACTAGTTCATATAAATACGAGAGTATGCTTAAAACTATGTCACTGATCTGCTAATGTTTTGAACAAAGACCTAAAATAGACCAAAATTACGTATCATTGCACGTATAGTACTCGTATTTAATATTGATTACCACTAAACGATACACGTACCTTATATGGTTGTTAAAATTGTATTTTAGTGTGTACATTGTATATGAGAAAATACCACCTGCGCAACATCGCTTCAAACGGAAATTACTTGGTTATATTTTCAAGATAGTAATGCTTCCATTCAAGAATTTATAAAATACGGAAAAATGAGGCGTTATTCGTGTCGTTATAAATGCCTTTTCCGATTACTAAGCAGATAATATAATGATGTCTTTTTTACACAAACAAAGTCGTTGAATGTGTAGAAATCGATTGCCTACAAGTTATAAAAAAAGTTGTAAAAAAGCACATATACTGATTAGCAACTTGATCCCACGCATGTGTGTGTAATATTCTTGATATAGTGAATATTAATTAAATGTAGTAGTGTAAGATCTAACTCAAATGAGAAATAAATAACATAAGTGTGCGACACGACTACAAGTTTAATACTGAAGTACTTTCAACAGAAGATACAGCTGCAAGATACATAAGAGATTAAGCATGTGTACAGAACATAATAAATGTATATATATATATAGTCTGTTTCATAATATAATTATACTACAGTGTTTTTACTCTTTTAAGGCACGTAAATGATAGAATCATTGTCGACTGATAACCGAAAGACCGGTACTGTATAGAACACATACATGTAGACAGAGATCTTATATATACTAGATCCTGATGTAGACAATATCTGACAAAAACACCTACCTAGTTTCTGGCTCCCTGATTACAAACATTGGAACTTTATCCATGTTCCAACTCATACTTCGAACTTCTTCTGCTGCAGCATGCTCTTAGTTACTTAAGTTGCTGTAGAGTTTTTACTACTGAATGGACACAACTTATGTGTGGGTTTATTTTCTGAGTTAGGTCATTAGAGGACACTACGAGTTTAATAAATTGGTATGGGTTTTGATGCTTCCTGTCTAAACCAAATACTGTACAGTTTGTACATAAAAAGCACTTCTACTTTTAATTTGTTAACATCGGATAATAGATCCATATATATGAAAACAAAGACCTGTAATTTAGGTCTTTGATGAAAATTATGAGGTCTTATAAAAAATGTGGTAGAATTTGATTCGAGCGTTTTACGCTCAGCAAAGGTAAACGATATGCACATCAAAGTTTAGGTTAATACTTAGATACTAATTAATATATCTCTTATATACGTATATTGTTTTTCCCCATACTTTGGCTGACGGTGAAACACATGGAGCCTATCCATTGCGCACTTTGTTTGTTCTTTCCGTTCTATTTCAAACTTTTCGATAAAAGTCATTACCCACAATCCTTGCAACTTCCTTTCTCTACAAAACGTGGTTGTGCAAGGTAGGGCAAATAAAATCAGCGACATTTTCTGATAATATATCATGGCTTGTTTAATGATTTAATTTGAGTTTTTTTTGTCGCAAATGAATTAATTGACTCGTTATTTTTCAGATTCACACCCAAACAACAAGTCAAGATGGCTCCAGCAAAGAAGACGGTAAGTTTCTTGTCGAATTGTCACATGTTTTCGCGAACCAAGAAATTCGCTGAAGATTTTTTGACGATATTTCTGCCACTCTGAACATTTTAGTCGTGCTTAACTAATACTATGTAATATAGTTAAATTGCTGTTTGTTAAAATAATTAAAGAAGCGAAATGGTTATTTCATCAAAAATTTGGTCAAATGCAATGAAAAAAGACTCGTGCTTGGGTGCATTCGTAGCGTCTGTTCTGTGGCGTGTTCAACTGGATAGCACTCGCCTAGATCTCGATGTAGTGCTATCCTAGTGCTAAATGTACATCCTGAACGATATTTATCATTTGACTACATAGCGGTATGACTAAAATACGAAAAGAGGATTTTTGGCGCAACGAGGCGAAACGGGGATTAAAATTTGATATTGTAGGAATTACAGTTTTTATTTTTACAAATATCAATTCCAAATAAATGAATTGCGTATTTGGATGTAATTAACTTGTTCCTATCAATAAATAATGACACTGTTTTAAAATATGCTAATTTGAAGCCTCCTTTCGTCGACCGTAGACATTGAAATATCGGCGATCGAAAGGAACTTTACCTATCCACTCAGTTATGGCATATAGCCTCCTTTCGCCAACTGTTGACTATACAATATCGGCGAAAAGAGCTTTATGATACTAATTTAATTATATACATGAGCCGTTCTCCGGGAAAACTGGGCTTATTGACATAACAATAGTAGTTATGTCACGATATTTAGAAATAGGTCTAAAATGAGAAAAAAATCATGTTCACCAAGTAAATCGTAAGTAGTTGGATACCCTAGTACTATCCAAACAAGTTAAATTTTCTGATAAATTATGATAAAATTACTTCCGTCGTTGCTGTGGTGACCAATTTCCGAAAACTACCCGAATTGAGAAAAACAAGGGGTTAGTGGTTAAAAATAGCGGCTACTTTTCCCTTGAAGCAGACACTAACACTTTTTACGTGTTTTATTAAAATCAGAATATTATTCTAAAATGTGACAAAAATTTGAAAAGTTTACATCAATAATTCACCAGATACTGGGTTTATGAAATGATTATTAACGTTACGTCAAATAACGTTCGAATGACGTTTGCGACGTCACTCAAAAACTGGTTAGTTTCAAAAGTAAATAATTCCGTTAATTTATGCAATAATTCGTTCAAATTTTCAGAGAGTGTTCATAAGAGTCTCGTCCTTCTAACGATATGTTATCATGATTTTCGTATTCTTGTCAATAAGCCCGGTTTTCCTGGAAAACGGCTCATATATATCTACTGGCCTCTTTTCGCCGTCGGTAAAATGTAAAATATCGGCGAAAGGAGCATTCATAATTAGCGTACCAACTTAGTTATACTCTATGCTCGTTTCGCCAACCGTAAACCACGAACTATCGGCGAAAGGAGCTTTATAGATCTAATACCTGCTTAGTTATATGATGGTCCTTATATGATTGTCTCCTTTCGCCGCCCGAAGGTAGCACGTAAATTGTCGGCGAAAGGAGCTTTATCATACATACTCAGTTATTTTATAGTCTCCTTTCGCCGACCGTAAACCATAAAATATCGGCGAAAGGAGCTTAAGCATACCAACTTATATATACCCAGCAAACATGCTTATATGAGTCCTATATGAGCTGTTTCTGGGCAAGCCTATGTGGGTATGCCCATATTTGACCCATATGGGACCTATGTGGGCAAGCCCATATGGGTTATGTCCATATTGGACCCTTAACGGACCTATGTGGACAAGCCCATATGGGTGATTCCCATATTGGACCCATATGGGACATGCTTATATCCCATATGGGCTGTTTCTGGGCAAGCCCACGTGTGTATGCCCATATTGGACCCATGTGGGACCTATGTGGACATGATCATGTCCCATATGGGCTGTGGCTGGGAAGCCCATGTGGGAACGCCCATATTGGACCCTTATGGGACCTATGTGGACAAGTCCATATGGGTTGTGCCCATATTGGACCCATATGGGACCATTATGGACCAGCCCATATCCGATATGGGCTGTTTCTGGGCATGCCAATGTGGATATGCCTATATTGGACCTATATGGGACCTATGTGGACAAGCCCATACGGGTTATGCCCATATTGGCCCCATATGGGACCTATGTGGACATGACCATGTCCCATATGGGCTGTTTCTGGGCAAGCCCATGTGGGTATGCCCATATGGGACCTATATGGGACCAATGTGGACATGTCGATATGGGTAGTGCCCATATTTGACCCATATGGGACCATTATGGACAAACCCATATCCCATATGGGCTGTTTCTGGGCAAGCCCATGTGGGTATGCCCATATTGGACCCTTAAGGGACCTATGTGGACATGCCCATATGGGTTATGCCCATATTGGACCTATGTGGACATAACCATGTCCGATATTGGCTGTTTCTGGGCAAGCCCATGTGGGTATGCCCATATTGGACCCATATAGGACCTATGTGGACAAGCCTATAAGGGTTATGCCCATATTTGACCCATATGGGACCTATGTGGACATGACACTGTCCCATATGGGCTGTTTCTGGGCAAGCGGACCTATGTGGACATGACCATGTCCCATATGGGCTGTTTCTGGGCAAGCCCATGTGATTATGCCCGTATGGGACCCTTATGGGACGTATGTGGACAAGCCCATATGGGTAATGCCCATATTGGGACCTATGTGGACATGTCGATATGGGTAGTGCCCATATTTGACCCATATGGGACCATTATGGACAAGCCCATATCCCATATGGGCTGTTTCTGGGCAAGCCCATGTGGGTATGCCCATATTGGACCCTTAAGGGACCTATGTGGACAAGCCCATATGAGTTATGCCCATAGTGGACCAATATGGGACCTATATGGACATGCTTATATCCTATATGGGCTGTTTCTGGGCAAGCCCATGTGTGTATGCCCATATTGGACCCATATGGGACCTATGTGGACAAGCCAATAAGGGTTATGCCAATATTGGACCTATATGGGACCTATGTGGACATGTCCGTATGGGTAGTGCCCATATTGGACCAATATGGGACCATTATGGACAAGCCCATATCCCATATGGGCCGTTTCTGGGCAAGCCCATGTGTGTATGCCCATATTGGACCCATATGGGACCTATGTGGACAAGCCCATATGGGTTATGCCTATATTGGACCAATATGGGACCTACATGGACATTCTTATATCCGATATGGGCTGTTTCTGGGCAAGCCAATGTGTGTATGCCCATATTGGACCCATATGGGACCTATGTGGACAAGCCCATATGGGTTATGCCCATATTGGACCCATATGGGAACTATGTGGACATAACCATGTCCCATATGGGATGTTTCTGGACAAGCCCATGTGGGTATGCCCATATGGGACCCTTATGGGACGTATGTGGACAAGCCCATAAGGGTAATGCCCATATTGGGACCTATATGGGACCTATGTGGACATGTCGATATGGGTAGTGCCCATAATTGACCCATATGGGACCATTATGGACAAGCCCATATCCCATATGGGCTGTTTCTGGACAAGCCCATGTGGGTATGCCTATATTGGACCCATATGGGACCTATGTGGACAAGCCCATATGGGTTATGCCCATATTGGACCCATATGGGAACTATGTGGACATAACCATGTCTGATATGGGCTGTTTCTGGGCAAGCCCATGTGGGTATGCCCATATTGGACCCTTAAGGGACCTATGTGGACAAGCCCATATGGGTTATGCCCATATTGGACCCATATGGGACCTATATGGACATGCTTATAACCCATATGGGCTGTTTCTGGACAAGCCCATGTGTGCATGCCCATATTGAACCCATATGGGACCTATGTGGACAAGCCCATATGGGTTATGCCAATATTGGACCTATGTGGACATGTCCTTATGGGTAGTGCCCATATTGGACCAATATGGGGCCATTATGGACAAGCCCATATCCCATATGGACCGTTTCTGGGCAAGCCCATGTGTGTATGCCCATATTGGACCCATATGGGACCTATGTGGACAAGCCCATATGGGTTATCCCCATATTGGACCAATATGGGACCTAAATGGACATGCTTATATCCCATATGGGCTGTTTCTGGGCAAGCCCATGTGTGTATGCCCATATTGGACCCATATGGGACCTATGTGGACAAGCCCATATGGGTTATGCCCATATTGGACCCATATGGGAACTATGTGGACATAACCATGTCCCATATGGACTGTTTCTGGGCAAGCCCATGTGGGTATGCCCATATTGGACCCTTATTGGACCTATATGGAAAAGCCCATATGGGTTATGCCCATATTGGACCTATATGGGACCTATGTGGACATGTCCATATGGGAAGAGTCCATATTGGACCCATATGGACAAGCCCATATCCCATATGGGCCGTTTCTGGGCAAGCCCATGTGGGTATGCCTATATTGGACCCATATGGGACCTATGTGGACAAGCTCATATTGGTTATGCCCATATTGGACCCATATGGGACCTATGTGGACAAGCCCATATGGGTTATGCCCATATTGGACCCATATGGGAACTATGTGGACATAACCATGTCCCATATGGACTGTTTCTTGGCAAGCCCATGTGGGTATGCCCATATTGGACCCTTATTGGACCTATATGGAAAAGCCCATATGGGTTATGCCCATATTGGACCTATATGGGACCATTATGGACAAGCCCATATCCCATATGGGCCGTTTCTGGGCAAGCCCATGTGGGTATGCCTATATTGGACCCATATGGGACCTATGTGGACAAGCCCATATTGGTTATGCCCATATTGGACCCATATGGGACCTATGTGAACATGACCATGTCCCATATGGGATGTTTGGACAAGCCCACGTGAGTATGCCCATATTGGTTGCATATGGGACCTATATTCCTGGGCTACCCATATGGGCTTTCCGATCTGGTACACTTACGGGTCCCATATTGGCTATTCTTGGGCAAGCTCATATGGGCTTTACCATCTGGTACACATATGGGTCACATATGGGCTATTCCTGGTACCCGACAGTGAACTTGTAAATGTTGGTAGAATGTTGATTAAAATATTGGGGAAAGGAGCTTCATCTACATGTACCAACCTATTCTATAATAGCTGCTTTTTGCCGACGGTAAAATTCATTATAGTCATATACGATCGTAAACCATGAAAAACCGGCAAAAGAATGTTAGAATGTAAAATTCCATTGCAATGAGCGTTATCATTTATATTTCAACTAAGTTATATCATAGTTTATATATCATTTTTCTATGCTGAATGTGTGTATGTACAAAATTGAATATATATATGTATAATAAAAATTCTAGCTTTTCGCCACCATTGACCATGATATAACAGCGAAACGAGTTTTACCATATTAACTTAGTTATATTCTAGCCGACTTTAAATTTTAAAATTTTCAGCGAAGGGAGCTTAATTAATCTATCAAATAACTTATATTATGACCCCCATTCGCCGACTGTAAAAATCAGCGAAAGGAGCTTTATCATACCAACTTAATAATATGCTAGCCTCCTTCTGCCACCGTTGACTATGATATAACAGTGAAACTAGTTTTACGAGCAATAAGCAGCGCCTTGACACTTCCTACTCCATCAACAAAGGTGTGATCCTTCGTCAATACCATCTCGATAATTAGTTTATTCAACAAACAGTCGGTGACTTGACACGTGGCTACATATGATAATCTGTGGTTAATCTAATTATCGTCGATATATAATCTGTTTAAAATAATGACACACAGTTTGCAAAGTAATGTTTCATTTGTCAATCATTGATGAATGATTAGACGGGAGAATTTTATTTAGTTATTATTTTGATATGACCAGCACTATGCTATTTAATATGCATCATATTATGTATAATTCAGGGTTGCCATAAACCCACTTTTTCGTTTAAAACCCTACCCAAATGGGTTTTAAAGGGCAATAAGGGGTTTTAAAGGGTTTTATAAAAATAATTTTGGGGTTTAATTTTTTTCATTAATAATTTCGTAAAATTACATGAAGAATTGCCTTGAATAGAACCTTTGAAGGTGTCAGACAGTGTGGTCGGCGAAAGGAGGCTTCAAATTTTAAAATATTGTCATTGTTTATTGAGAGGAACAATCTAATGCAATCCAAATACACAATTTATTAATCCTCGTTTCGCCTCGTTGCACCAAAAATTCTCCTTTCGTATTTTAGTCAAATCCCGCCCACATTGCTAGCTTGCTAGACTAGGCTAGCCCTCGCCGAGATCTCGATTTATCTTGTCGTTCAGGAGCGAGATCTGCTAGATCTAGCCAAGAGCTAGGCTAGCTGAACACGCCACTGGAACACTTGGAACAGTGTTCCTTCTGTTCCTGTTCCAGCATCTTACGAACAAAATAAAACTGTTCTGAACAGTGTTCCGAATGTTCCACTCCAAGTACCTTACGAACAAAATGGAACAGGGACAGAACAGGAAGTAACAATAAAATAAATAAATAAATGTAGAAAATAAAACTTTTAAGGTTGACGATATTGTCAGTTGCAGCCGTTATATTTGTTGAAGAAATATGACACAAGAAAATTTCCAAACATAAAAGTTCGGTGATTTCCGTTTTTCTCCGTTAACAGACTATTGCCAAGGTGATCTGAATAACACATTTCGTGAAGTTTCCGGTTGTCTCGTTTTCGTTGAAATCACGTGACCTGTTCTGCCTGCACCACCTTTTATTTGGGAACAGATAGAACATGTCCGGAACACTGTTCCGGGCTGTTCGTAAGACTGTTCTCTGTTCCATCTGTTCCGGAACAGTGAGAACTGACGTTTCGAATGCACCCCTTGTCTTAGGGAATCAAGGGAAGTTACTCTTGACATCGGATTGATTTAGACAACTATCATTCAATGCCCTAGTAAAATCACCAAACGTTGAGTTCAAAGTGGAATTTATTCACTTTATAACAGACTCATACTAATGTTACCAGGTCTAGTATTATGCTGTTTTTATGGACTATCAGTATATTTACTGATTGTCCATATTTTTACTGATCAAAATATCCGTAAATTTACGGACAATTTAATGACAAATTTCGAAGTTTTCCTGAAACAGCTAAAATATAGCTCTTGTTAATTTCCACAACTTGTAAATCACTTCAGATGTTGATTGTATACTAAAATGAGTAAAAAATATAGCTTTGGATGGCTGAAATTCACCTTCGAAAATATGAAAAACAGCAAATTTTCCAAATCATAGGAATTTCTCGAAACTTACTTTAATACAGTAAAATTGTATTCTGAACAAAAGTATATTTGTAATTTGTTGCCCTTTTTCTTTAATCGGAAAATAATGATCATTTTTAATATAAGTCCGTAAATTTACTGATATTTTTATCAGTAAAAACATGGACTATCCATAAATTTACTGATTATCCATAAAAACAGCATAATACTAGACCTGGTTACTTATGTGGAAAAAGTTACTTGCTCAAACAAAAAAAACGGCCAAAACTTAATCACCAGGGCCTTTGGGCAAGTCTTTATTTTGTTGACTGCACTGGTTATAAAAAATGTAAATTTAAATATTTCCAAAATAATTATGTAAAATTATTTTTAAGAATAGTCTCAAACCAATTTTAATTTTTTAGGTGTCGGTGACTAATGACGTGCTTCTAAATGAAGCAATGCAGTGAACAAAACATACTTGTCCAGAACAAATGCTAAATAATTTGTAGACTATACCTTACTTCATGGATGATGCATGAAATTATTCTATTTTTGCAGAAGAAGAGTATCGAGAACATCAATTCTCGTCTTGCTCTGGTGATGAAAAGTGGAAAGTTTGTGCTCGGTTACAAGCAAACCTTGAAGACACTCCGACAGGGCAAAGCTAAGTTGGTCATCATCGCAAGCAATACACCACCCCTCAGGTAAATGACTCATTCATTTGTATTTCTAATTAAAGACTCCATGAAATTTTCAGTTATGTTTATAACCGATCTCATTTAACTTTGAACAGACCAACATTGTTTTAAACTCTAAGTAAAGTATGAATAACAGGCAGTAATTTACAAAGTGATTTAATGTTTAAAGTGCAATTGTTTTTACTCTTTGTAAAGCCTATATTGATGGTCGGTTTATGTAAATTTTTGTTTAAATTAATTATTTAATTATATATATACATGTTTGTGTGATCATACTGACTTCGGAGCCTATATAAATAATAATGTGGGCAAAGATGAAGTCGCCACCTACTTATGTTATTTGTTTTCTGAATGAAGATGAAACAAGCGTATAAAATACTTGGTGCGTTGAATCATGTACCACGCTAACTGCCAAGGTACCCTCACTTGATATTTCCTGAACAAAGGAAATGGTAAAATAGTGTTGGGGTAAGATATATTAGTTATAAAAGGTACAAAAAAATATTTTGCCTTTCTTTTAGTGTAGAGAAATGCAAAGAAAACCTAAATGTTGCAATTTTTTTCGAGTTATAATAAGTCTTTGCCTATGTGGTTTAAAATTGAAAGAATATATAAGTGTCAATGATGATGCAAATTTTCTTGGTCTGCAGACTATTAGAGGCACCAAGCAGTCATTGAAATTATCTCTTGAACATTACCTGCAATTAGGGCAAGTAATCCTACATAAAGTAACTACTTCTATAGAAAAAGTTATTTGCCCAAACAGAAAAACAGCCAAAAGTTACTTGTCATGGCCTTTGGCAAGTGCTAATTTTGATGACTGCCAAGGTTTTACTGTTTCTGTAATGTGCATACTAATAAATGTTAATCCACTAGAAATTAAGTCTAGAATACTTACATGATGATTTACATTATCACCATCTTTCGGCTGAGTGCTTGTGATGATTCTGTATCAAGTCTGAAGAGTATTCTATCCCAAGTGCCTACCTTGTCATTGGTCTGCTCCTTAACATAAACATAGATAAAAAGTTGTCAGGTTTTTTAAGGAATGTTCCATATATTTTTTTACCACATGCATATCACATGAAAACACTGGTACCTTGTCAGTTTTAAACACTAGGAAATTTGTGTCAAGAACATGTGCTGAACGCCATGTATCCTTTCGGTGTGGTTAAGAAATAATTAATTTTTTATTATTATTAAATCATGTATTTCTTCATGTGTGGAGAAGTTGTCTGTACCGTATTGAAAGAGAAAGCTAGTATTGGTTAGGATACAGTCCAGGAAAACTGGTTCAGTGGCGTTAAATAAACCATTATCAGATTCTCAAAATTCGTCATATGTTAATGTTTATATGCTCACATTTTCAGAAAGAGCGAGATTGAATACTATGCTATGTTAGCCAAGACTGGAGTACATCACTACACTGGTAACAACATTGAGCTGGGTACAGCTTGTGGTAAATACTTCAGAGTATGTACACTCAGCATCACAGATCCAGGTATAAGACATTCATATACTTAATTATAAGTTAATAAACCAAAATTAGGATTTGAAACTACTTGCCAGAATCTGTTAAAATTAATAGTTCAAACTGAAGTTACAGTATCCTGAATGCAAAAGTTACTTGCCTGAATCAATAACTGCCATTTCTTTGCCGAATTTTTCTGATTATTTTTTACCATTGAACATGTTTTATGTACTCATTTAATATATCAAAATCGGTACTTTAATAATATGTTAGTAAATAAAACATTTCACAATGTAAAGTCTCGAGTATTAGACTTTCTATGTTGGTGAATAAGGCCCCTGATGCATGCAATGATTTTGTAATACTGACATACTATTATCCGTATATTTCAGGTGACTCTGACATCATTAGAAATATGCCAACAGACCAAGCTTCATAATGTACTTGTTTTGTTAACATTCTCGTGTTAATAAACATGTAGTCTGTGATAATAACTTACTTGTTCTATTTTTACCCCGAAATCTACTGATGCAAGGCATGTTTTCAAACTTTACATAAAGAAGCAAGTGCCATATTTATTAGTCCCCAATTGGAGGGGACTAGGTTTGTCGGCAGTCTGTAGAGAAAACTGGATCCTACGATTTATCAATCGGTTTTCAAGCTCCTTTTATGAAATTTGGTATGTAGATAGGGACCAATGAGAAGAGTATGCGTGTCCATTATTGTTCAGATTTTGACAAAAATGTGTGGTTTTCATGCAACAGAAACATTGACACCAGACAGGGGACTTCTGTTATGCTTGTTTCATCTCTGGTATGACCTTGCCACAATGTAGGTCTTGAAGCAGACACTATAACGTGGCCATTGACAACTTGCATGCATTTTATATTCCACGAAAATGCACCAACTTGCTTCTTTATTAGTTTATCTTTGTGGAGGAGTAAAAGCAATATGTACATGGGTGTGATGGATTGGCGTCGTGCCGCTTGTGTCAAGTTTTGGCACCACTAAAATTATGAACAGGTTGACACATTGATGATCTATTAGGAGGTATGACAGCACTAAATATATGAGCAGTTTGACACATTGATCTATGTGGAGGTATGACACCACTAAATATATCAACAGTTCGACACCTTGATCTATGTGCAGATATGATACCATAAAATATATGAACAGTTTACATCTTGATCTATGTGCATGTTTGGCATCTCTATATTTCACTGGTTCAGTATGAGAAGGTCATAAGCTACAACTTCATAACTCACAAGACACAGACATATTTGAAATCTTGCAATACAAAAGTTCCTTTTTCATATAGGTAAAGAGTAGTTTTCAGACGTAAGAACTTGTGACATCATTCGAAGCCAGCGATTTGTTGCGGATTTGAAAGCACCACTCCCTAGTGAAGGTGTAGCCATTGTTAGTACAGAGTAAGTCAAAGTCTTGGATCTACCTCGCTCAAAGCACATGTTGATGTTTCAGCATAAAGATAACAAACTTTCTTTGTCAAGTAATAGATATGTTTAATGGAGAAAACTACATCCTTCATGAGTAAAAAATTCAAAAATAAATTTTACTAAATAATAAAAATTCAATAAAATTTAAATGACATACAATGTATAAATAAATTATATCAACAAACAAACAAAAAATGCCATATTTGAACATAACTAGCACCATACAATGGTCAGACTAGAAACGTCTTGTAGCAAGACAAATTCTGCACACACGTTGAAACAACATCTTTACAAATGTCAATAAATTATTGATGTAAGAAACGTACATGTAAATAAACTTGATCCTCGACCATCATGTATAACACATCTTTTTGCTTGGAGAATTTGACGTGATCTTTACGTTTATGCATGAATATACTAGTATAGCTTGACCAAATTAAACTGAGACTCATCAAAGTCTGTAAGTGTGTCGGCCTATACTCGGCTCTATTCGATTCGTATGTTTATTAACTATATACCGTTATCTCCGTATAATACTGTAGGTATATGTTTT
This sequence comes from Spisula subtruncata, assembly GCA_963678985.1. Classification (NCBI taxonomy): domain Eukaryota; kingdom Metazoa; phylum Mollusca; class Bivalvia; order Venerida; family Mactridae; genus Spisula; species Spisula subtruncata. Next base: position 24,326,579 of record OY787676.1, on the reverse strand, counting down.
AATAACTTCAGATTATAACAAATTATGCAAAGAGTCTCAGTTTATTGTGGTCAAGCTATATCACAAGGGTCTTGCTTTGAATACAGTATATCAATTTCAGCAAGTAAATTGCCGAATTTCAAATTGTGTTTATATATCTTGAGCGTCCTTGTGATCATTCCTCGATTATAAAAACATACAACTGTTTAATTATGCTAATTCAAAGGTCAGGACCGTGTTCTACTACCTTAACCCCATGAATAAAGAGTTCATGAATTGGATTTCTATCTTACAGAAGATTAACAATGTATATTTTCTCTGAATTGAATTTCATGTACACCACCTATAACCTAGGTCCCACAGAACATTTTTTTGCCTGGGTAATGTACTCCCGTTTTAAATAAATTAACTTTGGGAGGCATCGGAAATGAAGAATTCACAATTTTTCTAATGACTTTCCTACCTGAAGCTTCCCCTTGACCACGATGACCTTTCCCAATGCCCATTTATTAAATCTGGAGTACATCCCCAATGTGAAATCAGGAGTACATCCCCAGTGTAAAAATGCTCAGTGGGACCTAGGCATTTCCGATGGACATTGTGTGATTTTCATTGAACCTGGATTTCTAAAACCACGACATTATTCCCAGCTTTACATCAGTAAAACCAATTGTCACATACACAACAATTTACGACCTTAGAATGGAAAATGTTAAATAAATAAGAAAAAAAGAAAAAAAGAAAGAAAAAAAACCCCACCACAGATATTGGAAATAAAGAATGATAGCAGTTACTCTTGTCTTGCACGCATTGATGAAGTATGCATACACATAGTCTCACATATTCACTGATCATGTTAAAAAAGAACATTTTTTTTCAGATTTCACAGAATGGCCCATCTATCATGTGTGTAGAAATTTCATGAGACTTCACTGACCCATAATCTTTACCGTATTACTATACAGCTTATGTGAAAGTTTTCTGTTTTCATACTGATTTTGGTGGAAAGTTTAAAGTATTTATGTTACTTTTAAAATGTCAAAGTTTGCAGTGCTTATACAGAATTCTGTATTTTGGGTGAGAAAGTTTTCAGTATTCAAACTAATTTAAATGTATTCAGTATTTATACCAACTTCAGTAATTCTGAAATGTTTAGAAAGAGGGGTCGGGATGGTGAAGATGGTCATTCACGAACACAGATGGTTGAATCTCACACACAATAGAGGATACACATTCGCTCCTATATAAATACAATGGTGAAAATGATGAATTAAATTCAACAAGGCACATATCATATACAGGTGTCATACAATGGGTACACCAGGTGTCCGTTGCCTAAGCAAAATCGCTACTGAGCACTTTTATTCAGTTATCTCCCGTCCAATTAAATATAAAATGCATGGATTACCTCCCTTGGAAAGCTCTACATCGCGCTCTGCTTAGACACCTGAAAGTGCTACTGAGTGCTTTGATTCAGTTACTTCCCATTCAATTAAATATAGAAGGCATCATGGATTACCTCCCTTGGAACGCTCTACATAGCACTTTGCTTAGACAACGGACACCGGGTGTGATACAATGTCTACACCTGTCACACCTAATCATTTACACAACATTATGCACATATCACTAAATAAAAATACCAGATCATCACAACAAGCAAACTGAAGAAAACACAGATCTATTTTGTTCCCCGTATAACAAGATGTGTTCCAGAAACACTTATGCCCCCCCCCCCCGTGACCCTTTGACCTAATGACCTCAAAACAGGTGGAGGTTGTAGGTCATAACCAGTTGCATTGCATTGAAGAACCTAGGTCAATTGGTTTTCATGTTATAAGCAAGGGCTAAAGTTTTTGGACAGACAAAAAAGACAGACCAAAACAATATACCCCCTAATCAATTCAATACCGGGGCAAAAAATTGTATAACTATTTTTGGGACTAATCAAAGTGCATATTATCTACAGCTCTACATATATCCGGTAGCTAATATTTGTTCAATAATACATTTGTTCACTTTTACATAGATTTTCTCTGGTCACAAATCCTTTATTACCTTATACAACCTTATTATAAATATAAGGGTTAAAAGGTCTAGACAACCCATTCAAAAGATTTCAGAATACATTTGGGATCCTTCTAACTTGACAAGTAACTTAAAAAATAATTATTTTAGACAAGAGAAAAATATACTTAAGCCTATACCAGTAATAATCTAAAGTTATATCATTAACAAGCTAGGGTATCGCACCTGGATTCCTTGTATCTCACCTCTGTCTCTAACATTTGTGAAAATGCCCCAGAGTGGGCCCTGCAATTTACATGGAAGAAGAAGATTACGCAATTACCACAGGCCCGTTGCAAAAACACTTAGTAGCACTTTGTCTGGTGTAACCTCTGCTTACATACAGTATGGTATGAAGTTATCGAAGGAAACAGAAACAAGTGCTACCAGCTGCTTTCCACAAGCAATGGCCCCACATCTATATAGTTGTACATATAGATAAATAAGTATCACAAATGACATGTACAGGTACTGCAAAATCATTAATTTCCGTGAAGGATTAAATTTTGTGGTTCACCTTTAACAACAAAATCAAACCCCATTGAACAATAATTTTGAGCCTTGTACTTACAGGAAATGCAAAATCTGCAAATTAAGGTCCCAATTGAATGGTATCTTTTATCAAAACCACAAAATTTTGTCCGATTGAAATGAAATGATTTTACAGTACATACAGGTAACCAAACAATGAGTATTTATAACAAAAGGATTTCTATTGCATGTAACAAACTGATTGCATATTATACAACAAGATACCGGACTATTACACTCCACAATTTCATCATTTTACAGGATGGTCATTTTTGTATTTTTTTTTAGCTCACCTGTCACAAAGTGACAAGGTGAGCATTTGTGATCGCTCTTCGTCCGTCGTCCGTCGTCCGTCGTCCGTCGTCCGTCGTCCGTTCACAATTGCTTGTGAACACACTAGAGGTCACAAATTTAGCCCGATCATTATGAAACTTGATCACAATGATCATCTCCATAAAATCTAGGTCAAGTTCGATATTGGGTCATCTGGGGTCAAAAACTAGGTCACTAGGTCAAATCAAAGGAAAACCTTGTGAACACATTAGAGGTCACAATTTGAGCCTAATCTTTATGAAACTTGATCACAATGATCATCTCTGTAAAATCTAGGTCAAGTTCGATATTGGGTCATCTGGGGTCAAAAACTAGGTCACTAGGTCAAATCAAAGGAAAACCTTGTGAACACATTAGAGGTCACAATTTGAGCCTAATCTTTATGAAACTTGATCACAATGATCATTTCTGTAAAATCTAGGTCAAGTTCGATATTTGGTCATCTGGGGTCAAAAACTAGGTCACTAGGCCTAATCATTGAAAAACCTTGTGAACACATTAGAAGTCACAATTTGAGCCTAATCTTTATGAAAATTGATCACAATGATCATCTCTATAAAATCTAGGTCAAGTTCGATATTGGGTCATTTGGGGTCAAAAACTAGGTCACTAGGTCAAATCAAAGGATAACCTTGTGAACACATTAGAGGTCACAATTTGAGCCTAATCTTTACGAAACTTGATCACAATGATCATCTCTGTAAAATCTAGGTCGAGTTCGATATTGGGTCATCTGGGGTCAAAAACTAGGTCACTAGGTCAAATCAAAGGAAAACCTTGTGAACACATTAGAGGTCACAATTTGAGCCTAATCTTTATGAAACTTGATCACAATGATCATCTCTGTAAAATCTAGGTCAAGTTCGATATTGGGTCATCTGGGGTCAAAAACTAGGTCACTAGGCCAAATCATTGAAAAACCTTGTGAACACATTAGAGGTCACAATTTGTGACTTATCTTTATGAAAATTGATCACAATGATCATCTCTATAAAATCTAGGTCACGTTCGATATTGGGTCATTTGGGGTCAAAAACTAGGTCACAAGGCCGAATCATTGAAAAAGCTTGTGAACACACTAGAGGTCACAATTTGAGACTAATCTTTATGAAAATTGATCACAATGATCATCTCTATAAAATCTACGTCAAGTTCGATATTGGGTCATCCGGGGTCAAAAACTAGGTCACAAGCCTTTGAAGGCCAAATCATTGAAAAAGCTTGTGAACACACTAGAGGTCACAATTTGAGCCTAATCTTTATAAAACTTGATCAGACTGATCATCACTATAAAATTTTGGTCAAGTTCGATATTGGGTCATCCGGAGTCAAAAACTAGGTCACGAGGCCAAATCATTGAAAAAGCTTGTGAACACACTAGAGGTCACAATTTTGACCTTATCTTTATGAAACTTGATCACAATGATCATCATTATAAAATTTAGGTCAAGTTCGATATTGGGTCATCTGGGGTCAAAAACTAGGTCACGAGGCCAAATCATTGAAAAATCTTGTGAACACACTAGAGGTCACAATTTTGACTCTATCTTTATGAAACTTGGTCACAATGTTTATCTCTATAAAATCTAGGTCAAGTTAGATACTGTGTCATTTGGGCCAAAATCTAGGTCACTAGGCCAAACAGGTGAGCGACCCAGGGCCCTTTGGACCCTCTTGTTTACATTGCTTGCAGGGCAAGGAAAATTAACAAGAGGGCTTAAAGGGTCCTAGGGTCCCCCACCTGTCACTGTTTGAGCAACCTGGACCCCAAAAGTGACTCTTGTTACGTCTTGAAAATGAAAATAATCTGTACAAAAAGTCCATTAATATATCAGTACACAGGCAGCAGTTTATATAAGACTTATATAGGTGGCTTGCATAAACATTGTATCAAAAATGCAGCAGAAAAGAGTGCTCTTTCTGCAACCTCTCACTTGAAAAAGTGAATGGGCCGAGCTAACCCGCATGCTAGATAAGTGAATGGGCGGAGCTTACCCGCACGCTAGATAAGTGAATGGGCGGAGCTAACCCGCACGTTAGATAAGTGAATGGGCCGAGCTTACATAATACCACACCTTTAAGTATAATTGGACTGTGCAACAAAAACAGATAGTGAACAAAACCTCTAAAATACCTTATTTAGTCTTGGAGCCCCTACCCTCAAATAAATAAGATAATTATCTTGAGTTTACGTTCTCAATATATATTACAGCGTCATGGCACTTTGAATCAAACATTCACAAATATATTCTTTGTTATAATTATAAAAACTTTTTTTCAAAAAATATACATGTATTTAGCATATTTTAAGTTTTTTAACATAGGAGAGAAAAATGCTAGTTTTACACATTTTATCATACATATGTGCATTTGAACATCCTAGTGAAATAATTTATTTTTATTATTTTCCATGATGAAATTTAGAATAAGATTTAATGCATAACTAAGCAACCTTTTTAAAATACAGAAAAAAATCCATGTAAAAAATAACAAAATAAATACAAAATTTGTTCGAAAAAATGAAAGTATATTGTATAAATAAATTAGTTCTCAAAATTGGAAAATATTTGTTTTTCTCTCACAAATTTTAATAATAATTCTTAACAATGCCAATAACTAGGTATTCATTGAGAATTCCAATTTGTAAACAAAATGGAGGAAATCAAAATGATCTAATACATAAACTAATGGATATGTCTTTTTAGGAAATATCACTAAAGAAGGCAAATTTTCTGGGACGAACCAGTGTTATTAATACAGTCGGACCTGAGATTCGTTCAACATTGTCTTTGTTCAAACATCTACTATAGAGCCCTTTCGTAACATATCATAATTCACGATCCACATCCTTAATATTTCGAACCCTATAAAAAATTCTAAGCTTGTTGATTTTAGTTTTTATCTAAGAAATATTTTCTACGCATTTTACTCTGTAAACAATAACTAAGTCTACTTTGACACAAGTAGAGATTTTTCTTGTTTTTAAGTGAAATCTTTTTTGTCTGACCATTCAATTTGCGTTAAAAATATAACTTATTTCGTTAAAATTTGTAAGTCAAAGCTGTAAATTTGAGATCTTTCAAAAAGATTTATAATTTAATATTCTTATCTCTAGAAGAAAAATTTGTGAGTCAAAAACTTGAGAGTCAAAGTTCTAAATTTGAGATCTTCTCAAAACAATTTATAATTTAATTGTCTAATCTACTAGTGGGAAATGTTAAAATTACTAATATTATTGATATTGTTATACAGTACAACCTCTCGACAAATGCTCTTTGTGGAGCAACAACCTCTCCAAAACAACCTCTTCAAAATTTCCCTAAGCTGATATCTACTATAAATTTAATCTCTGTAGAGCAATGACCTCTGAAGAAAGGTCAATATGAGCAGCTCACAAAGGGTGTTGTTACACAGAGGTTGTCCTGTTATTCCATATTTCCTAAATTCAACAAAAATATTTCCAAATTTCCTAAAATCAACAAAAATTAGAGTTCATCGTGGGCATCATCATCTCCGAATTTTTCCATGTGGGTGTTGATAAATTTCGCCATGGCAACCACTGTCATATCTCCGCCCCATGATTCGATACTAGCTCCTTCAAAGTACAGCTTCATGTGGGGTAACTTATTTTGTTTACCGTCTCTCTAAAAAGCAAAGAAAAACAAGTAATTAGGAATTGCAAGCAATACAGTACAGTCCTTTCCAAGTCAAATGGGAACGGTTGTAAACATAATATCATCCGACAGGTTGACTAGGTTTAATTGAGTATGCCTGAGTTAACAGAATTCACTGATATTCTAACGAGTGGGATAGTTCCCTTATTGAATTGACTATAGTCCCCTACTATGGGTTAAAACATATTTTCATACTTTTTGTCTGAATAAAAAAAAATAGACATGCATAATCTCCTTATTGCAACCTACCAACAAACAAAGTTTGAGTATTAACAGGATCCAGATTTTGAAGTATTTTCACTAATTCCACTATTTCAGTATTCATAGCAACCAGTGTTCGGTCTGAACCTATCCCCCCACCCCACCCCACCCCCCTCCCCCCCCCCCCGAAAGAAAGAAAAAATTATAAAAGTTCACTTGCCATTTTACACAATCATTGGTATAATTACTTGTATTTTGGCATTTTATTTCATGGTTTAATTTCATCCACTAAATCTAGGAAATTTAACCCCCCCCCCCCCATCCTCATCAATCAGTAGTTAATGTAAAATAATTTAATTTCGATGGGATGAAATTTCGTGGTTTTGGGAAAAAAAATCCATTTCGATGGGACAATAATTCGCGGATTTTGCATTTCAGGTAATATAATCAAGGGTCAAAAGTAATGCTTGATGGCATTTGATTTCGTGTTTGAAGGTGAACTACGAAATCCACGAAAATTAATCCCCTTCGAAAATTAAGGATTTTACAATATCTTACATCCGTGGTTTGTGCGTCACATGTTTCCTTGTTTTCCTTACAGTTCACCGTAGCAACCAACATCTCAGGTTGATCTATAAATTCCTCAGCAAGCAGTTGTAGTGTGCGGATAAAATTGTCTTGACTGTGAAATAAAAAAAAATGAAATAACATGAAGGCACAGAAGATCAAATTTTTTTGCTCTATTTTTACACAACTAGCATGTCATTTTCTTTACATGAATTAATCTTGTAGTGTAACTTTTTAAAGTGGTCATGATAAAACTGTAGAATTATATTTAATGAAAGATTGAGTATTTAAAAAGTAGTGTTTCAATATATAAGTTGATGATACCAGTGTATGCCAAACAAGAGTTTTTCATTTTGAGTGGTGTTAATATTATATACAAATTATTTACTGTTCACACTAATTATAATGCAACATAATAGAAAAAATGCAATTGGTTTTGAAAGTTAAATAATGTGATTACAAACTTTTTTTAGTATCATATTATCATAATTCATTATGGCCAGAGAAATCCAACTCAATGATATAGGAATACAGAAAAATATACATGTATACTACAGCTCCTGTGGTTTTCAATGTACATAATACTAGAAGTTTATTTTGGTAACAGACACAGAAATAATAAAATCCTCCTGAACCCGAAATCCTCCCTAATCTGAAATTTTGAGGGAGTTCGGATTAGAAAGTTTCTACTTTTTAAATATGATGGTTAACATACTCGTCCTGAGCGAAGGAAACAAAGGTGAATTCTTCGGCAACTGTGGAATCAAAATCTTCATTAGTTAAGGCTACCACTCCCTGAAATCAATTATAACAACAAATCAATTATAACAACAAATCAATTATAACAACAAATCAATTATAACAACAAATCAATTATAACAACAAATTGCTTACAGTCAAATTATTTAAATTCAATGAGAGAAATCTTTTGTGTGGACGTAAATTCAAGGATTTGGATTTTAATGAAAAGAGGCATGATCAAAATTCATACACATTCATTGGAGTTTTAATTCCATGGTTCCATAAAATTAAATCATCCATGAATATTTATGATTTTACAGTATTACAAGAAACATGACAATGCCACAAAAAGTATTTAATAACAAGTGACAAAACTCTGCTAAAATTTGACCAGAAAACAGTATACAAATGTAATATTAATGTGGTCTATTTATTTATGTTTAAAAAGTGTATAGAGCTATAATAGACGAATTTTTTTTAAAAGTTTCAAAATCTAAAAAACAATTATGCTTTAGTATCCATTAGATCATTCTTCGCTTCAGTTTTAATAGAAAATCTCTCTGTGATTTATTGGACATGCAAACTGTCCATTTTCATACAAAAGTGTTCTAGAACACCCTATGATATTATAAGAATCATCTATTTTTCGAGGATTGAATCTAAGTACACTGAACCCATCCAAAGTTTTAATTTGCAATTAAGGTAGTCCAGTGTCATACTAAAAACGATGCAAGTAATTATTTTGACATTAAATGACTGTTAGAATATAGCTCTATACACTTAAAAGTCATAGTGATCTTGACCTCTGACATCATAATCAGTTGGGAACATGTACTTGCAATGACCAACCATCATGTTAAGTTTCAGGAGTCTAGGTCAAAGTATTTGCTAGTTCTTGAACCCTAACTGTTTGGTCTACAGATCAATATGTGCAAAAAGACAGGTGGTAAATTTGATGAATCGGTCAAGTTCAATTAAGAAAATTTGTCCCTGACAAATCAGAATAATTTTACTGTATTATCGGGGAAATTTGACACGATCCTCAACCTTTAATAAGCATAATTCAAAAGCTGATATATTGCCTATATTTATCCCCTTGTTGTATGTTTTCATAAGCAGGGAGTATCTTGAAGACGCTCTATGTGCAATATGAGCATAAATCTAAATGGTCATTCTTGCATCATTTGTTTGCAGACATTTATGTATTAAATGCAAGAACCATGTAGTCGCATAAAGTTCAGAATCAGGTCAAATTCTCTGTGCTATACTCACGGTCTCGGCATCATCGAGAAGTATGTCGGGTACTTTTCCATCCTTTGACAATTTGGCTGGTTCAGCCTTGGCACTGCTTAAACGCTCAGCAAATTTCTTAAATTCATCAAGTGTTCTTTGACTTTTGTATTCTTCGTTCTAAATTAGGAAAAAACAAAATTTGTAGAAGTTAAAAGAAGGACACAAAAAATATGGCTCACACAAATGGCCATAACTCTGACAATAATCTGTCTTAATAGCATGCCAAACATCACATTTAGTAAAATATATCACTGACAAAATTCAAATTTTGCAGGAGTTGCTTCCCTTAGACTTTAAATCATGCATTTATTTTTACAAATTGTTATTCTGTCAACAAACCAACTGAATGCTTCATTTTGGTTTTATTCCATCTTATGATGTTTGCCACCTTTGGGAATCAACTAAACAGCTCAAAATGTATCATTCTGCAGATAGGTTACCAAGATATTGCTTATTGAAAATAGCCATTTGAGGCTGAATGTGACTTTTAAAAGATATAGTCAGAAAATCTGGCTAGGCTAGGTGAGAATCGTGTTTTTAAAACTCAAATACTGTAAAATCATTTAATTTGGATGGGAAAAAATTTTGTTGGTTTGAGTACAAAAGTCCATTTCGATTTCTTTTTCAATTTTTAATTGGTGGATTTTGCATTTCAGGTAATAAATACAACGGCCAAAGTTAGTGTTCGATGGGATTTGATTTCATGGTTGAAGGTGAACCACAAAATCGATGAAATATAATACCCATGAAAATTAATGATTTTACAATAAGCAAACACGAAAGTACCTTCTCTCCGTTAGTGAACCAGATGAGACTAGGGTAACCTCTGACACCCCACTTAGAACATGTCTGCTGTTGTTGTGTACAATCAACCTGAAACATAGACATCACTCACATCTCAATCGAAACATATAAATAGGATACTTCGTGAGTTATCTTCGGAGATCAACCTTTCTTAAACATGTCTAGAAAACACAAGTAATTTGGCGAGCTTTCAGCGTGCTAAATAATTTGTTTTCGTCCTAGTGTAAGAAATGCAAAGACAACAAATGGCAGATTCTTTTTATCACATTACCATAGTTACAGAGTCAAGCAACGTTAGAAATAACAAATTTCAGCCGGCGGCATTACATTTTCGTGCATTTGTTATCATATGTATTGGAGAACATTGTTCTGTGATTTGTTATCATATGGAATATCACAGTACTTATATGACAAATTATATTATACAGCTTACTGTAAAATCTGTTGTTTTGAAAAAAAACATGCATTTTTGTGGTGGGAGATAAACATGTGGATTGAAAACATTGAAGGTACACCCATGTTTTGTAATTGGGTAGTTGGTAACGGTTAATCATGGGCATAAAAATTTGATTTTAATAACTCCCCCTAACAAATTTTATAATTTATAGTAGCGTTTTTGTGAAACACTGAATTTTATTCAGGGAGTGTATAAAACTCTCAGTCACTATCCATGCCTGTGTTATAAATTGCTATTTATTGCATAAGGCAATTCTCAAAACAATTTTTACGCCCCTCATACAATGAAATCACAGAATAAGATGAACGCCCCTTTACATCGAGACCACAGGACAAGATGCAAGGGTGGACACTATTTTTTGTCTGACTGTAAAGAAGCATTAAATTTGTAAAGAAAACAGCTACTGGCCCATCATGATTTTCACTGGTCCTTCAAGATTTTCAAAACTGGCCCAGACCAGGGAACCAGTATTAGTGTTGAGCCCTGAAGATGGCGTTACATTCAACACGTATTGCTATGTTATATGGCCACGTCAGTTTTCCGACGTACAACACATAAATTATCACAATGTTAAATAGTCCACGTGTAGTTTTCCTTTATTCAACACGTATTGTAACATTATTTGTCCACGTCAAGTGAACTTGTCACATTAACTGTATTTACAAGTAGTAAAATATTTGATGTAAACAACTACTAGTTTATATACACGTTGCCCAAAGCTTATACTGTAAACCATTTCACTTTTGCAAATTCTTTGCCGATCGTTGGCATATTCACAACTACAATTGTTTTGGCGTTTTTAAGTCTCACACGATGTCCACATTAATGTTTTAAACACTTGTGGCTTCTTAATTAACAAATTTCTACTACTCGGCAACTCAGCAAATTTAAATTGCGCAAAATAATTTCTTGGTTTACAGTAATAACGAAAAATCAATCAATTTAAAACTGAACTTCCTCATCATGTGCATTAACCTCAGGGATAGGCAAATTGAAATACATATACATATATAAACTTGTTTGGCAGATTTATTGCATTTGAAAAGTGAAAACAAGTAAACATGTATGAAAACCCAAACCACCTTATGTTGAATACTTAAGAAATTGTCAATGTAAATTGATAGTAAAAATTGTTTTAAGTCTCAGTTTCTCATTCAATGGTCTCAGTTAACACAGGCTGGACCTCTAAGCAAGGGTTGAAACTAACTATTTTTGGTCAATGGTCCAATCTGACCGTAAAGAAGCATGAATTTTTTAAAGAAAACAGCTACTTGTCCTTCATGATTTTCACAGGCCCCAGGCCAGGGGACCAGTGTTAAGTGTCGAGCCCTGGAGCACTAGATGGAAGCTTCCTTTTATTGCTATGACTGGGGTGGTAGTGTAGACTGTGAATGCTACAAAGAAGAAGGTCAGACGGCGACTTTATTCTTACCTTGGCGATTTTTACATCATCAGAAGACTTCATATCGGCAGCTAGATCGTCCCAAATTGGAGCCAACCTTTTACAGTGTCCGCACCATGGTGCATAGAATTTGACAAAGTGATGTCCCTTGGCAATATGATCGGCGAAGTTGTCGTCAGTCAGCTGGTACAAACCTTCGGCTGCTACAGGTGCAGCAACTTCTTTCTTTACTTCAACTTTTTCTTCAGCTTTTTCAGCTCCGCTAGCCTAAAAGGTCAAACGTCATATTTCTAAATTTGAACACTTCAAGCCTGAAATATTTTGAGGGAAGAAAAATGAAGTTGTGTGATGTAAGATACCCCAGCTATTTCTGAATAGACTTTTAGTAAAAGGTTTTTGAATATAAATTTCAACAGCAGTTTCATATGAAGATATTTATACCACATGTATAACCAATAATACATGTGGTGACATATTATTAAACATGATATAGTTTATTTATACATATGTTAATTCACACAGCGGTTTACCATGAAGATATCTCAAATTCATGTTAAATGACAAATTCTTCGGAAATTTGGGGACTACTGTATTTGAGTGGAGGAAATTTCCCAATAGCCCGTAAATACAGAATGTTGGCCAGGTTTTATTGCTACACAAAACCCATTCATACAATCTGGTAAACAATTTAGCAACATAATGATCAAACAATTCTCATGAAATTTGACATAAAAATATCCAGGAACTCATAAATGTGTTGAGGGCATGAACTCTGTTTGTTTTTTCAGTTCAAACATAGTTTCTTAACATTTTTTTCTGAAATTGAAATTTTGTTAAAACCAGAGTTGCAATGAGTGAGGAATATGAAGTTCCACCTCTTCAATTTTTACTGTAATGAATTCAGAATACCATTTCTGCCCAGTGATGCTAATGTTGAGTCCAGTCTCGTATGGAAATTAACATTAATGGCAATACCAATATTTGAGCTGAGATTTAGCTCAGATTGAGTTGCTTCCAGATATTTAGGCCAGGCCTCGAAGTTCTTCTAAGATCATAATATGCAAAGGAGTCAAATCTTTCCGTGAAAAAAATCCAAAGAAATAATTATCTATCTAACCCAAGGGTAGTATTCAATATTGATCTTACTTGAACAACCAATCAGATCACGCCATATTAAACTCTTGGTCAGTAACAGGCGATATGATTGGCTATCCGTTATTCTCCACATAAAAAGATCAATATTGAATACTGGTACCATTCCTGAGCACATCCATGCTTCTTTTGTACAGCAGAAATCAAGAAACAGTCAAAGTTAGTGAAAGTTACTAGAAAATTTACTGTCAAAGAAACAATCCGTAAGAATATTGAATATAAACACTAAAACATAAAGGCAAGGTACCAGGTTGTAATTATTTCACTATTCAGTCGCTATAATGTTTTATGAACTACCGGCAACAGCTGATATCTGGGTATAGCCAACAGTATGCGACAGCTGTAGTACAGCAGTCATTATACCATAATACTAGGCAACAGCTGGGTCAGGGCCCAGGATTATAACCAGTACTTACACTCAGCACTCAAAACAGGGTTTTTCTCCTTATATAACAGAGGCCTTTTTACAGGCCCCTTCCCAAAAAATTGAATCAAATCATGCAGTTTCCTCATAAATCCCATGTGATACCTACTTTTTTTGTATCCAAATGTAGGAAATACACCAATATTCTTTCCAAAATTTAGAGGCTAAGGCCCCTTCCTAAAATGATCAGAAAAAGTCCTGCAAGTTTGAGCAATTTTTTGGGGGAAATGTTTTGCCCCATCTCTCATACAAGAAACTTAATTATGATTACCTTTTGAATATCATGGGGGTGTGAGACTCAATATTTTGGTATGCATGATTCATTGACAATTTAGCCTTAAGTAACCGTTTTGACTTAAAAACAGCCATACCAATAAGTTGCTTTTCAAACAACGGGAACCAAGGGTGAATGTCAGCCTTCTATTTAGGAAAAAAGGTGACTTTTAGGAACAAATGGAGGTTATTTTGCAAGGGAAAAGTGCTTTTATAAGGCAGTAAAATAAGCCAAGAAAAATCCCTGCTGAGGGGAATATTGGGGTTTTATGGGGGGGATGTGGTGTCAATCCCCCACTATGGATACTCACCATCTGTTCCTCCACATAAGATCTGAGATCTTCAATAGATCTCTTTCCGGAATACTTGGTTCCTTCCTTGTCGTTGGGTTTGAAGAATTTCACAGTCGGATAACCACGTACACCATGTTCTGCACATAGGGCCGTCTCTATGGTACAGTCAACCTAGGCAAACAATGTCAACTGTTAATGTACAGTCAAATTAGAAATTTTCCCTAGGGTTTAAAAAAAGTTATGTTACAAAGTGTAAGTGTACTAACTAGTTCTTAAGTAATGACTTTCAAATGGTATCTAAATTGCTATTTTTCAGGAGCTTCAGGGGGCCGCCTTCTAGGGCTTTGCCCTGGACCCACCAGGGGCCCTATGGCCCCATGGACCCCAGTTATTTTCTTACGCCCCCCCCCCCCCCTAACCGGAAATCCTGGATCCGCCCATGTGGCGGAGTGGAGCATGTTGGTAACCCAGTTATTCTTGCTCTGAGAAATTTAACAGTGGTCTGGATCGGGATTGAACCAGGGACCCCTTGATCCCGAAGCCTACCCCTACCTCCCACAATTTTAATTTTTGCTAGATACACAGACATCAGATACAGAAATATTGTTTGGTGCCTTGGTTTCCAGACTCAGCCATAAGAAGTATTCAATCGAATAATCTTATTTTTTCCATTGCTAAAATTGGTCGCGGGAACAGGTAAAATGTAAGGGTTTTAATTTATAAACGATCAACAATGTGTAAATATTATTTTTCGTATGAAAATTAAAAACTTTAGTGAAAGTGAATGTGCGCTATAATATCAAGTGCAAAAGTCGTATTATACTTTATTTTACACTGTAAATATATTTCTACAATCATGTATATAAATTAGTCCTGGGGCAAATCCATGTAAAATATAATTGCTATGGTAATGACTTTACTTATAGTCAATTTACTCGACAGGTAAAAGGCAGCTTTATTATTTCACCTTTTTAGTGACATTACATATAACTAGAAGTTAAAAGGATAGTAACATCAGAGTTAGGAGAGATGAATTACAAGAGTCCTGCAAAGTTTGTAACAAGGGACAGCACTCAACTTATCGAAACTATCAAGACAATTGAAGACCACACCCTTTTCGACGTTGGTAGTGGGTACAGAGGAGGGGATATACTGAGAGTAATAAATATGCATGCACAAATGATAATAATACACAAAATGATTTACATGACTGAGGACATAACTTAACACAACTTAGCACAATTAAACAGAAAATATTTCACATTTGTTGATTCACTTCAGTTAACACATTTTACATCAATGAAATTTAATAACTTAAAGATTACCTAGTCAGGGGGGTTATTATTGATGGATTGGCTGCTGGAAAAAGCAACCCAGTTAGGACAGAGCCTTCAATCTAAACCAATTGTTAATTAAAATCTTCCCTTTTTTTAAAAATACAGATTGAAACACAATTTTATGAATTAATTAATGTTCCATATTTAATCAAGATTAGTATAACTGGTACATTACCTTTCCGATGGTAACTTGTTTGCCCTCCACATTGTACTCCTTAGCAAGCTCATCCCAAGTAGGTGCCAATCTTTTACAATGTCCACACCTACAAATACAGGCATAAATAGATAATAAATCAAATTCAGGGGTGTCAACGGAGCCAAATATAAACTAGAGCTATCACAGGAGTGATGAATCATACCCCCGCAGCACTGCCTTGACACAGGAATATTATTTAAAATTATAGTCTAAACAACACATTTGATCTTTGGAAATCTGCTGCTATACAGATTGAAAAACACCATGATTGAAGGCTAATGTGAAAATTGATGAAGAAAAAAATAAGTAACACACTATTACACATCATATGCATCAACTGTTTGAAATTTCATGACTTTGTACCAAGCAATTTTTAAATCCAGTAAGAAATGACAAAGTTACAGAGCGGACACCATTTGCATGACTATATAACCTTTTACCTCTAAGTGTGACCTTGACCTTTGAGATAGGGACCTGGGTCTTGCGCATGACACACCGTCTTGATGTGGTGAACATTTGTACCAAGCAATTTTAAAATCCAGTAAGAAATGACAAAGTTACAGAGCGGACACGATTTGCATGACTATATAACCTTTGACCCGTAAGTGTGACCTTGACCTTTGAGATAGGGACCTGGATACTGTTATATCAACAGACTTACGGAAATCGTGAATTTACGTTCAGGTTTAAATTCTGTTTATTTCGTTAACTACTGCAAATTGGGGTAAGATATATGTATGAGGTCATTAACTGAATCGTGATTAGTATTACAGCTCCATTTATCACTTAGTATTCATGGTTGTAAAAGTATGACAAAGAATTAAAAATTGATCGTAAGTTTAAGATTTGCGTACATACGTTGATAAAACAGTACCCTGGGTCTTGCGCATGACACACTGTCTTGATGTGGTGAACATTTGTACCAAGCAATTTTAAAATCCAGTAGGAAATGACAAAGTTACAGAGCGGACACGATTTGCCCGACTATATAACCTTTAACCTGTAAGTGTGACCTTGACCTTTGAGATAGGGACCTGGGTCTTGCGCATGACACACCGTCTTGATGTGGTGAACATTTGTACCAAGCAATTTTAAAATCCAGTAAGAAATGACAAAGTTACAGAGCGGACATGATTTGCATGACTTTATAACCTTTGACCTGTAAGTGTGACCTTGACCTTTGAGGTAAGGACCTGGGTCTTGCGCATGACACACCGTCTTGATGTGGTGAACATTTGTACCAAGCAATTTTAAAATCCAGTAAGAAATGACAAAGTTACAGAGCGGACATGATGATAACATACCGACAGACCAACATGGTGACTCCAGTATACTCCCTTCAAACTTTGTTTGCGGGGGTATAATTAGGAAAATCAGATGCAGTCAACCATTTTTGACAAACAACATTGTTTCAAGATTTGAATAAATCATTATTAAGAAATTCCTTCAAAACTGATTAAATTGAGCATAACTTGGCCATTTCTCAAGATATTTTCAGCAAATAACTTTTATTTTGGTCAGAAACCATGGCGCTTCAAGGCTATGTAAATCTTGAAGATTTATTCGGAAAACTGACACCCCAGAAATACACTGCACTTGTGAGAATCATAATATACAGTTTTGCAGGGCGAAGCAGCGAAATAAAGGCAAAATAACTTGAAACTTAAATCATATAATTCTGTTCTGCGGGTAGTTTTTTTGTTAGTTATCTGCTTCCACAGGAGGGCCAGTTACTTTTGTTTGGTACAGGGTTACACAAGCTTCTGAATCTGAATGGACATTTTGATAAAATTTTACCATTGGGATGTTCAATAATGGAAAAAATGACCCTTTAAACCAAAATCTTGAGGGTCAAATGTGGCTTTTTTAAAATTGTAGTTCTTGGGTCAGAAACCCTACACCTGAATCAAATGGAATCCCTGATTATTATTGTCCCTGCATGATAATGGCCCTTTGAAATATACAAATATTTACTACTTATGCATTATAAGTCCATATTTCTGCAGACAAAAAGTAAGAGTTTCAGCCAAACATCGTAACAGTTTTAAAAAATATTAGCAATTTTGATTTCATTGTATTCATCTTTTGGACAGAAATTTACGCAAGAGGAAATGTTACCTTAAAAATTTGCAAGATTTTTATCCATAGAATTTATTTATTCACCATACTTTACATTTGGCATGATTCTATTCTTAAGAAACACAGTTTTTTTTAAATAAGTAAGATTCTATCATTAATTCTTATTCTAAGCCCTTGTAATTCTGGATTTTTTTTCATCAAAATTTCCCCACACATACCGGTAATAATCCCGTATTATATGCAGTCATTTTATACGTACATTTATATTTACTTTGTGTAAATATCATATTTGCATTTTGTAAAACTATATGTTAAATATGTATGTTCGTATATTGTAACTTTATGTATATTGGAAATAAAAGTTAAATCACAAAAGATTCTAGTTAAATCACAAAAGATTCTATCATTAAACCTTTGAGATAATCACAATTCGAATCTAAAGGAGGAGAATCAATATCAACAAAGCTTAAAAATAATCAATATCTGCAAAACAGGGTACTCTAAAGGGTATGTGTATTTATTAGTCAATAGTGTATTGAGAACTGAAGCAAGAACACATGACATGAAATATTAAACATGCATGATATTGGAATGGAGAGTCATATTAACTGAAACAATTGAATATAAATATTACAAATCCCTCAGGATAAATTAAAAGCTACTATCGTGGACATAGGGTTGTATATTCAACAGGCAATAGCTTGCTTCAATCAGTCACATTTGAAGCAGACATGACATTTGAAGCAGTCATATTTGAAGCAGTCACATCCTGTATATGAAGCAGTCATTTTTGAAACATTTGTATTTGCAGCAGTCATGAAACATGTCAAACAGTTATATTTAACACATTCATTGAGTGGCTTTTTACAGGCATTTGCAGGTTGGGCTATTTATATCAAATTATAATATTTTTAAAACAAATATAACAAGACTGCGTTGACTAAACGCTTATGGCCCCGTGGAAGTCTAAGTCCAAACTTAGGTCAAGGTGAAGGTCAAAATGGAGTCAGGTGATACAGGCGTGTGGAGAGTGATCATATACAACATCCATGAAAGTATGGAAGCTTTGTAGCAAGCCATATTAATGCTAAAAGA
The DNA here is from genome assembly GCA_963678985.1 of Spisula subtruncata. Lineage (NCBI taxonomy): Eukaryota > Metazoa > Mollusca > Bivalvia > Venerida > Mactridae > Spisula > Spisula subtruncata. Next base: position 24,307,681 of record OY787676.1, on the reverse strand, counting down.
AACTGTCAATTTGGGTTAACCAAGAATCGGCCTTTCAATAAGTCTAAGTCCATAATTAGGTCAAGGTGAAGGTCAAAATGGAGTCAGGGGGTACAGCTGTGTGGAGAGTAGTCATATACAACATCCATGCAAGTTTGAAAGCTTTGTAGCAAGCCATATTAATGCTAGAAGAAACGGTCAATTTGGGTTAACCAGGCCGGACAGACGGACACGCCCATGATCGCTACCTTAGGTGGTCATTCCATTGTTTAAGATCAAAGGAGCGACCACTTAAAGGACAAAAGAATTAAGTGGTCACGGAATGAATTAAATAGATTTCTATTGTGTTAGGCCACACCCCAGACCACCTAAGGTAGCTTTCGTGTGTGCGGACGGACGGACAGGTGAATCACTATATGACTCCAGACCTGATCTATCGATACGGGGGCATAAAAACCAATACATCAATTTTAATCAGACATTTATAAATACGAAAAATATGTAACATTCAGTTAGTTTCCTGGTTCAAAGCAGGTCCGCGGCAGATCAATGAACTTAATATACACCAGTTATAGTGTGTAGAAGGGTCATGGATCCACTTTACTGAGTACTGACCCTGTATGTTCAATGTACAGTAAGTTATGAGCACAAAGAGGAAGTTAGACTTAGTGTACACATTGCAATTCATTCAAATCATTCCACTAAAAAAATATATGATTATTTGCTTGGAATATCAATGACTTTGAACATTACCAGTATTTCATAGATTTAAATTCATCTCAGTTATTTTCAAGTAAATGACAGGAATTGTTTTTAAAGGTTGTCATTGGGAGGAGGGAGTGGAAGGGCCAAATGCCATGGTCCCTAGGTCACTCACCTGTCATTGTGTGAGTGACTTAGCTAGGCCAGGTTCCCCAAATGGCCATTCATGATTCAGTGTGGAAACTAAAATTCATAAATTAGCAACTACAATTTTTTTATTACACTGTTCATGGTCTTTGAAAAAAATGTTATAATTTACAAGTTCAGAGAATGGAAATAAAAAAGACTGAAAGGGCCCTAAGTCAATCCACAACCATTGAGCAAACGATCTCGAGTCCTAAAATGCCTCTTGTATTTTTCAATTCCTTATCAAGAGACAAGACAGCAATAATTATTGCAAAATTGTTCTGTAAACCAAAAATAAAACTTTGGCCGTACTTCCAGTAATTCAGAAGTAATCCAGTAGTTGAGTTCTTGGGCGAAGCACAAAGTGGGCATGTATGACAGAGAATGACCAAAGCCAGGCCTAAGTGGAGAGATACCATTGCAGCCTTATGTCCCACTGGGGACGAAGAGGACAAGAGTAAGAGTTTAATTATAGTGCCACTAATCCCATCTCAAGAAGACAATAACTTAATGGTTGAGCCGGAGTCCACCGATGGTTGAGTCCACAAATGGTTGAGTCAGTTTCATTCACGGCCCCAACCGGGCACCCCCAGGGATGGGAGGGGATTTTTACCTCTGGGTTGTCAAACCCCAGCCATTCTCCAGCCCTATGGGGGGACAGTTGACAGTAAAATCTAGGATATTTTCCCAGCCCCTGACAACTATATTGTCCCCGGGGTATTGGTATATTAAAGGCTTTATCTGATACCCCTATCTCGTACGTACCAATATCATCAAAACTTGTTCTTTCCAAGAACTATGAGATTCTGGAACTCTCTACCGGCTTACATACAGTCCTGCCCCAGCCTCCCAATTTTTCGAGAGAGGCTGGAGACACAAAAATTCTAGACCACATGTATACAATATTTTACTGTTTTTAGATTTGCACTGTAAATTCTCTTTATCACCTTTACTTTGTACTATAAAACTTTTGCACCCCTTTCATACTTTTAACAAACTGCTACCCTGACTTGCGACTCCCTGTTATAATAGGTATTGATTGTTCAATGTTGGGAGTATGAAATAGAAATATGCTAGTAGTAGTAGCTAGCCTACTAGTAGGCTTAAAGGGGGACCTGCTGATCAGTGCTAAAGACAGGAATTATAAAATGTTGTGCTACATGACATTCACACAACTATATCACAGAGTGGAGAATTACCATCATTAAATATGAGAACTTGTATTAATTATTAATTAATTAGAGTTAGCAACTTACCACGGTGCAAAAAACATCACAAAAAGTTTTCCCTTGGCATTGTCAGCATCGAATGAATCTTTCTTGTAATCCCGTGCATTAACGCCATGATCATCGCACGTAGCTATAGCAGCAAGGCTAATCAATAAAACGCAAGTGACAATTGTCGCGTGCATCGTTCTAGGTGTTTGTTCGTGAACTGGTTGTGCCGGTTGTCAACAGTACGAATGATAACGTGTACAAATCAACAAATCTCCGACGAAACCGAAAGTTATCCGCGTGAAATTTATGCTGCGCTTGGTTGAAATGTATCGACTTAGAACAATATTCTCCATATTTAGTGATTTTGTAAAAATATAACACTGTCTTTTTATGCATTTTTGGTAGCTGACCTAGGCTCATATCCATTTATCATGAAGGAAATTAATGTTATCAGTGTTACTTTTTTCAAAACGACTTTTCATAAATATAGAACATGATAAGTGTATAAGATCTGTGAGGAAAGTATGACCCTGAGCAGGAAGGTATATAAAAAATGAGCCGCTCTCCAGGAAAACTGGGCTTCCTGACACATTTACGAAAATCATGATAACACATCGTTTAGAAAGACGAGACTCTTATTAACATTTTCTGAAAATTGTAACAAATTATTATATTCATTGACAAAGTTATAAACTTTTAAAACTAACCACTCCCACCAAGTTTTAAGTGACGTCGCATACGTCATTGGAACGTTATTTGACGTAACGTTAACAATCATTTCATGAATCCAGTATTTTATAAATTATCAACGTAAACTCTTCAAAATTTTGTTACATTTTAGAATAATATTCTTATTTGATAAACACGACACAGTTGTGAGTGTTTGCTTAAAAAGAAAAGTATAGCTGCTAAAATAAACAAATGACACCTTGTTTTTCTCAATACAGGTAGTTTTCGGAAATCGGATAACTTTAAATAAATATTACGACTAGCCTACAGAAAATGAAGTAATTAATACGCCATATTCCCACCTTAATCAAAGTTTGCGAATGATACTTCTTACGACGAGCCCAGATAGTTCATTATTGCCAAACATTTATGTCACATTTGTGGTTACTTGTGACGACAACAACATAACCACTGGTGGCCGTTACACCTATTCACAGGGGCTCCCCAAAAAAACCCCAAAGAATAATGTGTTGAAAGCGACTGTCACAGACTTTATAGGTGTACATCAATTACTATCGTTTGAAATGTGTTTTTATTCTATGCCATTTGAAGAATGTTGACTCTGGAGATAAAAACAACGTTTCTAAAAACTGATCTGATATAATTCTGTCAGAAAGAAATATGTACATGTACATAGAACAGCATAGGTATCATTGTTCTATCGTATTATGTGGGTTAACTAGCTGACAGTATGTCTCTAAAACTTATACTTCTAAACTGTAAATATATATCTTGTAAAATATTTCACCAGAGAGAGCAATGAACTTATTGACTATTTTGACTATGCGAATGAGCACTTAAATTATGCGAAAAATGCTTCTGAATGCCACAATGCATGGGTGTAGGACCCATGGGACCTGCAGGGGTCAGGTCCCCGATGTCAGAACAAGGAGCCATACATAGTTTTGCCTCCTCAATAATTCAGATCAAATGTATAATGTTCGGCCTAAACTAGTCTTACATATCTCTAAATAATATGGGTACCTTTTCTTATGTTCTAGGTGAAAAAGTATTTGTAAGATGGGCATTTTTCGTGCTCGCTTCGCTCGCAGCATATTTTTAAAGTACATGTACGAGGGGCATTCAAAAAATACGTAGACAAATCAATTTGCTAGCTAATTTTTTCAGATATATCAATAATTATTTATTATGGTGTAGCACCACCTTTAGTCGCCAAATTCCAAAAGTTTCATAGAAATCGGACGAACGGTTAAGTGAGGATCATGTTTTATGGAATGTACCTATTGTGACCACGGGGCAAGTCCAGACGTCGTTGTTGACGTCATAGGTTTCGGTAACCTCACAACATCTTCTAAATTCTCACAATAATATTTATTGTACAACTCCAACCATTTTGTATATTGATCAATTTATAATGACGGATTAAACTCACAAAAAAAAAACAAATAGAATTTACTATTTCATTTGTTGTTTCGAGTTTTACACTCACGTACCCAAATCGCGCCAATATTAAAGTCTTGACGTCCAGAAAAGCGAAATTTGCACTCCGTGGGACATGTTTATGCTGACAAAATCAAGAAATATATACAACCCAGGCACTGTATGTTTTACATGATGTTACAGTACTTCCTCTAGGTGCAATCTCCAATTTTCGGACACGATTCAAGAAATTATGTGTGTTTAAAAACTGTTTATACCAAGCGCAACACATAATTGCAGGATTACGCTTTCCCCCGTGATTTAATGCGACGTCACGTTTTCTTTCCGCTTTTAAGAGTGACTTTGTATGATAACCAATATCTCTGTAACCCTGTTAATTATGACATCATAATTTAAAACACAGAACTATATAGTCTCAAACGATACACACAGTAATTCTATAAAGGTTTCGCAACCGTTAAAGATAATGACGGGGTGAAGAAATCAACACCAATTTCTCTACGGGATAAATCGATGGGTTGCCCCATGTGTTCAATTTTACGTTGCTATAACTACCATATATTCGAATGTAACATATATTTTTCGTGATAAAAATACGCACTGAATTCATAACCGGTAGGACCTGATTTATACCAATTTTGAAGAAAATCGGATGATAAATAGTTTCACAATCGAGGTTGTCTACGTATTTTTTGAATGGCCCTCGTATATGTTAATACGTAGCTGTTGCATCACAGAAATCAACTACAAGAGAAAGTTTGCCCTAGCTCATATATTACCTTTTGACTGTCAAATAATCATTACTAAACCATTATGGTTAACTCTCAAAATTAATAAAAAAAAGATATTTCAGGGCTCGCAGATAGGCTTAGAATGCACTTCATTCATTCATTGCTTTGAAAAAATTTACGGAGGAGTATGCACCCGGACCCCCCTACTTATGTTATATATATATAATATTCCATTGACCAAAAGGATGAAAGCTGGTATATACAAATACTGTATCTGAACACTTACTAATATGCACGAATATAAACAATGTACATGTTGACGCTGATAATATAAACAAGGTAACTATGGATTCCCCCACATCTGCAAATGTACCCCTTCCTGTGCATTTTCACACACACATTAAGCAATCCCCCATGAAATCCCGTACATACCTCGTGCACCCCACTCAGAAATTTCTGGATCCGGGCCTGTTGCCTAACTACTGATTGGTGAGGATGATTTATATATCATGTCTATGCTTATATCCATTGAGTGAGCGAAGCGAGCTTGAAAAAAATCTATGTAGACTAGATTCTAAATAAATTTCCTTCTAAGAAAACTACTTTGACTATTTTCGCACCCCACGCACCGGAACTATCTAGATTTAGATAGTTACTGGACGCACCCACATAATATAATTGACATTTATTCCCACTTGTTTTTATGCTGGCGATTTCGCGCCAGACTATTGCAGTCCTAAAAAATTAATTCCACTACCCAGCAGGCACAGCAACGTTTATACAACGTTGAATAAACGTTGCGGCACAACGTTGAAATAAGGTTGTATAAGCGTTTCATTTGCAACCACTATGTTGCAACGAAACTTCAACGTTAATACAACCTTAATGCAACGTTGCATTAATGTTGAAATAACGTTGCATCAACGTTGAAATAAGGTTGCATTAACGTTGCATCAACGTTGAAATAAGGTTGCATTAACGTTGAATCAACGTTGAAATAAGGTTGCATTAACGTTGAAATAAGGTTGCATTAACGTTGAAATAAGGTTGCATTAACGTTGAAATAAGGTTGCACTAACGTTGAAATAAGGTTGCATCAACGTTGTCCGCCAGAAATTCTGTGCTTGAAAAGCGAAACAAAAAGTGATCACAAAAGCACGATAGCCTAGTGGTAGAGAGTCTGCTTCGAGTGTGTGTGGTTCTTGGTTTGATCCTATGTGTGGCCGCGTCATAGCAAAGATGAACTTTTAATGGTACCAGAAATTCGCTATAAAAGGGAAACTTGCATCTCTTCTCTCACCTTTTTGGTGATGGATAATATCAGCAATGAGGTGTCGAAAGTGATTAATATAAATTAGAAAAACTGGTTTCCCGATCGACCTTAAATCCACGTAAATAAGTAAAACAGAAAGCTCAATATGTACCACACTTCCCGGTCAAATGAACAAGTCAGCATGTTTTAGAATACATCTGAGATTCATCACTACCAACTTTACATAAATATTCAAATTCAAACAAGTATCAAATTCTTATTTTATTTGTTGTCTACGTAAGTTAACAAGCAATTGACATTATCAGCCCAAGTCTACCGCCTCCTTCCTGGCCCGTCTCTCCTTGGCAGCCTATTTTGCCTTCTTTAGTTTCTGCATGTCTTCTTCTTCTTGATCTCCCATTAACTAAGTACTAAGATGACACTGATCAACAGCTTCTGAAAATACATTGATCAATAAAACATTATGAAATAGTGTGCCCAGGATAACAAGAAAGGTGGGAAAATTTGGTATAACCCACATCAGTTGATTTACCTGTGTGCACAATTTATTGATGTTATTTAAGTATGAAATGGAAGTGGGTGACAGCTGTTTCTAAAATCTCCGGTACTTCTCTGGCCCCTGAGAACTAAATATTGTTCCCGGGGTAGTGGTTCAGACAAAGAATCTGCCACTTTTCCCGTCAGTGCAGGGTAAGCTGGAAGGTAAGAACATGACCGTTTCCCCGTCTATTGACCTCCATCCCTGGGGTAGGGGGCCGTGGTTGCAACTGACTGGTGCATAAATTCAAGGACATTTCAAGTTCTCAAGGCATGGTTTGTGGCGCGGTATCAGAAATGGCGCACCTAAGTTAAATGCAATTTTCATGAGTTTTGCGCCCTAAATGACTTAGATTACCAGTATATTTTTGAACGGTAGTATATTTTCTGTCTATATTATGTAAATAAATTATATACTTTTTTGCTGGCTTAGAATGAGAAGGTCATAAGTGCCACTTACGACCTTTTAAGACTATTGTATGTTTGAAATCTACATTATAAGGCGCCTTTTTAGCCTATTTTCATGAAGATCAGAAGTTGTCATGTTGACCAAACTGAAGTTGAAAAAAAAATTACCATCAGAACAGAGTGATTACCTGACAGTTTTCTTGTTTTCTCAAAATATTGATTTTGTAGTTACGACCTTCTCATTCTAAGCCAGTGATATGCTTCAATCGATAATAAAAATATAATAAAAATTATAACATATTATAATGAAGCGCATATAAAGTAATAAAATCAATATGTTTAGTTTTACTTACATTTCTGTCGATTCTAACACTGAGGCTGTTTCATAGAACTGCATATAAAATCACTTGTCAGTTCTAATATCCTAGTTTAAATGTTGACCCGGGAACTCTGCTGGTATTTAGTCAATTACCACCATAAAACTCCTGTCCATATAGCAACACTCCCTGTACAAGCAGAGTCTTGGTCTTGTACAAAGTAACCACAACTTTCAAAAAGACAAATTCTATAGTAACTGTTTATAATCTGGCCTTTCTGATCTTTAGTTGAACATAATGAATAGCACTTGGTTAACAGTTTCGCTGGCTTCACCATTAAAGGAAGATGTTATATGTCACTAAGATCTGCAATAATCAATTTAATCTTTTTGGCAAATTTATGGTGATGTTAAGTCCATGTATTAAGTGCACAATTTATCAATCTCCTGTTGAGCTATTAACTTTTATCTGATAAGAATCCAGTATGGTGATATAATCCTTTATAATCCTTGTTTTAAAGCTAAGAAGAAACTTTCTGACGAATGCCAACGGTTATTCAACGTTTTATCAACGTTTAAATAGAAACCATTTACTTTTTCGTTGATATAAGGTTGTACTTGCGTTGAAAATGGTTGCAACGATTGTCAACGTTTATTCAACGTTGAATCCACGTGGATTAAACGTTGTGTGCCTGCTGGGTAAGATGAATTTACTCCCGAAACTGACAACACAGAATCTATACACTCAATGCAAATAGTTCCTCCTCGTTAATCAGTTTTGCAAGATAAGAACATTCAACTTTCCTTGTTTCATTTATTCTGTTCGATTGTAATATATTAGTTTCTTCTTGAAATGGAAGAAAATTGTATGAAATTAAAAGAAAAGGTGTTTAAAGGCGTTGATAATTATTACTACGCGTTACGAACGCGATATAAATGAAATATTTTCTTATGTTAAATTATTATTTTTTTTTTTTTTGTTGAGTCCAGCACTTACCTCTCTTTCGACTTAGAAAACCACTTGATGTTATATCACTTGAAAAGCTATTGTTCCTTAGCAGTTCGCCAGCCTGTCAGTACTTTCAGTACTTTGATTAAAATAAATGAGCTTGTCGTCGAAAATCCCTCAACGTTTACATCGCTTTTCAATTTTTACACTAAAGAATCAAACGCATCCATGAAAACTGGTTCCCGAAAATTTGGCGCCAATAAGAATACACACATAACACTACCGGAACCACTTAACCGGAAGTCTTTCTTTTCTAAACATTGTGCAAACTAAGTGTATCGTTCTCTTCGAGCTAAGGCCAAATCCGGCGACGTACACTGTCATTTAATTGCATCCGTTGAAATAAAACAACCAGAAACTTACAATGGCTTCTTCCGATGAACTCGCTTGCGTTTATGCCGCACTTATCTTGGCTGATGACCAAGTAACAGTCACGGTAAGTTTCATGTGTTTTCACGAACTTTTCTTTGGATATATTTCGGAGTTTACTTTTCTCTTCTCTGATTGTTGTGCAATACTCATTGACGACACTGGCTGTCTCCGTCAGTTATACGGATACACGTATTAGATCTTTCTATTATCATTTGGTAACGTGACAATTTCTAATAAAAGTGTAATAATTCTCATGAATCAGAATCTAAACTTGTGACTCAAAATCGACAAAGACATCAATATGTAATTTAGGTCTTTGTTGTCACTTGATCATCATAATTACTGTAACCGAATTGATCACTCCTATATTGTATACTTGTATTTTTGCGAAATTTTACCCAAATTAAATTTTTGTGCACTGGTGAGTCTATGCAAACATGTCCACCTCTCCCCCCCCCCATGTATCAGTGAATTGGCCATGTTTTACTTTTCAGCTTCCCCTGCACTGCTAGGAAATGACACTTTGAAATTGTAGGGTATTTGGCTCTGAATTAATATTCACTGGGGACAATATTTATTTGTCGGGTCTGGGTAATACCGGACATTTTATTAAATAATTAACCCGCAGAGCGGACGAATGGCAGGGTTTTTAGACAACTAAAAAAGAAAAAATCCCTGGGGGTGGCGGCACTCTGGATGCAACTGACTTGCACATTGACTAGTACTTTTTTTGATGATGAACATATTTTGTAATTATATTTCATATATCATATATTGCAGGCTGACAAAATCCAGACAATCTTGAAGGCTGCTGGTGTCTCTGTTGAACCATACTGGCCAGGTATATCAGTCTTGTAGTTTTATATTTTATGACATAAAGTTAAAAGAATATTTCCGTTTGGTCAAGACCAAAAGGGCGTATACTTCGAAGTAACTTTCAAGTGTAACAAAATACTTCGATAGAATTACCTAGGCTAGCGACTAGTCAAACAATCTCGACTTAGAGTATCCACTTCTAAGTCAAGACCCATTATGCGCTTTACTGATCAGTTTTTGAGTTTCATGAATTCTGTCTTTTACGCCAAATTAGATCCATTTTCAGCATTGAACATGTAAAATATAATAAAAATAAACGAATGGTACAGAATACCTGTTAATATTTGTCCTTATTATCAATAAATCGATAAATAAATCAGCACGTGTAATTTCCGAAAATCCAAATGTAAACATAACTGTGAGTATCCGGTACGCGTATACCGCCCGTACAACCCGTACAGATGAGCGCAACACGTGTGTAATTCATATGCTAACGTTGTGCGAATCGCTAAGCGAGCAGTAAAATTCATTTAACTTATCGTATTCTGTTCATAAGTCATTAACTATCAGTTTACAAGAAATATCAGCTCGATTTGTCAACAAATCTTCGTTAATTTTTCGTTTTTAGTTCCACCGAGTGAGCTCAAGAGTAATTGGTTTCACGCGTACCAGTGTACATCACTGTGAAAACCAAATAGTGCCGAAGATCTCCCAGCATCCTCCATTGTTCTAGAAACTCATTCCATCGAGTATTCTGATTGGTCGATAGGGGAATGCGATTTGAATATCAACAACAAATAGCTGTGTAGTGGAATTTAAAAGTGCGACATCGTCGTGTTAAAATTGTCGGACAAACGAACCGCTAAGTGTTTTATGGATGTTTTTGGTGCGGATAACGAGAAAAAGGGTTGATCTTCGTGGACATGCTATATATTTCATGGTATTTACAACTTTTCATTCATCTTTTCAAGTTGCGCCAAAAATTTGATCGCAAAGCCCCCCACATATATGACACTTTAGTGCACATCTGCACTGGAGATAAAGGTCACAAATTAAAAAATCTCCTAGCAGATTGCCCCACATCTAGGCTAGCGACTAGTAGGCTAGATGCATTATATCAAAGCAATGTACTAATGAGTATCTTTTTTTTTTACGCTGTCGGAGCTGAGAATTTCACATCGATTTCCAATTTAATGGGGGCAAATTATTTTGACAAAATGCTTTGGAGTTTTTGACATTGTACTTTGATAGTATTATACTTAGAACTTTCCTATGTAATACTGTATCAGGCCTGCTATGTATGTTGTTTCTGTAAAAGTGCTAATTGTTTGTATTGATTCCAGGTTTGTTTGCCCGTGCTTTGGAAGGTGTAAATGTTAAAGAATTGATCACCAACATTGGTAGTTCTTCTGGATCGGCCCCAGCTGGTGGTGCTGCCCCCGCTGCTGCAAGTGGTGCCGTGGAAGCGAAAGGTTTGTACCCTGCTGTACTCTGATCCTGCGATAGTTATATATTGACGGGACTTGTATGTCCCAGCGGAGGCATAACCCTGGCTTAGAATGAGATGTACTGTATAAGACTGATACATATCAGGGCTGTCACTGCCTTTTGGGGGACTGGGGCCGGGGCCCTCAGAGGGGGGGAAAAATGCGTTATTTTCCTTACAAAAGGGGAATTTTTAGTATTCAGGAATAAAAGGAAAAATGACAAAAGTACATAATATTAACATAGACATTTAATGGTTTCTGTCTGCAAACAAGCTTCTACGATGATATAGGGATGTCTTCGTCGGAATAAAAATACATGTATTCACAGTATTTACAAATGAACCCACATTTGGCGGAACTGTGGTACATCCAGGGATGAGAAAGTTCGTACCGTCTCGTGTCAGACCTTCTATTGTCCACACAATTTGAAGCAGAAGCTGAACTATCTAATTATGGCGTATCCGAATCCGACGTATCCGAATTATCGCTTTCTTTCGATTTCGTCAAGGTCACGACCGGAGCCCTAGGTGATTCATCCGCGCTTGGTGTATTAGCCAACTCATTAAGCTTTTGTTTGTTAAATAAGACGTCTATTTTCGCGCATTTAGACGCCGATTTGGTTGTTATTTTCCGCCGATATGATTTACTATTGTGCGACATCTTGTTTACGGCCGCAGACTGTCTTACGGATTCAATACAGTCTACATAATTTTTAGTGAAAAAGGCGCGAAATGGACAACCAGTCCATTAAATAATGACGACTACATAAAAAATCGTGGTCATCACAAACAACAACGATATTTTTTGGGACACAATATTTTTTTTTTCTTGAAGGGGGGAATTTTAGGCCAGATTTAGGGGAAAAAAACATACTATTTTAGTGGGGGAATGGGGCCGAATATCGGCCCCAAAATCGGCGGAACGACAGCCCTGCATATTTAAAATCAGCACCACAAGGCGCTCCTTGAGCATATTTTTAATTATAATTGGAACTTGTCATGTTGACCAAACTGAACAGCTTGTTTTACTATGAATAAGTGTTTCCTTGTTTTCTCGAAAGATAAAGTTTGTACTTGCGACTTTCTCATTCTAAGCCAAGGATATAGAGATGTACCTGTCTGTCTGTTGCAAAATTACCAAGTTGATCAACTTAGCTAGTTAAAGTGGACAAGGCTACCAGTAACCACTGGGGCATAAGTGTTAACTGAATGCAGTCTTGTTTCTTATTTTCAACCTGATCTTCATGAAACCTGGCCCTGATTTCTCTTAAGTATCTCAAATAGAAATCTCAGCTAAAAATAGAAGTTTTGCTCAAATCAAGAGACTGAAATTTAGAATAATTGTCATCTGAGCTCTTTAATTCAATAATTATTTCACTCAGAATAATGTTTTTGTTTTGGAAGCCAATTTTGAGACCAGCCTCTCTTGGAAATAAACTTTGACAATATTTGAGATGAGATTGAGCTCAAATTGAGATTCTTTGCGTGATCTGGGGCCTGTATGTTGGTTATTAGGTAGACCATATGGTTTGCTCTCAATCACTTCAATATATGCATTATCATAGGACATTCCAGGGCTTGACACTAACTATTTTCGGTCTCTGGTCCCCCAGCAAAGAAATGTAAAATTTGTAAATAAAACAGTTCCTGGTCCTTCAAGATTTTCACTGGTCCTTCTTGATTTAGTGACCAGTGTTCGTGTCGAGCCTTGCATTCAAACCTTACATGAAGGTTAGCCAGCAATAGTAGATGACCCCTATTGATTTTGATGTTAGTCTCGACTAATGCCGTCATGGCATGGGGCATATGTTTTCCTACTCGAGTAAAATCGGTAAAATCTACTAAAATAACACTGATGAGTCATACACACTTGAGTAATTGACCTCCATGACTCATTCCACATTTTCCTGCTTTTCACAATATCTAATTCTCCCGGGCCCACTCTCCAGCCTTACAGATGGGTGTCAAAGTATGTACGTGCTTGGTGTCTTACCGTTGGTAAATATTTTGTTGTTTTCATGTTTACAGAAGAAAAGAAGGAAGAGAAGAAAGAAGAATCTGAGGAATCTGATGACGATATGGGCTTCGGTAAATATTCACAGATTTTTTCCTTCTATAGCAGGGGCTGATTACAGGCCCCTTCCCCTCAAGAAAATTCTTTGAAATCATGCAGTTTTCCCCTAAAATTCAATTAACATCAGGTTTTGTCTTCCCTTTGGCAAAATTTATTGTGATTTTCCAAAAATTTAAAGAAAAGGCCCCTTCCCCTGTCTTCGAAAAAGGTCTGATATCATACCTTTATTAGTATAGGGGGTCAATGTTCACAATATTTATGGAATACTGTATTTATCGATATTGAAAGAGCTATGATTTCTGTCAAAAATGAAATATTTTGATGAAAATATCTCAAGAGATAGCAAAATGATGGTCAATTCAATCTGCCCTGGAAGTTAAAAATGGACACAATGCTGTTGAAGGCTACCTGTATGGCTAAAATGGTTTTCAGGATTTTAATTAGACTCTGTTGACACTGTTAGTAACGATCAGGATACTTTTGTGCTTTGGTAAATATACCTTTAGCGATATTCTCGAACGTGTTACTTTCGACGCAGGAAATTCCCTTAAACTGCTAAATATGCTAAATTCATGAGCTTTGGCTGAAGTGTTATGAAAAATTATTTAAATTTTCTAGATAATAACATTGAATAACAAATTTGTCAATTGACCCTATGAGCATCTGCCCCTTTTAGGATCCTTGGATCAGGTCTTGATATCCACATTATGCCATAAGTTGTATACGGTTGTTATACTGCTTATTCTGTTCACTGTCTTGACATACTTTTAAAGCAGCGTTGCAATTAAAATCTAAAGCATTCCCTGTAATGACATTCACTTTCATTTTGTTATGATTAAATGCAACCATTAATTCGTTTGAGTCTAGATATGCAGTTAAATTACAAAAAAGAAGAGATTCCACATTTTAGAGGGGCAAGGTGTTGAAAGTAATGATTGTTATTTTACAAAGATGCAATGAATAAGACATAAATTTATAATGTTAATATTGAAATTGTTAAACTTTTCTTTTCAGGTCTGTTCGACTAGATGTTACAGAACTTTGTTATGATTTGTAACTCATAAAGCAAGAAAAAAATGTAAAAAGACAAATAGTGTTTGTTTTGTGTAATTGTATTATGTATACATTGTGTGAAACACTACTTCTTCACCCATGCCATTGGGTTGCTAAGAGTAAAATACCAGCCCTGGCATATATTGCTGGCTTAGAATGAGAAGGTTGTATTAAAGTAAAAACAATATTTTGGGAAAACAAGAACAAACTGTCTGAAAACTACTATGTGAAAAACAAGCTGTGAGTTCTTTCAACTTCAGTTTTGTGATCTGATAAAAAGCACCTTGTGACGCAGAATTTTAAATATGTTTGGTTCTTGTAAGGAAAACCTTGAAGTTCTCATTCTATTTAAAACTAGGGATATGTCTCTTTACATACTGCGGAAGCGACTGAAGCAGCATAATGACCTTTTGCTCGATGTATATCACAAAGGAGACCGCACATGTTCTCCTTAAACTGGCTGGATTTCAATGAAACCTCACATTAATAGTTTGTACAAACTCTATTGCCAGAATTGTGGCAAATTCCATTTGTAGGAGATTTGTGTTCCTGTCAAAAATGCTTTTCTTCTAGTCTGTGCTGTCAATATTTGGCTGCTGTAAATGTGTATGGTCAAATAATAACGTGTTTGCACAAAAGGGATGAGCATACCAGTCAGATGATGCTGTTCCATTCATGATTTGTCTGGTTCATTGATGTAGTTAATTTCTGTGCTTTGAGCTAATAGCTCTAGACAACGGGATTCAAACCTATACTGAATGGCACCTTCATAGGAATGCCAAGTATGAATGCGATGGACATACCGACATATATATTATAATAAGTTGTATCTCACTACTGTAAAATCATTTAATTTTTATGGGACAAAATTTTGTTGTTCTTGTAAAAAAAACTTTCGATGTGACAAAAATTTGTGGATTATGCATTTTGGTAAAACATGTAAATACAAGGGTGAAATTTGATATTTTTAAAATGGTAAATTTTGTGGTTGAGGTAAACCACGAAATCCACAAAATTTAATCCCCCCACGAAATAAATGATTTTGCAGTAAATAAACATGGAGAGAATATCAAATACAAATTTTGAAAGAATAGCGGTGTGTACCGTTAACTCATGTATACAGCTTCTAGCTAACCTGCAGGATGACAGTATATTGACACCCATTCTCGATAACTTTGAAAGAAGTGTAGATGTTGTGCCTAAAGGGATGGAGCATCAACCCAAAGTGAGCGAAATATGAATAGCATTGATGTAGCTAACTATGCTACATCAACACAGTTGAAACCGTCAACACGTAACATGGAACTGTGGCCACCGTGTCGAACACATTACATGGAACTGTGGCCACCGTGTCGAACACATTACATGGAACTGTGGCCACCGTGTCGAACACATTACATGGAACTGTGGCCATCGTGTCGAACACATTACATGGAACTGTGGCCACCGTGTCGAACACGTTACATGGAACTGTGGCCACCGTGTCGAACACGTTACATGGAACTGTGGCCACCGTGTCAACACATTGTCGAACACATTACATGGAACTGTGGCCACCGTGTCGAACACGTTACATGGAACTGTGGCCACCGTGTCGAACACGTAACATGGAACTGTGGCCACCGTGTCGAACACATTAATTGAACTGTGGCCACCGTGTCGAACACATTACATGGAACTGTGGCCACCGTGTCGAACACATTACATGGAACTGTGGCCACCGTGTCGAACACATTACATGGAACTGTGGCCAACGTGTCGAACACATTACATGGAACTGTGGCCACCGTGTCCACACATTACATGGAACTGTGGCCACCGTGTCCACACATTACATGGAACTGTGGCCACCGTGTCAACACATTACATGGAACTGTGGCCACCGTGTCCACACATTACATGGAACTGTGGCCACCGTGTCAAACACATTACATGGAACTGTGGCCACCGTGTCGAACACATTACATGGAACTGTGGCCACCGTGTCCACACATTACATGGAACTGTGGCCACCGTGTCAACACATTACATGGAACTGTGGCCACCGTGTCCACACATTACATGGAACTGTGGCCACCGTGTCGAACACATTACATGGAACTGTGGCCACCGTGTCAACACATTGTCGAACACATTACATGGAACTGTGGCCACCGTGTCAACACATTACATGGAACTGTGGCCACCGTGTCGAACACATTACATGGAACTGTGGCCACCGTGTCGAACACATTACATGGAACTGTGGCCATCGTGTCAACACATTACATGGAACTGTGGCCACCGTGTCGAACACATTACATGGAACTGTGGCCACCGTGTCAACACATTACATGGGACTGTGGCCACCACACAGAACATTTGGATTCAAAACAACTGACTTAGCGCCAAGCATGTGAAGTATAGTCCAGTTAGGGTAAGATGACAGTGACGCAGAGGTAGAATCCACTTTTGCGGTAAAACCAATTATAAAGGCTTATACATGTACTAACATGTTTGTGTTTTTTTAATGCTAAACTAAACTCTACCTTTTCTGGCAATGGTTGTAATCTTTTGGGTACACATAAATGGCTATGTCATTGGAAAAAATATCCTAACTGGACTGTACTAACTTGTTGGACCAATCTGCCATTGCTAATGAAGTGAGTCACTTCGGTAAAGTCTGATATAAGAAGCCTTTTGCATAACCAAGGCGCTTTCCCATAGTGGTTTGCTTTTGTGTAGAGTCTCGACAAAGGATCCAACCCTAAAATAGATGTTCCTTCACAGTCTGCTTCATACAGGTAACAACAATGAACATGCTACCAGTCATGCATCAGCAGTGTTCGCTGATAGCACACCGCTTCTAGGAGAGCACTTTCCTTATGCAACAGATTGCTTTGCTGTACAACAGCATGCTTGATTATAAGATGCAAGCTTTCGCCAGTTAAGTATATAAATTTTTCATTTCGCAAAATAGTGCGCATTTGAAGCAAGCAAATTCCTAGCCGAGTGCTCGGTAGTCTTGCTTTAGGAAATGTGCTCAAGGTTTTGACGATAAAAGAAAACAAGTCATAAATTTTACACATGGTTTATTTATGAAACAAAATGTACATACTGAACAAGCATATTGGATTTCTATATTAAATTATGCAAAAAATAATGAAGAGGTCAAGTTTATAGTCAGATTTGACCTGTGACTGACGATCAAATAAAACAGACATTCTGTGTACTGTCATTCAATAAGCAATATTAATGAGGGAACTTTCCCATTCCAAAGAAGTCCAGGACTTCTTTGTCCGTTCGAAAGAAAAGCGGGCTATTACAGTTAAATCAGTTACACCCATTTAGGCATAAATAAACATTGTTTACCTGACTGATGAGGTTATGTTTATTACCGTCATCATTTAACTTTGAATGGACTGTAAGAATTGTCTGATGTTTATTGTACTGTACAATGTCTCTGAATGTAATAACAATATAACTTTGATAAGGGTCAAGAATCAACATTTATATTTTGAAATTCAAGTATCATCTGATGATGAATATCGAATTATTCATGTGATACGTTTTCCCAGGTAGCTGATACATTTTTGTGTAAATCCTATTAGCAGAAATACAAAAGTTGCAAGCACTTTTTTCCTTATTGTTATGTTTGAATGCATTGGCCATTCTGTTATCATAGAGGCTGTAATGTATTATAAACATTCTAGGGAGGCTTAGCTTAGACATCAAATATTAAAGCAATTTTGAAATGTTTACAATGTTGCAGATAAAACAATGTTTCTGAAAAACTCCTACCAGTCCGTCGTATTATTCAATTTCGCAAAATATGTTGACCCTTATCAAACTTTGAGTAGTATACTAACTGGTGACCCAACACAGAAGGGAATATGGGTCAATTGTGCCAAACTATCCCAATACATCAGCTGTATAATAATATAACTTGTCAGGATTTAAAGCTTTATATTAACAAGACCGGTCCTTACCAAGAATACCAAATATGTGTTTGACTACTCAAATTATTACCACATTACTGCAGATTCTTACTCATCCATTCTAGAAATAGGTTGCGGGATGCGCCACCGACAAGACGATTTACCAATACTGAACCATATCATCACCTAGAACTGTGTAGCAGTAAACCTTCTGCTAATGCAACAAACCTAGTAGTAGACTTAAAAAGCTCTGTGAGCTAAATTATTATAAATAGACAGCTACCATAGCTGTAAACTTAGACTTGTTAAGTAGACTAGCTTAAAACGTAAGTAAAGTCAAGATCAGTTGCACACCTGGTATTTACCAAAATCAATTTGCACAATAAGTACAATATCTGACAAACAAATTTGTATAATGGTTGTGAAAACAAAGATGTGTAAATGTTTTGGTCCAGAACCTTCAAGGTACCTTCACTGCGAAGGCTTGTCATAAAGCAATAAACGTAAATATATAAAATTCATATTTAAAGACATCCACGAGACATGGGGATAATGCCAACCTGGCTAGCACTAGTTACCATATGCCGACCTGGCTAGCATTAATAACCAAATGTCGCCTAGTTTGGATAGGTTAGTTTCTCTAACTTTGGTTTTTGGTAACTCCCTCTACAAGTGGATTTGCTAGCAGCTACTTGTGGAATAACGAAAATTCCAGGAATACAGGAACCAATAAATACCAAGTTCCAAGAGGATTTCATATTGTAAATATATACAATTAATACAAAATATTAAGCTACTGGGTTGGTATTCACAAGGCATCTCAGTACAAAACTTAAGAAATTTCTTAAAAGCCTAAAAAATCTAAGAAATTTCTTAAAATCATAAAAAAGTTTATTTATCTCAAAAACTTGACAATCAAGATAATTGATTTTTTCAAAGGTTTGATGCATTGTGTAAAGAGCTACAATAATCACTAAGAAAATATTTGTGGCACAATTAAAATTTTTTCTTTCACTAAGATGCTTTGTGAATACCAGCCCTGAATATTCAAAAATATTTCCAGGTCGAATTATATATAAGATTCAAATTTGTACAATTATTATGTCAAATACGTTAACATGGTAATAATCCAGAATTTCAGAAACAAAATTCCCATTTGTACAATTATTATGTTAAATAAGTTAACATAGTCATAATCCCAAGACAAAATTCAAATTTGTACAATTATTATGTTTAATATGGACAACAAAGATTTGGCTCAGTAAATGCCAGGGCATAATGAAAACAAGTGATTGAATGAAGTTTCAAAGCCTCCATAGCTCAGTGGTTAGCACACTTGCCGCTTAATCCGGTAACCCGGGTTCAAATCCGGTTGGAGGCACACTTGCCTGCCATATTCAGCAGAAAGCTGACTGGCAAATAAAGGTTAAGCTCGGCATTTAAAGATTGTGTCATACATAAACATTATCAAACCATATTTGGTGCATATTTACCATGTGTTACCGCCATAAATGGTCAGAATGAGGATAAATGCTTTAAAATAGCTACCTTGAGGTCTGTGACAAGCTTCACATTCAATGTAAATACAGTGTAACTGACAACATTATGCCGGTCTGAACACATTTTACTTAGTCTGGTCTAATATTCACAAAGCAGCTTAGTGGAAAACTGGAAATTTTCTGTTTAAAACATAAAAATTCATTCAGTATGTCATCTAAACATAACAACCAAGCCAATAAAATCATTAAAAATATTTTTATGAATAGTTTTGATTATTAAGTATAGTTTTGAAAATTTGCGCTACAATTTTTTTAACTTCTGTCAAAATATTTAATATATCCACTAAGATGCTTTGTGAATGCCGACGCTGGATTTCAGGTTGAATGGATAATATCACGAACGAGGTGTCGAAAATTATTAATACAAGTTGTAAAATAAAAACTAGTTTAATAATCAACCATAAAAAATTAGTATAAACAAATAAATTGAGCTGGAGACATTAATAAAGAACCTGATGGACAATAGATTCAAGACAGGTTATAAATTAAGGCATAATCATTATTAATCATAATATAGCCGAAAATATTAAACAGAAT
This sequence comes from Spisula subtruncata, assembly GCA_963678985.1. Lineage (NCBI taxonomy): Eukaryota > Metazoa > Mollusca > Bivalvia > Venerida > Mactridae > Spisula > Spisula subtruncata. Next base: position 24,287,379 of record OY787676.1, on the reverse strand, counting down.
ATATTTGGTTGTACAACATCTTCTCTAAACGGAGAAATTCTGATTGTATCTAAAGCAGGAATTCTAAAGCATTAATGGATTTCAAGTTGTAAACTGTATAATATGTGTATATATAATAATTATACTAAAATATAGTAACAAAAACAGAATAAAGTATCATATAGTGAAGGTAAGTTATTCGAACTAGGTAAAGCTTCACGGATTCAAGTTATCTTATATAATTACAAAACAAGAATAGTAAAAAGAATTTGACCTGACCCTCGACCTTCTATTAGCATAATTTAACAGCTGATATGTTGTTTCGTATCTATACCGCAAATTCGCTGGCTTAGAATGAGAAGGTGGTAAGTGCCATTTACAACCTTATAAGACTAATACTTGTTTGAAATCTACACCGTAAGGCACTTCTTATGAGTCTATTGTCATGAAAATCATATCTTGTCATGTTGACCAAACTGAAGCTTGTTTTACCACAAAAGTGAAGAGTGATTGTAAGACAGTTTTTCTTGTTTTGTCAAAATATTGATTTTGTAGTTACAACCTTCTCATTCTAAGCCAGCTAATTGTTACTTGTCAGAAAGTGGGCAGTATCAAGATGCACAGGGTATAACGGTAATACAAACACAAATCCAAAGGAGCAAAATTGCACAATTTGCTAGCGGAAATTGAAATATCCAATGCATGAAACTTGTAATACAACATGTATATCCATTCATACAGGATCAGGTCAAATTCTATGTACTATAATCAACAAAACATATCAATAACAAGTATGGAAGGTGAAATACAATAATGGAATAGGTTAGGTCAAAAACAAATTAATATCGTGGTTCCGGCAAGATGCTGCAAACGATAGGGCAGGTGGGTGGGAAAAACATTTTTTTTTTCTTCAAATATTACTTATTATGTACTTGAAAATTGATGGTCCATGGAGACTAGAAGTAAACTGGCATAAAATAGTTCATAGTAGGGTAAAAAAGAAAGGAAGGCGGGGGTCACCAGAACCACAATATTGTATTTGACCTTAAAACAAAATAATAAAATTGCATACACATAGTTCAACAAATGCATCATGACAATAATCTGTCTGATAAATGTAGACATTATATGCAGCAAATTTGTTAGTAAGATATTTGGATTCAATTTCAGTAAAAAAGTCAAATTATGCTTTGAATAAATAAATGCATGTACCCTTCAATTTAAGAGCTACATTACCAAGAAAGTTTTTTTTCATTTCTTGGGAAATATGTGCAGCTCAATTTTTTAACTTTGGTAAAAATATTTAAGTCTTCCCTCGAGATGTTTGTAAACACTAGCTCTGAGGTAACATGTGTGAAAAAAAAATGCCAGAATCACCAACTTATATTCCAGTTATAAACATAATAATAAGCTACTTTGGTTTTAAGTTAGGCAATACAATACAGATGGAGTTACCAACATAACAATAAACATGGAAATTCAATGGAATACAGGTTTTCAAACAAGGGCAATAACTCCAGTTATCTGAGTGCAGCAAAATCAAAACAATGCTACACAACACAATGTTGACATTCTGCCTGCCTACAAAATTTTCTAATCTGGTATAAAACCAGGGGCCTTATTCACCAATGTTGTAAGACTAAAACTCAGGCTCAGACTTTATATTGCCAAATGTTCTATTTGATCTCATGTTGTTATATATGTACCCAATTTTGATATAAATGGGTATACGTGTTTCGTGGGTAACAACAAATAATCAGATAAAATTTCACATGGTTAAAATTTGATTGCAAAGAAATGGCAGTGTTTATAAATGTTGTCAATTTTAAGTCTAACTCCCAAGTTTCAGTTTCACACTGTTGGTGAATAAGGCCCCTGTTTTTCTTGACCAGAAATGTGGTAAAACATCTAACATTCAAGACATACAATGGATATTAAACATTATTTGATACATGAAAAATTCATTTGGATTTCAATAACATGATTAACAATTGCATAAACCCCACAAATAGTACCAATACACAGTGGCGTGTAACATAAAGTTGCTTTCGATTAAAATACCCTAGGATAAGGTTAGTTTTGTTTTGCACATTCGTATCTAAAATGTAAACAAACTTATTGAGCCAAAGTCTAGATATTTACACAAACAACAAAGTGAACTTCCACTCACTCCCTAGGTGAGTCTTGTTTTGTGCATAAACACAGATGCATGTAAACAAATGTATCTGGTCAAAGTCAAGATGTTTACACAAACAACTAAGTGAACTTCTACTCAATAAAATTCAAAACATGTATCAAAGGTTGTAGATTGCATTCTGATAATCAAAGCAATATATTCATACATGAATTTTACTGAAAGGAGCTAGGTGCTATTTTATACGAATAAGTAACTTGGAATGTTATGTTTTAGAGTCATTTTCACAACACCTAGTTGTAAGGCAACGCCTTCTTATGGAACCCAATGTTTTACCAGGATCAAAATCTAGACCATTGACATTACCCCTAGGTAATACCTGGGCTGTTAAGATTGATTAGCGAAATCAAATTTGAGTCACTCAGGCAACCTAATCGAAAGCAACCTATGACAAAAATGAAAAAATTACATAATTATACAATTTTTATTATTTTTCATAATGATGAAGCATTAGATGCTACAGATTCGCTTGTTGTGCTGTCTTGAGATGCTGTGATAGTCGTGCTTTCCTGAGACACAAGTGGACTTTCTGATCTAGATTCTGTGCCTGGTGATTGTTCACCATTAGCTTGTATGGTATAGTCAGCACTAGGAGACAATTCACCGTTAGCAGTCTGTGTGGCATATTGAGACAACTCTTGTGATATACCCTCGATACGAGCCCGTTTAGCTCGACGCTGCATCGCGGTGGATATATCTGGCGACTCTCTAGACGGAGGGGAAGTATCGCCATTCACTGAAATCAGTATTCCACTAGAACCGGCTTCATTCACTTCAGACATATCATTCACAGGCATATCTTCTAATCTGATCTTTTTCGTCATTAATTGTTCGTATGTATCACTCTTACGTTTAAGGATTTCTTTTCTTTGCTCATACTCACAAACCTTCTTTTTAAGTTCTGAAAAAAAGATTTTTTACTGAAATCAGGCTGTTTATGTATTTTTCTATAAAAGAATATAAAAAGGAATAGATTATTCACTATTATTTCATGCTTATCGGTGGTTTACGGCGGAATAACGGTGGATTATTCCCCGATAATTTCACTGTTCATAATTTCACAGTTCATAATTTCACGGAAGCGGACTAATTTTTAAAAAACAAATTTCCCTTCCGCCAAAAATAAAATAATAAGCATTTTCACTCGCTCTCTTAATCTTTGACAAATAACAGAACATTTTATGTACATAAATGTAAAACAAATGGACGAAATTGAAGCCATTGCAGAAGAACTATTTGATTGCAACTCGACGCGTGCAGGGCGGGAAAACGACGTCACGCAAAACATTTCAGGTATATAGTGGAGTACTTCCATCATTTAAGCTATTTGAAGCATGAAATAAATAGAATATTAGTATTTTTTCGTGTATGATCGTTTGATAATTCACCTCGTGAGCAGCTGACTTATATTTTCACTCGTGGCTACGCCACTCGTGAAAATATTACATCAGTTGCTCACTCGGTGAATTATCAGCCGATCATACCCGGAAAAATACAAATATCCTCTATTTCTTACACTACCAACAGTTTCCTATACATAACCATACAGGAAACAGAATTGTGTATAATTGATAAACACAGGCATGGCAAATAACTTTATTCTGCGATAAAACACAGGTACATAATAATTATTTCTTAAGTACATGTACTGCCTACAGAATATTTTAATTATCTCTGCGGGGATTAATCAAGGTCCGCATCCTGCGTCTCTGACTCTTTAAAATCGCTCAGATTTTGAGATAATGAGTTTTCAGCAATTTTAATGAGTCAGAGACGCAGGACACGGACCTTGATTAATCCCTGAATTCTCAGAGTACTAATTTTGCTTTGAATTTTACAAATTTTAATTTTTTATTAAATAAATGTATTAAGTGCATTAACATCTATAGATATATACTGTTTGGGATTTAATTTAATGAAAAACAACAAGGTTAAGATTCACACTATCAGGCCTCAAATGTATAAAATAGTAATTGTTTTATTACACGTTGATGCATGCAAGAAAAGTCTTATGCCTAACAGACCTTGAAAGCAAGTATGGCAGCCACTGTAAACTTGACATATGTTTTAGAATAATCATTAATTTGAGATTTAATTTCGTGGTTGAGGTTTATCAACGAAAAACCCATGAAATTAAATCTCCCATGAATTAATATAAATAATTTTACAGTATGCTAAGTGGTTAGCACGCTTGTCGCCTAAATCATGCGACTAGGTTTCTATTCCGAGAGGAGGTACTCATATGCCTGCCATATTTCAGCAGAAAGCTGACTGGCAAATAAAGGCTATGCTCGACATTTCAGCAACTTACGTTCCATTTCCTTCTCCAGTTTATCCCGCTGTCTATCAAACTCGAACTTGTGAGCACACAATCTCATGTCTAGCTTAGATCTCATACCTAACTCGTTCACTATTCTAGAAGCTTTCTTTGCATCTGAAAATAAGAGGCGAACAGATAAATTAGCAGTGCTTTCCCTCAATTTTAATGTTGCCAGTGATTGTTTGAAAGTAGATAGAGATACTTTGGCACGTAATTTGAGGTAATTAAGTAGTAAGTAAAATTGCTGACCACTTGGGCTTGTGGAGAGCTCTGAATAAAGCAACCAGGCTTTAACATAAATTTGGTTGAATTCCATAAAGGCTTTTTGGAGACGATGTCAATTTGAAATACATTATTTTGATCATACTATTATTTCTGGATATTGTTTAATAAAGTCTTATCTATATATAGGTCAATACTCAATAGTATTGTCACGTTTACCCTAGCTGACAACAGGTAAACCAGCAGCTAACAATATCAATCATTTATGACCTCAAGTAGTCAGAAATTGTTAAGGTCACACCTTTTAACCTTTGACCTCAAAATCATTAGGGTCATCCACTGTTGCTGGCCAATCTCAATGTGAAGTTTGAAGATCCTACGGCAAAACGCCCTTGAGCTATTGAACAGAAATGACCGACATGGGAAAAGCAATGCACCCAAAGATGGGGGAGGGCAATTTATGAAATATTGGGGGCAATTAGAAATATACCAGCACCGTTCTGTCTATACTTACCACCAACTGGAACATAGTTTTTAATCATGCTTGCTTTCAATACATCTAGTTTGGATTTCACTTCTCGAAAGAACTCGTCGATCAATCCTAACTGTACGATAGCTCTCCAAAACATGGCATCTTCTACAATATAAACATCACTATCACAGTAAATGAACCTAAAATCAGACAGACACAGGTTTTACTGAGACATTATGTCCAACCCTGAAATTTGACGCAAGTCTGTTTCCAGTGCCATTTATGATTAGCACACACACCCCAGTACCTCAAAACATTGTGCTAATGTCAAAATTCAGCATATGAAATTGAAATTATCATAACTCTTTCAATATTTGGTATTGTTTCATTTCAGCAGAAACGTTGCTTTTCAAGTGCAGCAAATTTGGATTAGTAATGCTGCTGCTGAGACAACAGAAGGGTTTTTACACAAAAACATAGCCTTCACCCCAAACCAGAGGGCCCATAACTTAATATTTCATTAAAACTATAAGGCCAAAACATCAGACATGGACATTAGTTCCATAAAAACAACAATACTGTACCAGATAATCATGAATTTTTGTGAAGTTTCACTGAAATTTGACCAGTTGCTAAGGTGAACAAACAGGGTAAAGCTTTGTTACATGTATACAACCTGGTGTACATCAGCAATTAAATGAACTCCCCACTTTATGAGGGAGATGTAAGTACCGGTATTTGTTTATTTGGGTATAATGTTGTTCTAAACAACGTTTCAGATATACACGACAGCCTATTCACCCAACCAGTTTTCCAGGGCTGTACTAACCATTACTTCCAATGGGAACAAGCAAATTCTACACATGTTGAGTAAATTCAACAATCCTATCACAAAGTTTGAAGCAATGATCAATCATTAAATTTGAAGTGATTCCAAACACTAGCTATAAGAAAGAACCAAGATACTGTAAAATCATTTTATTTCGTTGGGACGAAATTTCTTGGTTTTTGGTAAAAAAGACAATTTCGTTGGCACTTGAATTCGTGGATTTTGCATTTCAGGTAACAAAACAAGGGTCAAAATCCATGTTCGTTGGGATTAAAGTTTGTGGTTGAAGTGAACCACGAAATCCACAAAATTTAATCCCCCACGGAAATTAATGATTTTACAGTATAGTGATATTCCCAGCTTATGAAAACATACAGCCGGGAAATAAATATAGACAAGATATCAGTTTTTAAATTACAGGACTTGACACACTGTTCCACTATCCCAAAGACCAATGAGTCTTGAAGGTAACCTTTTCTACACATTTTACACTTCCTTTCTGGTGGACCAGTGACCAAAATAGTAAGTGTCTACTGCCTAGTACCATGTCAAATTCTCTGGACTATATTAAAATTTGAGTACCATGTCAAATTCTCTGGACTATATTAAAATTTGAGTACCATGTCAAATTATCTGGACTATATTAAAATTTGAGTACCATGTCAAATTATCTGGACTATATTAAAATTTGAGTACCATGTCAAATTATCTGGACTATATCAAAATTTGAGTACCATGTCAAATTCTCTGGACTATTTTAAAATTTGAGTACCATGTCAAATTCTCTGGACTGTATTAAAATTTGAGTACCATGTCAAATTCTCTGGACAATATAAAAGGTTGAGTATCGTGTAAAATTCTCAGAACTATATCAAAGGTTGAGGACCATGTCAAATTCTCAGGACTATATCGTACTACATACCATCTTCATCCTCTTGTAGATTTTTGCTGAGTCTGACTAACTGCATAGGTGTAGCCTGATCACCGGACATGGTTGGAATGGTACCGCCATTCTGTTGTAGACTTAATACATTCAATAATCGTAATTGTTCTATGTTAGGTTTCACGTCAGCAATATCACCGTATGAATCTGTATCCTTTACAAGGTTCAGTGACTCCTGTAAAATCATGCATAAAATCTAGGAATAATTGTGGCGAACACTTAACAAATATTTCCTACAAATTTTACTTGTCCTTTCAAGGCTTTGAAACAAAATACCTGAAGAAGCCATATTGTCGAAATGTTGTGATACAAAATGAATACACCTTTAAGTTATTCTGTGTTTTTGTTTCTAATACTGTAAAAAGATTAATTTTCGAGGGAGATTAAATTTGTGGATTTCGTGCTTCACCTTCAAACACGAAATTAAATTCCATCAAAAGTTAATTTTGACCTATGTATTGAGTTTGTATTTATTACCTGAAATGCAAATCCACTGATTAACGTCCCATCGAAATGGTTGTTTTAACCAAAACCACGAAATTTCTTCCCATGGAAATTAAATGATTTTACAGTAATTTGTCATTTGAGTATCTCTATGTTTTTAGAGTTATTTCAGTGACACACAGTCAGTATGGTCATGCCCTCTGTTAAGTAACAACCTCTCAACAACATCGTTAAAACTTCCCTAGGCCGACATTTCCTATAAATCCAACATTTGTAGAGCAAAACCCTTTACACAACAGCCAATATTCGCAGCTCCCAAATGATGTTGCTCTACACAGTCTGCCAAATTAGCACTTATCCAGGACTAGTAATTGTTGAATACGACCTGTAACTTTTGCAGTCGGGCAAATAAATTTTGCAGTTATTATGTATAGAGGACATAGGGAACCTATTAAATTGCATCGGTTCGGACAAGTTGTTTTAAATTCTAAATTCACAGACTGTCGACAGAGGTTGAACTGTACATTATTTGTGTACTTACATTTGAAGAATAATGATCATTTTCATACTGTAACATAATTTTCGGCATTTTTGATGCCTGTACGGAGTTTCTGGTACTAGGTGATGAAGCTGGAACGTTGAATGTGTCCGAGATGTTTGCTGGAATATTCCCAGTTTTGTTTCCCATCTTAGATTTACATCTGCCTGTACATAACTCCGAGTGATTGTAAAATTCCAACTCTCCGGCATCCAGGTACCGTCTGAAATGTAACAACAGACCTTTTTCTTGGTATTGTTTGAGGCCGAAATTCGGCCTCGAATTCCGTTCCCAATTGGCAAAAAAAATCCCAATTGTTGAAAAAAATCCCAAAAATCAGACCCCGAAAAATTTTTTTTTTCAACTCCAGTGCCAAATATGTTTAGTACTTAATATGTGACTGTCACGGTGTGTACCAAACATCTAATTATAGTTCATTTTGTTTGGAAACTAAAGGTGGCCATGTTGGCTAAAATGGGGCTCTTGTTGACAAGCAGGAAAATTTAAGACCTTCTACCTTTATAAGACCCTCAACTGGGGAAACATGGGGGTGTTTTTGTTAAAGATTACTATTATTTGTGGATATATATGCATGGATTTAAGATATTTTAAAAGTAAAAATTCCCAATTTTGCCATTTAATCGCTTTATTTTTTTTCCCCAATTTGTAAGAATCCGCGACGCAAAATTCCCAAATTTGGCCGAGGCCTTTTTCCCAAAAATGCCAGAAAAAGGTCTGAACAATGCATTTATTTTTTTGTAACAAAAAATGCCGAGCATAGCCTTTATTTGCCAGTCAACTTTCTGCTGAATATGGCAGGCATATGTTGGTACCGTCTAAAATGTATCAATACAATTTTTTTGTATTAATACCCCAATAATGTGACTTAAGAGTGATCTATTTTTTAGTGTTCAAATGAGACAATTGTACTATTTGGTCATATGGTCTTATCCCTACGTAATTATTCAATGACCTTTAGCTTCGAGTGAAGAGACAGAAGGTTGGCATTATACAAGTTCTGTTGCACTGCCCTAGATATTTCTGAAAAAGACTTTATCATTATTCTTTTACACATCAAGTTTGAAGTTCAAAATTGTAAAAGCAAAATTAAAATGTCACATTTATAACACAGCATTCGTTACCTGATTTTCTTTCCATTTATTCTGATAGCATTTTTCCAGTCCTTCAAGCTTCCTTTGTCAGCCAACACATAAAATGTCTTTGGTGTGATAAACCTTCCCTCGAATTCGATACATTCTCTGTTAATACCTGGACATATAAATCTCTGACGATGTAGTTTAGCTTGCAGTACCCCACTAGTGATGTCGAGGATGTCTGCATTTGGATCAATCTCTGGTTCCATGTTTATAGTTCTGTAAAAATAAATATATAACATTATCCAGATCCAGGGTTTTATTAGCAGCTGAATTAACATTATACCAGATGTGAGAGCATAGATTTACAGATAAATTGACCATTTAAATGAGTAAACAAACAAAGAATCCTGGAGGGGCCAAATTTTTCACTTATTAAAGTTGATTCCAGAAGTAATAGTAATGAAGGAACTATCACATTCAAAAGAATAGCGAGGAACACTGTTAAATCAAGTATACCCAGTTAAACCTAGATGCCTGACTATAGTATATTTACAACCGTTCTCATTTGACTTTGAAAGGACTGTAGGTGACTTAATTTTAGAAGTCAATGAAATCCAGGATAACAAAAGAGCAACTTCTAACATGAGGTTTTAAAAGATTGGTTATCTTTACCCCAAAGTATTATTTTAATTTTATTGCGATTTTTACAAATTTATATGAATCTAGGGGTTTGAATAAATTTATCAGGTGCATGTATATGAAAAGTTATACACTTTTTTCACTATAATGATAAATTTAACTTATGCTTTCTATAAATTTTGTGTTTTATCCAATTTTTCTAAAATCATTAATTTTTATAACTCAATTATCTCAAAATCAATAAAGATTTTTAACATAACTTATTTTTATTCCCCCTAGGCAATATGTACATTTTGTAACTGTGTAGTATGTCTTAAGGCTTCATGTTTCAAATGGACAGTAGATCTAGACACCTTTCTAGTTTTTGAGAAATATCATATAACAAAAAAACTGGCACTGACAACAGAGTGATGACAATAGCAACACATTTTGAAAGAAGAAATATCTTAATTAAAAGAAAAAAATAACATACCAAATTAAGTACAGTGCATTGAAGAATGAAGACCCATACAAACAACCTGTAAAACAAAAGTATAACATTGATTAATTCAAATAACAACAATTCTATGCATTAGTATGCAGTAAACTTTCACTCGATCACCTCCATATTAAGTCCACCTTAAAATGAATTATATTTCAAAGTCCATTAAATTCAACATTATTCAAATTAAACACAAATCAATGTATTAATCAATAAGACTAGTCATCGATTAAGGGGTCATTATATTGAGGTTGTAAAAGCAATAGAGAATTAATCTCACTTAAAGACCACCTCAACAAAACAACCACCTCAAAATCAGGATACTTTCGGAGTCTTTTGTTATTCACTTCACAGCGTGATATGGTTAATGACAAAGAAAAACAAATGTGTCATGATGCTTCATAGATTTCTATATTATTCAACATAAATATTCGTTGAAATATTTGACAAAGACTGATCCCTGAAAAACATTCCCTGTCTCACAGAGGCGAGCACATTTTACAGCTTTTCTACCTTGCATTTATTATTAATGAACTTATTTATTGCTATTTCAATGACATGGTTACAGCAACTGAGCACAAAGGATGCCAACAAACAGGGTGCACAGACATGACAAACATTCGTGCAATAATTTATGCCAGAAATTAGGACACACAAAACGCTTCAGAAAACCGTCCCAAACCGAAAGTAGAAGTCACGTACTGTTTGCCTGTACAACGTACCGTATGTACATATGTAATTATGTCAAGTTAATTAACATGTAAACCATGTGGTTAAGCTACAAACCGCTAAATTCCTCGTGCGTTACCCATGAACGTCAGTCGTCTTCGTCTCCAATGGCGTGACGGAACGTTATTCTGTGACGTCATAGTAAGAAATTCTCGCTCAGGACGAGAGGAGGCGTGGCTTATGGCCGATGTAAATAAACGTTATTAACGTTGTCGATATTTCCATTTTAGCAATTAACCTGGGTGCTTCTAGGATAGATTTTGCTTCCCGTTGATAGAGTTTACTAACATTGATCGACGCGAGCATGCCATGCACATGAAATTAAACTGTGTGTAAAATTAAAAGACGCTTCCTGTTCCCGTGGTTGATAAATTAGTGGGTGGGGTAAGACGTGCATGTTTCGTACTCATTATTTTCGTACTCAAATTAATTCATGGTGCTTTTTGTTTGAGATGATGTAATTTGTGTGGTGTTTGAATTGTGAATTACTGTTTTCGTCGTATGCTGAGGTTATATTGTTTAATTGACGTCTTTTTCTTTCTTAACTGCTTATTTTTGTTGCAGATTTTTTTTTATTCATTTGGCTGCTTCAGACGAATTCAGTGTTTGGCCAAATTACCATGTAATGTCTTTGGTTTGGCCTTTGGGGTTGACAGTGTCTGAAGAATCCAGAAGACTCTATGAGAGCCGAATGTTCGAAATGTTGGTTTGATAAAAAAAAACATGTCCAATTGTTGGTTTCACATATTATTTATTTATTGTGCTTTGCTACGGCCATGCAACCTCACACCACCAGTGAGCAGTACTCGTTGATAAAGTAACATTCTGTTTCTCAGTGCATTGCTTGACAAGGGCTACCAAACAATTTCTTACGCATTTGACCGCTTCGGTAGGGCTTTGCTGTGCAAGAGTCTGCTAGCAGCAATTAATTATAAAGTGTTTGCTGGTAGCATATAAATGTTTCGCTTTGTCGCTATGTTACGCTTTTGTTAAGCAAGCCCTTTCCTAACATAGCGCTCGGTAGCCTTGCTTAGGCAATGGGCTCCTGGTATTCTCGTTCTTTTAAAAGAATCCAGGAACCGATCATCTAGATTTAAAAACTCTGTACAAACTTTTGTGTTGCATGTTATGTCATTTTGCTTATTTTTTCAGTTGACAGAAGCAATTAAATCACAGAATGACTGAATCTACCTTAACACCTCAAGCCCCGCTAGACCTGGGTCGACTGGAGGCTGAGGCAAAAATTTCAGCCACAAAATATGTGGCCAATCTGTTACAGGTATGTTTGTTTGCCCCTATTTATCATGCAAAATACCTCTGGTCGAAGGGAGATCATCCAATAATCTTTAAGAATAAAGAAACAAACTGGTGCTAAAATACACCCTGTTGCATCAATAATAATTATGTTTAGTTTGTCTTTAGTAAATTTGTTTCCTTCTACCAAATCGATCACTTCACACTTCCCTAGCTGATGATATCTGATCAGAATTATTTGTCATAGCTGACCAGTCAATGAGTGGTCACAGGTCTGAGGATTTGGTTTTACTTTCAGGTGGCTGGAGGTGTACATATTGACATCCTCCTTCAATAAATTATATGACCCAGGCAAGGTAGAATTATGTATCTGAGCAGAATGCCGGGTAAACTCATAAGCACAACCATCAGTTCTTGAAAAAGAGTCATTGCCTGCGACCACAAATCGATTTTATTTGTTGTTTATTGAAGCAGCATTGAGCTGGTTTTAAAGTCCTATTAAAAGTTCACAAACACTAATTTATTATATTATTGTGAAATAGTTATTTCCTGACAATTGAAGCTTTTTAGCTGTTTCTTAAATAAATGTTGTTTTGAATACCACTATGATTTAGATATTTGTTGGTTTTAGAGACCTGATCAATTAGAAAGAGTGGACCAATACAGACGACGTGTCTCAAGAAAAAAGGTTGGTTTACCAGATTTCATGGCTGCAATACCTTAAAACCATTAATATTCATGGAGATTAAATTTCATGAATTTCATGGTTCACCTTCATCTACATCTGTCTGTCTGTTAACAAAATGTTGAAACTCAAATATTTTTTAAGTCCATCAACAAAATTGCTTTCAAACTTGGCATACTTATTTTTGATCATAATCAAATTACATTATCAAAGCCATGTAACACTATCAAACATTACAACAGAATTATGGTCTCAGGATGACTTAGCTATTTGTTATATGGACAAAGCTTCCATCGGTGCATTAGCGCTAACAGAACACTAGCTTGTTATTAGGGGTCATACATTTCTGGAATAATCCGGAAATCCGGATTTGCTGCAATAGAAAGTATGATCTTTTCTGCATAAAATACAGTAAAACTTCGTTATCTCAAGGAGTGATCGGAACAGGTAAAATGCTCTAGATAAACCGGGTGCTCGAAATAATCTGAATGTGTTGAAGATACAAACGGGTGTTGGTTTAAAAAACTTCTTTGAGTTAGACCGGGTGCTCGTGATATCGATGCTCGTCATAACGAAGTTTTACTATAAGAGTTATTTGGTAAAAATATGCAAATAATTGACAAAGTTATCGTCATTTGAAGTTCCATAAATTATATTTTAACAATAAAACAATGTTTGAAGCCTTGTTTAGTTGTTGGGATGTGTTCTAATGGCACGCAAAACCGGTTTGCGACTCGTTTTAAGGGTTGGGAATTATGCCATAGTAGAACCCCCTGTGTTATGTTAATCAAAATGAACCATTTTATTGATCAGGCATCTGTTGAGGCAATGTTGAAGACAGCGGTACAGTCACAGCTTGATGGTGTCAGAACGGGGTTAAATCATTTACAGAGTGCTCTACATGATGTACATGAAATCAAGGAAAGGTAAGATGACACTCTACTCCACTGGATAACACTCTACACTGCAGTAGGTGTCCCAATATTCTGAAATAATCTGGAAATTAGGATAAGCTGCACTAAGTAGTCTTGTTTGCTCATTTGAAGCTAGGCCGGGGCAATTGGTCATTTCTGAGACACTTTTCACTATTTCCCACCCTACTAGAGATGAATTTACTGACAACAGAGTGGTAGGGGAATAAATGTTGAATAGACTGATATTAGACGCATGTCTAAAAATCTACTTTAACTTGGTACTTAATTATACCCCCAGTATCTACTGATGCAGAGGTATATAGTGATTGTTCCGTCCTTTTGTCTGTTACATTTGAATTATTAACCAAAACTTGAAATTATAATATTTTCTAAGTTATTCAAGGCATTGCTTTCAAACTTGGCATACTTTTTAACCATCTCAAACACCATACATTGTCAAAGTCTTGAAACACTATCAAACATTTCAATAGAATTCTGGTCCCTGATTGACTTGGTCAGTTATTTTAGACAAAACTTCAGACTGGGTCATTGGTATTTAAGCCTTGGTCCCACTGTGCATTTTTTGCATTGGCGATGTTCTCCTGATTCGAATAAATAAGCTTAGTGAGGCATCAGGAACAGGGATTTTTAAAAATTCCAATGACTTCCTCAACGCTTCCCCTAGACCATGAGGACCCTTTTCTCGATGTATTCCAATGCACATTAGTATCGGAAGTACATTGCCGAGGCAAAAATGCTTAGTGGGACCTAGGCTTTACTGAACACATTCTTGTTTAATTATCTATTGTCCACTATATGGATGTTATTTTATTGTTGATACAGTTTGGATCAAGTAGATGAGATCTACAAGTCACTGAAACCTTTACAAGAGAAGATAACCACAGTCAGAGAGGAGAATAAAAACTTCTGTCAGGTTTGTGCCTGTAGTGAATCTACCATTATGTTTGTATAGTTTTATTTATTCTCACCAATGGATAATCCATTTGGGCGAGGTCCTCAGAAGAGTTAAGTCCTTTCAGGTTTCGGGGATAGTGCAGATACAGGAGGTGTACTCGTATCTGAGACACCACTGGTTCTTTTACATGTCATGTGTATATCACCCTTACCTGGGACCTGAGTCACCTCGATTTAAGGTTAGTCCAGGATTCAAACCCACAACCTCGAGATCAGAAATCTCGTGCTCTACCGACTGAGCTAAGCAGGCTGACTACCATAATAACCAAATTGTGATCAATATATATGAGTTGTTACTAAGTAATCCACATGATAGGATCAATTTCGGTTTCGAGAGTAGTAAGGGGAGATTATTCATTTATTTTTATGTTTTTCTTCCAGTTAGCCACAGCGATGGAGAATTTGAAGCACATATTCACGGTGCCAGAAAGTGTACGTAAAACTGAGGAACTGATCAATGATGGGAAACTTCTACTGGCTCATAAACAGTAAGTTTGACTAGATGATTCTATACATCAACAAATTCTTACAAATCCGGATAAACCATTAAAACTGGATATGCGCTAGAAAGAATGAATTCCTCTGTAGAAAAAAAAACACATTTATTTATTAACTAATGTTAGAATAGGACAATATATGCTACTAGAATCGGCGCTAGTCTGCTTTATAAACTTGGCACAGCAAACCTTTCATTTTTTATTCAGAAATTTGCAATGACAAAGCCTACATTTCTTATGTACTGCATGGATAAAACGTATTTGAAACTTGAGTGTTAGGTGTCATCATTTAACCTCAAATTATAGAATATACTTTGAGTTGAACTATGCCCGGGTTCTTTGAATGAATAAACTTGCCATCAGTGACGGAGGATGTATTTAAGTAATGTTACAAAACATATTAGCTTAAAGCCTTTGTACAAGTAGCAATGGAATGTGATGTTTGAAACATTGATTTGGTGTAGTGATGTAAACATATTAGGGACCTCTCTACTTGAGGTACTTGGACCTGTGCCTTAGAAAAGGGGAATTTTGTGACGTAAGGCATAGACTAGTAGAGGGAAATGTATATGATAATGAAAATAGTGAGCAAGGGGCCTGAAATTTGTCAGTCAAATATGTAATACACAGAAAATAAATATGTTTTATTATTATTTTCATTATCATTTATATTACATTTTTCTTTGCCTACTCTACAACACCTTTCACATGATTGTATATTGTTGTTACAGTTTGACGGAGTTAGAGACAGCTAGAGATGATTTATTGTTTGAGTTACACAAACAACCAAATCGTAGTCCTACAGATGATAACGTAAGATTTCTATTCTTATTCTCTTATTACTGTCAAATCATTAATTTTTGTGAGGGACTAAATTTCATGGATTTCTTGGTTCACCTTTAACACTGAAATCAAATCGAACGATAATTTAGACCCATGTATTGAGTACATGAAATGCAAAATCCAAGAAAAAATATCCATTAAATGGTCTTTTTACCCAAAAAATCCCATTGAAATTAAATGATTTTACAGTATATTCTGAAATACCCCATTCTCCTCGGTCAGCCATAACCAACTCAAGAACTATAATCAACCAATTATAAATTATTATAAACTACAGTTCAACCTCCCCAGAATGGCCCTTGAAGAGCAACAACTTTTCTATAACCACTCTGCCATAATTTCCTGGATTTCTGACGTTGTTTCTTCATGACGCCAGTGAATAAACATGACATTACGCACAAATTAATGAAAATGTAAGTAAATAGTCCCGAGTTTTATTCCTTATTAAAACAAATGAAGTGACCAGATAAATAAAAAAGATGGTTAATGCCGCAGAGTGAGTAAAAATTTATCCGGCTCGGCTGCAGAAATTATCGGATTCGTCTACGGCTCAACTGATAAATTCCTCCGCCATGCCAGATAAGCTTACTCATCCACCGCACTAAACTATTATTCTATATACCAGGCCTGTATAGAGAGGTTGTTGCGTTACAGAGGGCCATTCTGGAGAGGTTGAAATGCATAAGTCACAGAACTAGTTTCACAATCAACCTTAAATAAATTTTATAAACTAATCCTTGTATTTCAGACGTTACAGAAATATTTTGCGCAGGTGGAGAAGTTATCAGTGACGTTAGGGAAACAACAATGGATCATACTACAGAGAGTCTTGATGTCTGTACGACGAGAACCAGCACTCATTGTGTCTGCATTGAGAATCATAGAGAGGGAAGAGAAGTAAGTGGTTTCCTGAGGGCCTATCTTAGACCTATCAGGGGATTTATCTGCATATCAGGGGATTTATATGCATATCTTAGACCAATCAGGGGATTTATCTGCATATCTTAGACCTATCAGGGGATTTATCTGCATATCTTAGACCTATCAGGGGATTTATCTGCATATCTTAGACCTATCAGGGGATTTATCTGCATATCTTAGACCAATCAGGGGATTTATCTGCATATCATAGACCAATCAGGGGATTTATCTGCATATCTTAGACCTATCAGGGGATTTATCTGCATATCTTAGACCAATCAAGGGATTTATCTGCATATCTTAGACCTATCAGGGGATTTATCTGCATATCTTAGACCTATCAGGGGATTTATCTGCATATCTTAGACCTATCAGGGGATTTATCTGCATATCTTAGACCAATCGGGGATTTATCTGCATATCTTAGACCAATCAGGGGATTTATCTGCATATCTTAGACCAATCAGGGGATTTATCTGCATATCTTAGACCTATCAGGGGATTTATCTGCATATCTTAGACCAATCAGGGGATTTATCTGCATATCTTAGACCAATCAGGGGATTTATCTGCATATCTTAGACCAATCAGGGGATTTATCTGCATATCTTAGACCAATCAGGGGATTTATCTGCATATCTTAGACCTATCAGGGGATTTACCTGTACCAATCTGGGGCTTCATCGGCATATTTTGGACCAATCTGAGGCTTTGTTTGCATATTTTTGACCAATCTTGGGCTTCGTCTGCATATTTTGGATCAATCAGGGGCTTGATCTGCAAATTTTGGACCAATCTTGAGCTTTGTCTGCAAATTTTGGACCAATCTGGGGCTTTGTCTGCATATTTTGAATCAATCAGGGGCTTGATCTGCATATTTTGGACCAATCTTGAGCTTTGTCTGCATATTTTGGACCAACCTGGGGCTTTGTCTGCATATTTTGAATCAATCAGGGGCTTGATCTGCATATTTTGGACCAATCTTGAGCTTTGTCTGCATATTTTGGACCAATCTGGGGCTTTGTCTGCATATTTTGAATCAATCAGGGGCTTGATCTGCATATTTTGGATCAATCTTGAGCTTCGTCTGCATAATTTGGACCAATCTGGGGCTTTGTCTGCATATTTTGAATCAATCAGGGGCTTGGTCTGAAGGATTGGGACTCTTCCTCCTTCAGGCTGATTTACCAGTAGGGCTGTAATGGTACGCTCACCTCACGATATGACACGTTCCATCAATATTTAAACAGTTCAGTTTATTTCGGTATGATACAATGTTCTCTAATAGCAGCTTAAAAACTACAATTTTTTAGTGACAAATGAACTTCGACAGTATGAGGCATATATTAATACAATTAAAAGGAGTGAAGCATTGTAATTTTACATAATCAGAGGACTATCAGACATTTTTGATCTCGGAATATTATTTTGCTCATGAACCGTTACAGCCCTATTTACCTGCGGACAGCTTTTTACAGGTACCTTAGAAACTTACACAAAAGGGTTCATTTGTTCATCAATGATACTAATTTTGTCAAATGTGCAATATATTGTCAATATTATTACAAACAAATTAAATCCTTTACATGACCAACTTTATTCTTGATTTTAGTAAAGTAAGCATTAGGCATCAATTGACATTACGCCGGTTGTCAATCAATACACTTTAAATCATTTTAACAGTAAATTATAATCAAATGGTTTAATAGATAAGCTTGAAAACCTTTGCCAGGCACCTTTATCAAAGCATCGGACAGAAGGATCTCTGCATTGGTGAATACAGCGCCCAGGATATTGTGTAAAGCGGGAAAATAGAGGTCGATTTCTCAAGTATGCATGATTTATCAGTGTTATTTTAGTACAGAATATACCCAGGGATTTCCCTGATGCAGGTTTTCTGCATCCCTGACGCAACTTTATGGCTTGGGACCCTCATTTCTACATTACTGTGCATCCTTGGGACACACAATAGGATCCCTCAAACAGACATTTTCAATTTCATTTCAGCAAGAATATTTTTCTTTCAGCTATTTATTGCACTAAATCTTCTAGTGCATTGAGCAATCCAATTTTGCTGTTTTATTTATTCGTAAATTTGATACTCACTAATAATGAATTTGAAATGCATTACCGTATAATGAAGGGACCCCCAAAATTTCCCAGGGACTCCCTACACATAACACTTAAGGGTCCTGGGACCTTTGTATGGAAATTCCATGGGAAAACCCTGTATACCGATTTAACAGTAGACTAAACCAGTCTATGTTTATAAACATCACAATATCCTGGGCACATGTCATGTTGTTGTTGTTGTTTGTAGACTGGACCAGATCTCGTTGAAGAGAAGAGAACAGACTGGTTTCATGCCACCAGACCGACCTAAACGTTGGAGAGATAAATGTTTCAGTGTTATAGAAGAATGGATATCCAACAGGTATAGTCCACATACTGTAAAATCATTAATATTTGAGGGGGGGGGTTAATTTTGTGGATTTATTTGGGTGATCTCAACCACAACATTATATCCCCACAAATAGTAAAAAATTATATTGTAAATGACTTAATGGATAAGACAGCCTTGAAATTGTGTCCCGAGGAAATAGTCTTTTTCACCCAAACCACGAAATTAAGTCCCATTGAAATTAAATGATTTTACAGTATAACCACTATATCTATTGCTCCCAAAACTTTTACAACACTCCTATAAATACAAGGACTTCATGGAACCATTAGAGTGCTTGTCATTTTCACAAATGACCAATGATCGACGACTGAATGTTAACTATATCATTCGAAATAGAAGGCCAAAAATCACATTTTAATAGTAACTTCCGATCACTGTATTACTTATTGTGATACTATACAATTCAACTTGTATGCCTTATTGCAATGAAAAGCACATGTTTCTTCCAATCACTGTATAATTTCTTGTGATACTATGCAATTCAATGTGTATGACTTATTGCAATTAAAAGCACATGTAACTTCTGATCCCTGCATGACTTATTGGGATACTATCCAATTCAACTTGTATGCCTTATTGCGATTACTGGAAGTCAACTCGTTTATACACTGTGAGAGATGTCATTTCCTGTGTGACGTTTTAATCTTCCAATCACTGTATGACTTATTGGGATACTATGCAGTTCAATATGTATGCCTTATTGCGCTTACTGGAAGTCAGCTCATACACTGTGGAAATGTTTATGTATTTAGGATTGAGGGGAATCAGATGGAGGATAGAAGTGGTAACAAGATGTGGCTGGTCCGACATCTAGAAGTGACACGACAAATTATGCTCGAAGATCTCAAAGTTGCCCAGGTAAACACACTGTCAAATATATATCTGAGTCATTGCCATGGTCAAATGGTACGTGTGCTGTATTTGTAGCCCATCGATTTGTAATCCGCGGTTTGTTCCCTATTTGCTGCAGGGGCCTTATTCTCCAACATTGTAAGACTGAAACCCAGACTTAGTCTTAAAATTGACAACATTTAAAATCAATGCCATTTCTTTGCAATTGGTTTTAACCATGTGGAATTATATCTGATTATTTGTTGTTACCCAATGAACATGTATACCGATTTTTGTATCTGATTATTTGTTGTTGCCCAATGAAGCTGCATACCGATTTATAACAAAAGCTGCACATTTATAACTAAATGAGAGGGAATTGAACATTTGACAATTTCAAGTCTAAGTTTTAGACTTACAATGTTTATGAATAAGCCCCAAGTCATCATGAACATGAACACAGTCTTCAATTACAGTACCACCTCCCTTTAGCAACACCCTTTGATGGCTGCAAATGTTGGTCATTTAACAAAGGTTGGTGTCCTACGGATGTCCACTCTAGAGATATTGTGCTGTATATAGATAAGCTGATTCACCTAACCAGTTTTCCTAGACTATATCCTAACTTCCACAAATTCTTCCACAAGAACTGGCAACTTCTCCACATGTGGAGGAAGATCAACAGTGTGTTTGCTGAATAAAGATCATGTGAATATAAAGTGATTTACATTAACACAATGCTTGTCATATTTTAATATGTATTTTCAGTCATTATTACCCCCAGTGTTTCCACCAAACTACAACATAGTCAACAAATTTAACTGGATGTATCATAAAGCCCTCTCCAAACATGTAAGTATTAAACTTACCCTTTTTACAATATTTTATTGATAGATTATCAAGATTTATTATTTGCTTTCAATGGATTACAGTGATTTTCAGTAAAAATAAAGTGACAAATAACTGTGAAATTATCATTTTGTTAGTTTCACTGTTTTGGAGCTGGTTCCATTATCGTGCGGAAAAAAGAAACATAACGTAGTGGCGGGCTTCAAAATATGTGTCACGTCATGTATGATGTCATAATTGTTACATTGTGACGTTCTAATTTTAAGCCAATTGCTGTTACAGTACTATTCTCGGAAAAAGGAAAGCATTTTTGAATTCTCAAGTTGTTAAAACTGAAATATTTTTTAAGTCAATTGCTTTCATAATTGGCATACTCGTTTACCTTACACTTTACAACACAGTGGTCCTGAAATCCATTGTCCCTATTGCCCAGCTTGTCCCAAGGCCTGTACTGACTAGAATTTATTATGAAAAAATCATACAGACACAGACCTTTTTCTTAATTCGGCCTCAAATTCCATTCCCAATTGGTGAAAAAAATCCCAATTGAAAAAAAAAAAATATTTTTTTTTACTCCAGAGCGAAAAATGTTTATTACTAAATATAACACGGTATACCAAATATCTTATTTATTTTGGATTTACCGTTGTAGCCTATTGGACGGTATATCGAGTTTGTTTGGTCACAGTACGGTCTGTACTATGCATTGACTGCTCCGGTTCAGTACGGAACTGTACGGCGTCTAACCATCCTCCAATAAAAAGGCCAGAAAAAGGTCTGTAGACAAGAACAAAATAGCAGTTTGTGAAAACGGACAAGTAACTCCAAATCAGATTTCAGGACCCCTGTCAACATTTAACAGAATTATGGCCCTTGAATGGGTGAGCATGTTTTAAGGGACAATGTTTCCACCAGGGCATCGGTGTGAGTGAATACAGTCTTGTTCATTATCTATTTGTGTCTGAAATTCTTGTTTCAATGTTTATTGATATTTTTTTGTACAGATACAAGAGATGATAGGTCAACAACTGGAAGGCAATGAGTTTGTCACTCTACTACAGTGGTTAAATACTTACGAGTAAGTTCATATAATCATCCTCTTTTTCGATTTTTTTCTCGAAAATCCTGAGTAAATTTATTAAAGTGTATAGAGCTATATCGGACGATATTTTTTAAAAAAGTTTCAAAAACTGACAAACAATTATGCTTTCATATCCATTAGATCGTTTTTCGCTTCAGTTTGAACAGAAACTCCCTCTGTGATTTATTCCACATGCGAATTGTCTGTTTTCATACGAAAGAGTTCTAGAACACCCTATGAAACTATAACAATCTTCTTGTTTTCAACGATTTAATCAAAGTACACGAAACCCGTCCAAAGTTTTAATTTGGAATTAAGGTAGTCTAGTATCATACTAAAAACGATGCAAGTAATTATTTTGACATTAAATGACTGTTAGAATATAGCTATATACACTTTAACATTACATTTTTGTAGGCTCATTTGTGCCAAATCGAGTTCAGCATACCAGTAGCAAATTATGCTTAGGGCTCGATCTCCTGAAGCACCTCAGGTAGAAATCTCATCTCCAATTAAGACTTTGCGAAAACCAGATTCTGAATTTGAGAAAAACCTTAAGTTCTAACTCATTATATTTTACTGTAATCAAAACAATACTTTCTGTTTGTGATGCCAGTGTTGATTCAATCTCCAAAGAAAATTAACACATTTGAGATGAGGTTAAACTCAGATTGAGATGTTTCAGGAGATCTGGGCCTGATCAAATTTAGTTTTAGTTAGTTGACAGTTTTTGCCCTTTGACAGTTATATTTTGTACATGTCAGTGTGTGCAGTTGAAGCTTACAAAACTGTTAGGGCATTATAAAAGGTATGCTTCACTTTCAAGTGATTAGAGCTGTTGTATTGTAAACCTGTCATGACTCACATTCAAATTTCCATAAGCTCACTTTTACTATAAATTTAACCTCTGTGTTGCTACAACCTCTAAACAATGACCAATATTTGCAGCTACTCAGGGTGTTGCTCTACAGAGATTATACTGCATTGTGTGTAATCAACAGTTTTTTTTTATTTCATATTACAGTTCTCCCGAGCTGATGAAGCATCCATCATTGAATATAGACACGAAGGAACTGGGGCCGTTGTTAGATAACAGTATGGTGGATGATTTACAAAATCAGTAAGTTATCAAACATGGTGCATAACTCTGGCTACAGCCACATGAACAATTGAAGCATCTATATTAGACCTACCAGTACATGTACATGAAGAAGTAAAATAAAGAAATTCTTTCTTTCATTCTATAAAATTGACATTACACCAGTTGAGTTGTCAATCAATACCCTTTAAATCAATCTTAATGGTAACTTATAATCTCATGGCCCAATGACTTACCTTGAAAACCTTTGTCAAGCAACCTTCAACTTGCAATCAGGTGGTGCGATCACTGCTCTGGCATAATGTCAATTATAGTAATTCTAACAGTTCTTTGTGTTTATTACAGGTATCTGAAGAATATGAAATCTAATATCCGAGAATGGACAGGAAACACGCTTAAAACTGAACAAAAGGTAAAGCAAATGACCTCGTTTATCTATATCTTGCACCCTCCCTTAATATAAACTGCAATCCTAAAGATTTATATGATATTTGAAATTTCATTTGATATTTTCATTATTGTAAGCTCCAATATTCGTCAAGCATTGGCGTAATGCTAATGTACACCCTCAAATGAAGTGAAGTTCATTAATAAATTGCTTTGATACTTTGCATACTTAATCATCATGACACCAGCCTTGACCTTAAACATGAATAATTAGACTAAATGGTTTCTGATTTATAACTAAAAACAGTTGGGTCCAGGAGTTACAAACTTTATTGTGAGGGTGGTTCCCATCTGTTGTTGACCTCAAGAGATTTTGAGGTCAGTAGGTCAAAGGTCAAGGTTTCCATGACCTTTAACATGATTGATTATTAGGCTGCAAAGGAGGCATTATACCTAGGGTCCAATGCCTAAGCAAAGCGCAACAGAGCGTCTTCATTCGAGTGCATCCTGTTCAATTAATGACCTTTAACATTACTGACTAGTTTAAAAATCGCATATTAACCCTCACCCGGTTGGGTGGGATTCGAACCCACGACCCCAACGGCGACAGCGCCTAGCTCTGAAGTGACCGTGACCATACCGACTGCGCCACCGAAACAACTAAAAAAAATTGCTCAAATGACGCTGAAATCGTCGTTGTCACTACAGTACATGAGGTATAAGGCGGGAAATGTTTTATTATCTCTGATAATTATAACTACGTATTTGCCTCGCAGACAGACACCGCATTTTGCGTTTGAGAATGCATGGGACAGTAGCTATCCGTTCAATATTTAAAAATCGCATATTAACCCTCACCCGGTTGGGTGGGATTCGAACCCACGACCCCAACGGCGACAGCGCCTAGCACTGAAGTGATGGCGACCATACCGACTGCGCCACCGAAACAACTAAAAAAGTTGCTCAAATGTCTGTCCCAGGCATTTTCAAATGCGAAATGCGGTGTCTGTCTGCGAGGCAAATACGTAGTTATAATTATCAGAGATAATTACTGACTAGTGTTCAACTGTAAAGGAGGCATACCTGAGTACCATTGCCTGAGCAAAGCGGGACCGATCACCTTTATTCAGTTATGTTCCGTTCAATTAAATATGGAAAGCATGTATTACCTCACTAAGCACTCCCTATGTTATGGTCTTGAACAGGTCTTACGTTATACAACCATCTCTTGTTATCTCTATGTAGGATTGGTTCAAAGATGAGGGACCAGACCAGGATGGGGAAGGATTTTACAACACATCATTACCTGTTATCATCTTCCAGATGATTGAACAAAATGTATGTATTATAAATTATTATTAAAATGATTATAACCCTGATGAAGGCTTAATGTATAGCCGAAACGTTGGTTTAAATAAATAAAGAAAAACAAACACGTTGTTAAGTTGTTAGTTCCACACTACTCTTTTATTGTGTTCAAAATGTATGTATAACAAAATTTCATGCTTGTAAAATAAGAAGATTTTTGTCCCAAGGTCCCCAGGTCTCCCCTACTGTTAACTAATTTACTTAACTTTGCAACTACAAATTTTCACCTTTAAGTTACAGATCGTCTGCATTTTCGTGACTACACATTTTTAGCTCGACTATTCAAAGAATATGAGAGCTATTACAGTCACTTGTTCGTCGGCGTCGGCGTCGGCGTTGCATATGGTTAAAGTTTTACATGCAAAACTTTAACCTTGGTTATATTTCAATAACCAGTGCATATATTGGATTGAAACTTTGCACTGGCTTTCCCTGTCATGTAATCAACCATGTTAGATAACTCTTGCATGAATTTAATGCAAATTATGGCCCTTTTTTACTTAGAAAATTTGGTTAAAGTTTTGCATGCAAGTTACTAATAAGGCCATATCTCAAATAGTATCTGTGCTATGGCATTGAAACTAACAACACTTACTAACCATCATAAGGCAATGGTACCGGTCATGGGTAATAGCTCTATTATGATTATTATTTGAGTTATGCCCCTTTTTAACATAGAATTTTCTTGGTTAAAGTTTTGCATGCAAGTTTCATTCAGACCATATCTCAGCTATTATCCATGATACTGCATTGAAACTTACAACACTTGTTTACCATCATCAGTCAATGGTATCAGTCAAGGGCAATAACTCTATTATTTTTTTATTTCAGTTATGCCCCTTTTTAACATAGGAGTTTATTGGTTCAAGTTTTACATGCAAGTTCTATTCACGCCATATCTTAGTTACTATTTATGATATTGCATTGAAACTTATAACACTTGTTTATCATCATTAGTCAATGGTACTGTTCAATTGTAATAACTCCATTTTTAGTTTAATTCGAGTTATGCCCCTTTTAACTTAGACTTTCCTTGGTTAAAGTTTTGCATGCAAGTTACATTCAAACCATATCTCACCTACTATCATTGATATTGCATTGAAAAGTTTAACTTTTCAGTGGATGTATACAATTCCCTTTAAACATACACATTTCTTGATTAGAGTACAGTGCCGCTTGAAGTCTTAAAATCATTTTCACTGACAAATATTTGTTAATAGTCCAGTGTTGAGATAATTGCCATGCCTCAACAACCATTGTACATTAGCTTTCATAGCCATGTAGTCAACTAAGTAGCGTAACTCACGTTTCTATATAATACAAATTTTAAATGGCCGTTTTTGAACTTATATTTTTTCTGACAAATGGCTGCGAATAGTCGAGCGCGCTGTCTAGTGACAGCTCTTGTTACATTTTTTAAGTCTCCCCCGATATTGATGTTAATGTCTTGAACACTTAGAAATTCACAGCTACCTAAAAATGCAAATAGATTAATAACCCATGATTATGATTGCTCACTACACAAAGCTTGAAAATATTGTGTACAATTAATAATATTGGTTGCCTTGTTAAACCAAGACACTTGAGTAAATTTCAATATTTTAGAAAATTTTATTTTTAAACTTAAATGCTTTATAAATACCAACCCTGACCTAATGAAATGATTTGTGATATGATTGTTATGTATAGATTCAAGTTGCTGGTATGCTGGGTGAGACTATAGTGATGAGAAGTCTGGAACAGTTTGTTGAAGTCCTCAGTAATTTTGCTGAAGAATTAAAAGGTAGTTTTCATTAGAAATCAGTTGATAATGCTCAGTAATTTTGCTGAAGAATTAAAAGGTAGTTTTCATTAGAAATCAGTTAAGAATGTTGTTTATTGTGTGCTCCATTTTGATTGGTTGTCATTTATTGTGTGCTCCATTTTGATTGGTTGTCGTTTATTGTGTGCTCCATTTTGATTGGTTGTCATTTATTGTGTGCTCTATTTGATTGGTTGTCATTTATTGTGTGCTCCATTTTGATTGGTTGTCGTTTATTGTGTGCTCCATTTGGATTGGTTGTCATTTATTGTGTGCTCCATTTTGATTGGTTTAATGTTTGTTAAACATGTTTTAATTGAATGACCACCTATTATGAATTAAAAAGTTAGTTGAGAATATTGTAGCAGTTGATTGTGTGCTAAATTTTGATTGGTTTGAATATTTGTAAAACTTGTTTTCATTGGCCGGCTACCTGTTTGTGTAAAGCGTTCGATACTAGGCAGTGGTTCATCAATTCTGTAATAATCACAATTTGTCACACTGGAAAGAATGAACTATTTTGAAGATAATGAAAGTAATGTGGCGGAAAAATTCTAAGAAAGTTTTGGCCATTTTAAATTTCATCAGCTGAATTTTAACAATAGAACAATGTTTGAAGTGAGTTTTGGTATGGGACTGTGCTAATGACAACCAAAACAGATTCTTGAATTGTTTTCAGGATTTGGCATTATGCCTCAGTAGAACCCCCGACAATGACAAGTGTCCTTGCACCGATCTTCCATAGCATCTCAAGTAGGAATCTCAGCTCACATTGAGATTTGGCTAAAATCATAGTCTGAATTTTGGATAAATATGAAGTTTTGAGCTCTATAATTATTACTGCAGTAAACTCAGAACAGTGTTTCTGTCTTGTAATCCTGCCTCTCATGTTATTAACCTCAAATACATGTGACAAAATTCAAGATGAGATTTAACTCAAATTGAGATGCTTCGGGAGATCAAAACCTGGTCTAGGTCATTTTTATGCCCCGTATTGATAGATCGGGAGGCATATAGTGATTCACCTGTCCGTCTGTTCGTCCGTCTGTTCGTCCATCCAGCCTGCTTAACCCAAATTGACCGTTTCTTCTAGCATTAATATGGCTTGCTACAAAGCTTTCTAACTTACATGGATGTTGTAGATGACCACTCTCCACACGCCTTTATCACCTGACTCCATTTTGACCTTCACCTTGACCTAATTTTGGACTTAGACTTATTGAAATGGCTTCCACGGGGGCATAAGCGTTTATTGAACGCAGTCTTGTTTTAAATGTTTGTTTGTATTTGTAGGAGTTATAAATATATACAGAGATAGACATATGAATGATCGGAAGGAACCGAAGTTCTATCTTCATTACCTTGTAAGTATTATAGTGACTTGATAACTTGACCAGGGCCGGTATTCACCAACATTGTAAGACAGAAATTCTGACTTAGACTTAAAATTTATGACATTTATAATCCCTGCCATTTCTTTGCAATAAAATTGAACCACAGGTGATTTCGTGGATTTTTTTAAATGGTAATTTGGCTGTTTCTTAATTTCAAGGATTTAAAATAACGAAATGAAATAAAAATCTCTTGTTCTATATATTTGAGGTCAATTGTTCAAGAGGATCTAGTTCATCCAAAAAACTAAAGAAAATTAGTATGCCATGTATTTTTGATTTTATCGTACTGGAAGAAAACACCCAAACAGTAACACATTTATCAGAAATGGCATCAAACCATCATGTGTGCCTCTGTATCTCAGTGGTTATTGTGCTTGTTGTCTAATCTGGCAACCTGGGTTAAAATCCAGGGTAGAGGCACTCATATGCCTGCTGCCATGTTTTCACAAAATCTGAAGGGCAAATAAAGGCTATGTTCTGCTTAGAACCAACTAGTATATTACAGATAGCAACAGGAAATAATTTGCTGACATTTGGGGAATATATGAAGAACCTTAGGAAGAGATATTTGAAAACAGAATTTGATAAGGAGGAAGAAGAAGAAACTAACATTAGACAGGATAGATTTCAAGTTTTAAATCAACGATTTTCAAACATCGCTTTTATGGTGTAAGTATAGCAAATAGAAGATAGGATAGATTTCAAGTTTTAAATCAACAGTTTCCAAACATTGCTTTCATGGTGTTAGTATAGCAAATATTAGACCGGATAGATTTCAAGTTTTAAATCAGCGATTTTCAAACATTGCTTTCATGGTGTAAGTATAGCAAATAGAAGATAGGATAGATTTCAAGTTTTAAATCAACGATGTTCAAACATTGCTTTCATGGTGTAAGTATAGCAAATAGAAGATAGGATAGATTTCAAGTTTTAAATCAACGATGTTCAAACATTGCTTTCATGGTGCAAGTATAGCAAATAGAAGATAGGATAGATTTCAAGTTTTAAATCAACAGTTTTCAAACATTGCTTTCATGGTGTAAGTATAGCAAATATTAGACCGGATAGATTTCAAGTTTTAAATCAGCGATTTTCAAACATTGCTTTCATGGTGTAAGTATAGCAAATATAAGACCAGATAGATTTCAAGTTTTAAATCAAGGGTTTTCAAACATTGCTTTCATGGTGTAAGAATAGCAAATGTATAACACAGGAAAGATTTGAGTATTAAATCAACGATTTTCAAACATCGCTTTCATGGTGTAAGTATAGCAAATAGAAGATAGGATAGATTTCAAGTTTTAAATCAACGATGTTCAAACATTGCTTTCATGGTGTAAGTATAAAGAATATATAACACAGGATAGATTTCAAGTTTTAAATCAGCGATTTTCAAACATCGCTTTTATGGTGTAAGTGTAGCAAATATAAGACCGGATAGATTTCTAGTTTTAAATCAATGATTTTCAAACATTGCTTTCATGGTGCAAGTATAGCAAATAGAAGATAGGATAGATTTCAAGTTTTAAATCAACGATGTTCAACATTGCTTTCATGGTGTAAGTAATTACGGCGACCTCCCATCTTTGATGAGGGGTATTCATTTGTATCCCTTTGCACATATCTGTTGGTCATTTGTTCTGTTGACAAAATGGTTTCCATTTTATAACTATTCAATATTGACTTGCACATGTCGGTTGATTGGTCTGTCGGTTGGTCAGTAGACGAAATGGTTTCCATTCAATAAATACTTAGATCTTTAAACTTTGCATGTAATGGAGGACATTGGAAGTTGGTCAGGAACAGTAGATAACCCCTATGGAGTTTGTGGTCAGTAGCCAAAGGTCAAGGTCACTGTGACCTTTACCCTTTCTGACTATTGAGCTACTACTGGGGCATACATGTTTCACAAACATCTATTTTAAGTACTAGTCTAGCAAATCTTCTAGACAGAATAGATTTCAAATCTTTAAAAAATTAAAAACATCCACATGAAGTATGAGTAATGTAAAAGCTTAGTATACTAGACAGGATAGACTTCAAGTACTTATTTTACGTCAATGATTTGTTAAAAAATAATTCCAGTAAAGTTATGATAGCGCAGTATTTATTTAATGTCCAATGCTAAATGGACTGCATTTATAATGACTTCTATGCTATTTTTTATGACAGCAATTTATGTATGATTTAAAACTTGACGAAGTACTGTTTAAGTGCAATGATTACTATAGGAGTATGATTTTGTTATGTGTTATATGATTTCAGGGTACAGTATATCCTAGATGAGGTTATGATAGACTTGAAGAATCACGAACATTGTTTTAACGAACTAATGACTAAAGCATGGTAAGTTCACATCATATGGTTGATTGTTCATCCCAAGTTTGACACTTTTTATGCCCCTTCACTAATTTATAAGTGGATGGCATATAGCATTGGTGCTATCCTTACGTAGGTAACACAAAATCTTGTGTGTTGAACTCCTCACAAACTGTTTGGCAGATTTTTCAGCAAACTTTCACAGATTAAAAACCGTGATGTGTAGTTTACTGAAAGGAAGGAATTTTTACTACATCAAACTTTAACAGAGTTATGACCCTTGGTTACTTTTACTATATACACCAATGGGGCACCCATGTCAATGAACACATTTCTAGTTTTTCAACAATTTTCAATTACAGTACACTCTTTGTAGAGCAAGACCCTTTGGGAGCTGCCAATACTGGCTTTTGTATAGAGGTTGTTGCTCAACAGAGGATAAATGTATAGTAGCCTAAATATCAGCTTAGGGAAAAAATTGGTATTGTATAGAGGTTGTTGCTCTACAGAGGTTAAATGTATAGAAGCCTAAATATCAGCTTAGGGAAAAAATTGGTGTTGTAGAGAGGTTGTTGCTCTGTACAGGTTAAATTTACACTAATTATCAGCTTAGAGAAATTTTGAATGTGTTGTTGAAGAGAGGTTGTTGGTAAACACAGGTGAATGTGTTGTTGAAGAGAGGTTGTTGGTGTACACAGGTGAATGTGTTGTTGAAGAGAGGTTGTTGGTATACACAGGTGAATGTGTTGTTGAAGAGAGGTTGTTGGTATACACAGGTGAATGTGTTGTTGAAGAGAGGTTGTTGGTATACACAGGTGAATGTGTTGTTGAAGAGAGGTTGTTTGTATACACAGGTGAATGTGTTGTTGAAGAGAGGTTGTTGGTATACACAGGTGAATGTGTTGTTGAAGAGAGGTTGTTGGTATACACAGGTGAATGTGTTGTTGAAGAGAGGTTGTTGGTATACACAGGTGAATGTGTTGTTGAAGAGAGGTTGTTGGTATACACAGGTGAATGTGTTGTTGAAGAGAGGTTGTTGGTAAACACAGGTGAATGTGTTGTTGAAGAGAGGTTGTTGTTGGTATACACAGGTGAATGTGTTGTTGAAGAGAGGTTGTTGGTATACACAGGTGAATGTGTTGTTGAAGAGAGGTTGTTGTTGGTAAACGCAGGTGAATGTGTTGTTGAAGAGAGGTTGTTGGTAAACACAGGTGAATGTGTTGTTGAAGAGAGGTTGTTGTTGGTAAACGCAGGTGAATGTGTTGTTGAAGAGAGGTTGTTGGTATACGCAGGTGAATGTGTTGTTGAAGAGAGGTTGTTGGTATACGCAGGTGAATGTGTTGTTGAAGAGAGGTTGTTGGTATACACAGGTGAATGTGTTGTTGAAGAGAGGTTGTTGGTATACGCAGGTGAATGTGTTGTTGAAGAGAGGTTGTTGGTATACGCAGGTGAATGTGTTGTTGAAGAGAGGTTGTTGGTATACGCAGGTGAATGTATTGTTGTTGAAGAGAGTTTGTTGGTATACGCAGGTAAATGTGTTGTTGAAGAGAGGTTGTTGGTATACGCAGGTGAATGTGTTGTTGAAGAGAGGTTGTTGGTATACGCAGGTGAATGTGTTGTTGAAGAGAGGTTGTTGGTATACGCAGGTGAATGTATTGTTGTTGAAGAGAGGTTGTTGGTATACGCAGGTGAATGTGTTGTTGAAGAGAGGTTGTTGGTATACGCAGGTGAATGTGTTGTTGAAGAGAGGTTGTTGGTATACGCAGGTGAATGTGTTGTTGAAGAGAGGTTGTTGGTATACGCAGGTGAATGTGTTGTTGAAGAGAGGTTGTTGGTAAACGCAGGTGAATGTGTTGTTGAAGAGAGGTTGTTGGTATACGCAGGTGAATGTGTTGTTGAAGAGAGGTTGTTGGTATACGCAGGTGAATGTGTTGTTGAAGAGAGGTTGTTGGTATACGCAGGTGAATGTGTTGTTGAAGAGAGTTTGTTGGTATACGCAGGTGAATGTGTTGTTGTTGAAGAGAGGTTGTTGGTATACGCAGGTGAATGTATTGTTGTTGAAGAGAGTTTGTTGGTATACGCAGGTGAATGTATTGTTGTTGAAGAGAGTTTGTTGGTATACGCAGGTGAATGTGTTGTTGAAGAGAGGTTGTTGGTATACGCAGGTGAATGTGTTGTTGAAGAGAGGTTGTTGGTATACGCAGGTGAATGTGTTGTTGAAGAGAGGTTGTTGGTATACGCAGGTGAATGTATTGTTGAAGAGAGGTTGTTGGTATACGCAGGTGAATGTGTTGTTGAAGAGAGGTTGTTGGTATACGCAGGTGAATGTGTTGTTGAAGAGAGGTTGTTGGTATACGCAGGTGAATGTGTTGTTGAAGAGAGGTTGTTGGTATACGCAGGTGAATGTGTTGTTGAAGAGAGGTTGTTGGTATACGCAGGTGAATGTGTTGTTGAAGAGAGGTTGTTGGTATACGCAGGTGAATGTGTTGTTGAAGAGAGGTTGTTGGTATACGCAGGTGAATGTGTTGTTGTTGAAGAGAGGTTGTTGGTATACGCAGGTGAATGTATTGTTGTTGAAGAGAGGTTGTTGGTATACGCAGGTGAATGTATTGTTGTTGAAGAGAGGTTGTTGGTATACGCAGGTGAATGTGTTGTTGAAGAGAGGTTGTTGGTATACGCAGGTGAATGTGTTGTTGAAGAGAGGTTGTTGGTATACGCAGGTGAATGTGTTGTTGAAGAGAGGTTGTTGGTATACGCAGGTGAATGTGTTGTTGAAGAGAGGTTGTTGGTATACGCAGGTGAATGTGTTGTTGAAGAGAGGTTGTTGGTATACGCAGGTGAATGTATTGTTGAAGAGAGGTTGTTGGTATACGCAGGTGAATGTATTGTTGTTGAAGAGAGTTTGTTGGTATACGCAGGTGAATGTGTTGTTGAAGAGAGGTTGTTGGTATACGCAGGTGAATGTATTGTTGTTGAAGAGAGGTTGTTGGTATACGCAGGTGAATGTGTTGTTGTTGAAGAGAGGTTGTTGGTATACGCAGGTGAATGTGTTGTTGTTGAAGAGAGGTTGTTGGTATACGCAGGTGAATGTGTTGTTGTTGAAGAGAGGTTGTTGGTATACGCAGGTGAATGTATTGTTGTTGTTGTTGTTGTTGCACTGAACCCTCTTTAGCAAAAAGTTTGATATTGATATTTTTGTTTTCTAGGCAACAGAGTCCACAAGCTATTGAGGTAATTGATGCCACCTGGCACGATTATTGCACCGACTTTGTACATCTAAAACCTAAACTCGAACAATCACTTTATGAGAAGGCTAGAAGAGTTATACTCAAAGAATATCTCAAATCCATCCTGTCAAGGTGAGCATTTGTCCTTGTGTCACGTTAAAGAGGCATTCCCTATAACTAGCATATTTTTCTCTACTATCACATTAAATGAGCTAAATGTAGAAAACACTATCAATTATCATAATTTGTCAGAAGAAAGTGTGGGCAATTATGTCTCTATAATGTCAAAAATATATTTAAATCACCAATAATAATTTATTGCTTCTAGCAATTTATTATTATTTGGTCAAAGGGAAACAACTCATGACTATTTTGGCTCGTTATAATATGTAATCGGTAATATGTTTTCATTTTTTTCTCGGTAATTGGTGGGAGCTTTTTGTTGAAGATTTGAGGAGTTTAAGCAATAATTATTCTCATTTAATGTATAATATTCCTGAATCGAAATTATAGGGAGTGTCTCCTTAAATTATTAAATACTGTCTTGCATTTATGTCCAATAATGGGGATATTGTCCACCTTGAAAAATCATGGTGGGGATTTTGACAGCTTGTCACAATTGCTCAGTGGGAATTATTTTTACTCTCTGTACTACTGCACAAGAAATTTACATTTAACAAAGTTCTAAGCTGTAACCATGGATGCCTTTCAAACTTTGTGGTGCTACAGAGCAGTGGCCTAGAGGTAGGGCGCGCACTTCGGGATTGAGATACCATGGGTTCGATCCCCCTCTGGACCATTTCTCTGAGCAAGACCCACACCTCCACTGCACCATGGTGTTAAATGGTACCTGTGAGCGCATTGTCTATTCCTGGGCGCCGCAGTTCGATGTTGGCTGCCGCACCACAGGAGAGAAATAATCTCACCAGGAAGACACAAGTGTAGGTTTCCATAGGTAGCCCCTATGACCAGGGGAAGTTGAAATGTCAAAGGGTGCTTGAGCAGCCTAACAGATGAAAAGAGCCCTTGAAAATTTGTAACTTAACTTTTTTACAGATAGCTATATAGCAACATACTGTAATCTTATTTAATTTGTGGTTTTAGTAAAAAAGACCATTTCGATGGAACGTTAATTCATGGATTTTGCTTGTCAGGTAATAAAAACAAAATTATTGCTCAACGGGATTAAATTTATTTGAACCACGAAATCCACAAAATTTAATCCCCCACAAAAATTAATGATTTCACAGTCATTGAAAATCTTTTATTAATTTTATTATTTTATTTTTTTCAGAAAGCTTTCATTCAAGCAATATGAAGAACGTAAAAATGCAGCAGAGAAAATAATCCGCGAATCAAAGCAGTTGGAAGAAATGTTTGTAAAGATAAAATCGCCATCAGTAAGTTTATATACCTTTATACCTGCCAAGCTAGTTAAATCCAAAATAGGAGTGATAAAGCAAAACATTTCACATGATGCACTTAAATGTGATTTAAAAGGGATTTAGATGCATAAACAAGGTAGGTATTTATTCTTGTGGTTATAAATATGGAACAGAAGATCATAAAATGAATTAAACTTACCTTTGTTCAAAGTTAGGTGAACTTGGAAAACAAGATATTAACAACGAAAATAGGAGTAACTCCACTTTCATTGGAGTATTTGGCAGGTATGTCAGTACCTGTAGCAGAAATGTGATTCTATCTCCTTTAATCTGATTTCCTCCTATAAAAAGGTTCAGAGTCAGTCTGACCTGTAAGTGTGATGGGGTTAGAACCCCTAAATAAAAGTTTCTTTAAGAGATAATAATTATAATATGGAGTATATAATCTCGTTGCCAAATATTCCTGGTTTACTGTTCATGTAATAAGCATATGAACTTTCTAAGAACTTTAACACACAAAGGTCAGGGTCAGGTGTGTTTTATTAATTATAATAGACCAATCTATGTCAGAACTGAATATAAACTTATAAAAATACTTGACTGCTATATCTAAGAAATTCAATACGTCCTCTCCAGAGCAACTCTCTGTAGAACAACAACCTCTGTATACCAACATCTTTAAACTTTAAACCTGATTAGGCCCCTACCAGTTTCCAACAGGAGGGACTATAGGTTTGCCATCGGTCAAGCAAGCCTTTTAAGGTTGTTGCGCTACAGAGGTTGTACTGTATGATTTCATGTATTTACAGTCAGAAGTGTCATTTTCATGTCTACCAATGATGGCGGAAGCATTGAAGTTAAAAGACACCTCCATGTTATCCCTGGAAATAGCCGTAAGATATTCACTTGTTCACCTCTCATTGATTAAATAGTTTGTACTTATTGTGCCCCTACACTTACGTATAAGGGTGGATGGCATATAGCGATGGTGCTGTCAGACCGTCCATAATGCAACATGTTGAACTCCTTGCAAACTGTCGGGTTAAATATCTTCAAACTATCACAGATAACAACCCAAATGTGTAGAAGACTGTAAAGGAAGGAAACTTTTCTGCATCAATTTTTACCAGAGTTATGTCCCTTTGTTACTTTTACTATATATCCAATGGAGCACCCGTGTCCCATGAACACAATTCTAGTTAATTTTTGGTTGACAGTGAAAAACTTTTCCACTTACATTATTTCTCTGAAAACCTCATTCCTGATGTGATCCATCACTACAAAGGTATGAGAGAAGAGAAGCCAGTTTTACTTTTGTGCTGAGTGTATGGAACATTAGACTTCCCACATTTGATTTGATCTGAGGCATATGCATGAATCTGATATGTTTGAAGAAATGCCATCAGTCATGATTTACAAATTTAGCTGTTCTTCTTCATACTTAATTTTTTTGTTTTTTCCTTTACATCTGCAAAGTGTTGTAAATGGATCTGCTATATTAATCACATTTTAGTGAATTTTAATACTTCTACAAATCATTTATGTTTCCAATTAAACTGCATAGACACTTAGTGTCTCTATTTAAACTACACATTATTAATGTGGATATTCATTGGACTCATATAATTATAATGCAAACTGCATAGACACTTAATGTCTCTATTTAAACAACATATTATTTAATATGGATATTCACTAGACTTTCATAATTATAAGTCACACTATTTATCATAATAATGTATTCTGTATCGATGTAAATATTTTCACTGTAATTTTTTGTGCATAATTTGTGTATATATTTCAAGTTGATGTGGACCATATTGAAAATTGGTCTAGAACCAAATATGTTATCCACTATAAATAAAGTCATCACTCACTCACTCACTCACTCACTCACTCACTCACTCACTCACTCACTCACTCACTCACTCACTCACTCACTCACTCACTCACTCACTCACTCACTCACTCACTCACTCACTCACTTACTTACTTACTGAATTTGTACGTAGTTGCTTAAATATAAAAAATAATAAAGACATTAAATTTGAACGTAAGTTGTAGGTTGAAAGTGCTTTGATAAAACAGTAGCCTGTTCTTTGTGAGTTTAATCAGTATTTATTTTTAAGCAAATATTTTACAACATGTGTATAGATATTTGTTGTTTATTATATAGGGTATAATGAAGAAATGTCCAGATATACGATTGGAACAGATGATAAACTTACTGCTATGTCGAGGTGATATGAGTCGGTCAGAATCTCGACAGATGATACTCGATACCGTTGGCGAGGAAGAGGTGATGAAAGTCCGACAGATTGGAATGTTCGCTGATATTGCTGCTGAAATGAAATAAGCTGGATATGTGTACCCATGGTGTTCTGCTTGTGTTTCCACTGTGTGCGGCTCATAATATCCACTTTGAGCGACTCATATATTGACTTTGAGCGACTCATATATTGACTTTGTGCGGCTCATATGTTGACTGTTTGCGCAGGACTGGTATTTTTTAGGCTTGTGCCTGATTTTAGGTTGTTTAGTTATAAAATTTCCTTCTTTGTCCAAAGCGTATTTTAGGCTTTAAAGTCAGGATTTTCAGGCTTGAGAATGAGTGTTTACTACCAGGCCTGGTGTTGCTCATGTATTGAATGTATGTTGCTCATTTACCTGATAACAACTTTGTCAAGGTCCACAGGTATTGATAAAGACTAAACCCCCCCAAAAAAATTTTTGTAAAATTTATATTTTTATGAAAATCAAAATGCACCACAGTGACCAGAAAATTTAAATTTTACAAAAAAAAAGTTTCTGGTTTTTTTTTTCAATGATACAGTTGCCTGTGTCTAGGTCTTGATACAGTGTGCCATAGATGTAAAAGATTAATGGACATGTAAATACAGTCCTCTATAAGCTGAAACCAAACACACCAGTGTATGTGCATGTATGAAATTCATGTCATTGTCTTCAAAACACTTTGGTGAAATTCTAGTGACATTCAGTTCCATGTCGAGCTTAGCCTTTATTTGCCAGTCAGCTTTCTGCTGAAATATGGCAGCCTGTCACATTATCCTTGGCGCACTATGGCAGCTCATGGTCTTGTATACTGAAACACTATGTGCAATATTCTTTTCATGTATCAATGTGCAATAAATTAAACAGACTATTAAAACTATATACAGTGTAAAGTGCTTGGTACAGACCTGGTATTTTTTGGACCTGTGTATGGTTTTAGATTTTTGAATCTTGAATTTTCCTTCTTTGTTTATGTTGCAGAAAAGAACGTCAGGCTTCATGATTGCTTATTACCAGGGGTGGTATCTGCAAAGAATCTTAAGTTGAAATTAAGAATTTTCCCTCAACTTTTTACATTTTTTAGAAAAAAAAGTATGGGAAGCTTTATGTAAAGTGCTGCAATAATCACAAACAAAACATGTGTTATACTTAGTTTCTTGCAAAATATGTGCATCTCATTTTTTTACTTAAAGTGTATAGAGCTATATTCTAACAGTCATTTAATGTCAAAATAATTACTTGCATCCTTTTTAGTATGATACTAGACTACCTTAATTGCAAATTAAAACTTTGGATTCGAAAAATAGAAGTCTCTTATAGTTTCATAGGTTGTTCTAACACTTTTGTATGAAAATGGACAGTTTGCATGTCCAATAAATCACAGAAAGAAATTCTGTTAAAACTGAAGCGAAAAATGATCTAATGGATTTGAAAGCATAATTGTTTTTCAGTTTTCGAAACTTTTTGAAAAAATATGATCTGATATAGCTCTATACACTTTTAAGTCAAACATTTAAGTTTTTCCTTAACATGTTTTGTGAATACCAGCCCTGGCATGTTGATAGTCAGATCTATGGATTGTGTATAATCACCACGCTGTTGTATTTTGTAACTTATTATATGAGCCTTATGAGGGTCGTTGATAAATTATGACAATTCTGCAATTCTGACATGCACAGGACTTGCGGTTAACCTGGTGTCCATTGCCTAAGCAAAGCGCTACCGAGCACTTTCATTCAGTTACCTCCCGTTCAATTAAATATAGAAGGCATGAATTACCTCCCATGGAAAGAGCTACAAAGCTACACCAGGTTAATACATACATGACTCCTTGACAATCCTGCCTGATTTGGCTAAAAATATCCTATGTCTCTGGAGGTACTTAACCAAACCGCGGCGAGTCCCTTGCATGTCAAATGCCTACGAAAATGCACCATTATTGATAGAACGACGCTCGTGTATTAAAGATACCTGCTGACCAAAATCAAATGAACAAACACGTTGTACAAGCACATACCAATAGTTTATTGATAATAAATATACATTGAATAACATGTTAAAGAAAATTTTACACACTTTTCTATGTGGATGTTCAGATAAAATCATAAATATCATTTTGTTGTTACCTTCACCTCGTAAAATTTCAGAAAAGTTCAGGGCCGGTATTCTTAAAGCATCTTAAGTGAAAACATAAATATTTTCACTTAAGTTAAAAATATGAATTGTCGATATTTTGCAAGAAACTAAGAAAAACTCAATTTTTATTGATGATTTTTGTAGTGCTTAACAAAATGCTTCAAAGAAATGTAAAAAGTAGATCATCTTGATTTTCTTGTTTAGCTGATACACTTAAGGAAATCATAAGATTTTGGGAAAATTCTAAGTTTTCACTTATGTTTCTTTGTGAATACCACCCTAGAACTACAAACTATGTGCCATTTTACAGTAGTTTTTCTGGAGTCATTATTGTGCTGCATGTTCTAATTTACTATATATGCTACATGGTTAGAAATAAGCCAGTTTCCAAAAAAAGCCTGCTATGGTAAGAATATGGGATATAGGTAATGGCCTTTTAAAAAGCTTTGAATAAAAAGTGATGTATATAAAAAATTTTGATTCAAGTTACATGTATTTACCTATGCATAACTATATCTTCAGAGTTAAAACTTCTCAAGCATTTTGCTTTAATAACTTTTTTCTTAGCTGTTGTGACCAATTTTTGAGAAGTTTTGAGATCATACCTTCCGAGCTAGTTAAATCCAAAATAGGAGTGATAAAGTAAAACATGTCACAAGATGGACTTAAGTGTTATTTAAAAGGGATCTATATGCTTAAACAAGGAATGTATTAACTTCTAGTGGTTATAAATATGGGACAGAAGATCATAAAATGAATCAAATGTACCTTTTTTCAAAGTAAGTTGAACTTGGAAAACCAGAAATTAACGCGAAAATAGGAGTAACTCCACTTTAATAGGAGTACTTGGTAGGTATGCTTGGATTGAAAACAATCTTAGCCTTTCTCCAAATGCAGACATTTGCAATTCTATCATTTCTTAAAAAATAGAACATAAAATGTGATACCATTTTAACTTCATCTGACACAAACAAGCACCGAGATGTTCTCTACAAAAATACCCTTGACTTCCTGTAAAATTAAAACAAATGTACATGTGCACAATTTCTTCCGCTGTTTGCTTCCATATGCTTACTCTTTTAAATTACGGAAAAGTTTAATCATTTTTTTGTCAAAATAACAGGTTTTTACTGGAGACTGGCTCAATGTTAGTGCTATTAGTTATAATTTTTATTTATTGTAAAATCATGCTACTGCTATTATTAAAACCTCAAGATCTGTCCTTGAAATGAACATATTTGTTATGTAATACTAGATAGTACTAGATACTTTGTTATGTGTTATATCATGTACCAATAGGTGATCATTAAAATGTGTTACTACTTATATTATTGTGTTAGTATTTTCAACCTATAGAGGGGACTGTAGGTTTGCCCTCCATCCATCAGTCTGTCATGGAATCTGGATCCTGCCATAACTTGAACAGTTTTTAAGCTAGGTTTATGACACTTGGTATATGGATAGGACCAGTAAGGATATTATGCACGTCTTATGTTTTTAATGTGTTTTTTATGGTTATTAGAATGAATACAATAACTATCGTTAGACACTTAATTAAAGAGGCCTTCCCTATAATTTTGATCGATTCAGGAATATTATACATTAAATGAGAATCATTATTGCTTAAACTCCTCAAATCTTCAACAAAAAGCTCCCATCAATGACCGAGAAAAATGAAAACCTAATACCGTAACAAGCCAAAATAGTCATGAGTTGTTTCCCTTTGACCACATAATAAATAATCACTGGAAGCAATAAATTATTATTGGTGATTTGAATATATTTTTGGCATTATAGAGACATAATTGCGCACACTTTCTTCTGATAAATTATGAAAATTGATAGTGCTTTGTACATTTAGCTCATTTCATGTGATAGAAGAGAAAAAATATGCTAGTTATAGGGAATGCCTCTTTAATACAGTAACACATTTATGGTGCAGTTTTTTCAAGGAAGCATAAATGACCCTTCATGAAGTTTACTTTTCACGCTCAATTCAAGTCAAATGGCATACACTCTATGCCGCTTACAATTTCCTCAACCTTAGTTACCAAATCAGTCAGCTTGTCGAAGTTTGGAACCGAGAAGATATGATTGGCTGTTGGTGGCGAAACGTATTGCAGTAGCTCTTCTTTGCCTTCTTTACTGTAGGTTCCAATTACCAAAGCAAATATTTCTGCTGTCCCCTGGAGTTCTTTTGCGGCTGCGATTGCTGCTTCTCCGTTGTTTGATTTGCCATCGGTGAGAATTAGCACTTCTTGTGTAACTCTTGTGTCACCTAATCTTGCCCCTGAAATATGCAAAATTGGTGTTATAATCAGCAGTTTGTTAATAAGTCATGTGGACTAACTGCATACAGTGGCTAAAATGCAAATGTGTTTCTGTAACAACCGAATGTCATAAAACAATGCTGCGTATTCTAATAATGGAAAGTTACCATTTCAAAGTTTTATTTCATATTAAATACCTAGCATGACCATATTAATAACAACTTCAAGGTATTATTCCCACGATTTCGCCCGATGGGTGGATGCTTGCATTTGTTAAACGTATTTATTCGCTCCTCGACGCTGGGGTTATACAAATCCAGAATTCTGGATAAAATCTAGTATTCAATGAAAAATTTCAAATTGACCAATTTATATTCTGTAACCTGAATTCAATAGAGAAAACAATGTTTTAAGCTTGTTAAGGGTGTTTGCCAAGACGCGTACAAATTGCACCCCAAATGAGACTTGGGACACGTTTTCAGGATTGGGCATTTATGCCTTAGTAAAAACCCGGTCTTTGCAGAAATGCGTGCACTGTATAGACTAAAAATATGCAAATACCCTGGAATAATCCCCTACTATACAACGAATCCAACTGGCACAAAATCGAATCGGAATATACCGAAACAATGGCACCGGGCGGAAAATAATTGTGACATTAATAGTATGTGGACACTATTTAAGAATGGTCTCGATAAAATTTTTAACCTAAATATTCAAACAATCGAGAACAATAACAGCCCGCCATGTATATAGGGAACTAATATGTGTCATTCTTGCTGTCTTAATGTGGCATTTCCACCTGCAGAGCGCAAGCCATTGTATTGGTTCGACTAGGGAACTAAAGAAACGAGAATGTCTATACCAGAAAAAGCAGAAATCAAACGGCAACAAGAGATACAACCGAGTACTAAGAGATGAGAAAAATGTTTAGACGAGAACTATAAAAAATATTGTACTAGAAATACAATACAATTAACTTAAAAATATCATACCTCTGGCATTATCAAACAATGTTTCTGCGAATGTGAATGCTGCAGCGGTGTTGGTCCCTCCACCATGGTATGGTGTTTGTCTTATTGCATCTATTGCATCATCGGTCGTGTCGTAAGTGTCAAACTCAAATTGTTCCCGTACACTCGACGAATAACTAATGGCCGCCAGTTTGTGAATGTTGCCGTCAAATGGGTTTGGTCTTGGGCACAGGGTCCGCAGTAGCCTTGGAATTTGGTCGGTAGCCGTGTCGAAGTTACCACGTCCTATGCTACCAGATTCGTCGAAAATCACAAGCAAGTCCCGAAGAGGCGCCTCATTGGTTTGTCGTCGACGACGGCCATTGAATGCTGGGTTATACAGAAACGAAGCGGCAAAGCTTTCTGCAGTCTCTTCCACAGTGACTACTTGTACTAAAAGACATATAGAAACATGCTGATTATGAGTCCTCAATTCGGAATACATTTGCCGACGGATATCATCCTCATATATCAGTCACTGTGGTTCAAGTTCCCAGACTATGTTTCGGATTAAAACACGCCCGTTGAACACGAATGGGAGATTTGCTCAAAAACACAAATGTCCGAAAAAAAACCCGAATAAGATTGGAGTTGCTTGGAAAGAACCCCATTGGACAATCGCTGTCAAACCATTTTGTGGCCGCAGATTTGGCCGAACGTGTCCGTGTATTGACATAGTTCGTTTGAGCAACACACTCATCGTTTAATGGTGAAGAGATATACATAACAAACTTTAATTTCACCGAATTATATTTAGCTGAGAAATACATAAAAATGTAAGGGTTGCGGTAGGACAAGGAGCTAAATAAGCGCTTGACATGGTTAGGAGTGTGATTCGGGTAATTCTGCTCACCTATGTATACGGGTATTTGTCTTCCTTATTTGAAGTTACGTGATTTATAGAACAAATTATGGACAGGTGTTGTTTGAATAGAAACAACTTCATTGGCAAATGTAAACAATTCAAAATACACACATACACTAGACTAGGTCAAATGTCGTCACAAAACAAGATGGCTGTCGGTTTTCATGATGTTATTTTTTCGACCAATTCTGTGCAAATGGACTTGTGATTTGTATAGTCTGTTTCAAAGATTTGATTGGCGAGTTTCAAAGATTCGATTGGCGAGAAAAGTATCACTCTGTCGAAAGAATAGGTCATTAAGCAGAGACTTTTGTCAAACAGAAAACATTTATACAAGCAATGTACATCATTATGATTAAGACTGGGTAAGAATCTTACCTCTTTCGTCTACCTCTAACAGTTTAGGACATTCCGACCCACCATTCGTCGGATTACGTGTCACATTTCTTGTTCTTACGAATGTATCCATTACTGGTCCAGACCACCCTGACCACTCGCTAACCAAACAATCAACTGGTCCTAGAAAACACATGTCCAAAACAATTAATAAAAAGCAACAAATTCCAACGTTTTCAAACATAATATATTTTCTCAACGGCAAAACATATACATACAGCAAAATTTCATTTACTATCTCGTGGACTCATCGGTACAAGCCAAACTACATACGAAACTACCTCTGTGTTACCAGCCAGTTCATCTCTAGTTAGATGGGAACACTTAAAAGAAGTGACCTCTCAATCAGTAGTCAAGCAGGCTATCCACTCGACCACCGTGTCACCAATATTTGAGACCAGCTCACAGTTATTCCACTTTTTATAGTGCGTTGAAATTGATCGCTGTATATACACTACAGTGTATTTAGTATAAAGTCGTTGCAAATGAAGAGAATCTAACCTTATCAACCAAAAAGCAAGTATTAACATCATTATGATATTGACTAAGTAAGTACAAAATGTAGCTCACCCCTTTCTTCTGTCTCTAACAGTTTCGGACATT
Source organism: Spisula subtruncata (assembly GCA_963678985.1). Lineage (NCBI taxonomy): Eukaryota > Metazoa > Mollusca > Bivalvia > Venerida > Mactridae > Spisula > Spisula subtruncata. Next base: position 24,242,623 of record OY787676.1, on the reverse strand, counting down.
CTGATTCACCGTTCGCTGGGTGAGGGACAATATGCCTTGTTCTTACGAATGTGCCATCATTTAATATATCCGACCATACCGACCAGCCACTAACCAAACAGTTAACTTGCACTAATAAAACAAACAAACACCATCATTAATTCTTATAAATATTAAGGAGCAACATGGCCATTATTTCTATAAAAAAGAGAACATCTTTTAGTTTATACTAATTTATTTTAAGTCGATTGTGAAACAAGTTGTCTAACTATAGACACTCCATTCCTGATGTGATCCATCGCAAAGAGGGTATGCGAGAAGCCAGTGTCAAGCAAGGGAGTTACTGGTGACATTTTTATTTCGCCTTTGGTATGACGCAGCCTGTGATCAACCCGGGACCTCCTGTACTCGAAGGGGACACTCTACCATTTGCTTCAAACGCAAAAAACATCAACGCCAAATGACATGTTATAAGCCAGTATATAGGAAAATCTGCTATTTTGTCAAAAATGATATTGTTTATAGTTTTGAAGAATAATATCAATGCCAAAGAAATTTTGCCAATGCCTTGAGTTTTAAGAAAGTTACCATTGTTTTGCATAGTCCCTATTTGGTTTTTATTTTGTGCGACGTTGTAAATGCCTTTCAAGTCTAACACGACACAAAAGTGCTTTAACTCATATTTCATAGTTACACCATTTGATCAACGCTTGACATTTACTGTTAAAATATCACATTTTTATTTTTTATTTATACATATCAAAGTCGAAATGGTTTGCATTCAGACAAAGTCTAAAGTAACTGATATTTGAAACAACTTACGTTTTTCTCAAACGGAGTACATTTCGAATATGATTGGACACCATTGTAACAAAGTATGTGATTGCTACATAATTCATGAGGACATTTTAAGTTAAGCTATTGTACTAAATGGATCAATTACTTAATTGCAGATTTTCGTTATTTTAGAGCTTTATCAAAACCTTGTAAAGAAACTGCTTATTAAATATTATCAGAATAGCAGGTTTTCGAGGAGTCTGTCTCATTTGTTACTCAAGTTACACTCCGACTACCCGCGAAGTTATCACACTTGTGAAATATCCAACGCAATCCACAGGCACGAGATTTCATTGATTTTAGTACAATGTAGCTTGTATTCTCTGACTACTTTCTTAAATACATTGGTGTTAAAGAAGGTAGTGGATTTTTTTTTAAAAATCATTCAAGTTATTAAAATTGCCGAAACCGTGTGCCTGTGACACATTCGAGATAAAGGACCGATATGTTTAAAACTGAATACTCTATCTAAGACAAATGGATCGCCTTTCATTAAAATTTATTTCATTATATTTACAATAGATAAAACAAAGATGCAAAAAAATTGCTCATGCTCATTATAACGTTTGTAACGTGTACTTCAATTGCATCCCGAGGAATATGCTCCACAGGGTAGAGAAATGGGCTACAGTGCATTACTTGTGCAGTTGCCTTATAAACCTAAGAGTACATAATCATGATACTGACAAAGTAAGTGGCTTACCCCTTTCTTCAAACACTTCAGGACATTCCACTCCACCATCCATTGGGTGACGTAACACATGTCTCGTTCTTACGTATGAACCATTGCTTAATAGTCCAGACCATTCCGACCAACCGCTAACCAAACAGTCAACTGGTCCGCTGTCGTGGAACCACGCACGCCATTATAAAGAAGCAACACGGTAAATATTTCTAAAGAAAACATATTTTCGCATAAAGTTACTGAACGCAACTGGCCGCGCACCTCTTTTATACACCCTTTTTGTAACCAGAGTCATCTCATCACCTTGACATCGTGCAGAGTCACCAGGAACACATGAACAACTTATCTTCATAAACAGGAAAATATATCGTATTGTTTTGCACAGTGACACATACCTAGTTTAGTCGAACTTTGTGATTTGTGGGCTTTTAAACGAAGAAAAAGTAAAATAAAACAATTATTTATATTTATAATATTTGTTTCTACGTTGAGGGGCCATGTATTACTCCTTTGGAACCTTCCACAATTGTCGATGTGATCTCTTCAACATCTTGCTATGGTGGTTTTCCAAAGGCTATCGTACAAAGAAATTAGGACTCTCTAGACAAGCTCTATCGACAAGGTACGAGCATCCTAAGGGGCTGAAGATTTATCGGCATATCTCGCCACTTGTCGGTTATCTATGTTACCATATATTAATGGTCACACTGTACTATTATATATATATATATATATTTCTGCAAACATACGGGCATAGTTGATACCAGGAGAACCCCAGTCCGGGTGCCGTACATAAATATAGCATGCCTAGATGAGTTAGAGCACCAGTAGAGGTACAGTACCGTAGTATACCATATCTTTTATTCAAAGAGAGCCAATCCATATTTTGAAGTCAAAGGGAGACAAATATTGGATAAAAAACTACACAAAAATCTTTGTCCAAGTTTCTATTGTTCTCTTGATCAACTTTTCTGTATATTTTATTACCTCCCTTTGATTGAATTACTATCTAAGGGAGACTATAAAATATACGAAAAACTTGCCCAAGAGAACAATGGAACCGTGAGAAAACTTTTTTTTTCATTTCTGGACCCAATATTTGTCTCCCTTTGACTTCACTATTTGGATTGTCTCTCTTTGAATAAAAGTATGGTATATTCACTAACGAGCATTTCACAAGTGAATTTGATTTATTTGCTCCTGTTAAGTTGTCTTTGATTAAATTAAATAATAGGTCAGTATTATTGAAATACATTGCTGGAAAACAAAATACATTGATAACGAAAACAAAAATATTTTATTTGTAAAATTTATATAGAAAACTATACTTTATACATTTGTTTCGTTTTAGTCTTTATCAATGATACAGTAACCTGTGTTCAACAATAGTATCTTTCAAACTGAAACACGGGCGCAATCAATGAAAAGTTATCAAATATCAAATGTCTTTTACCCCTTTTTTGTTCTTAAAGTTTGTGCTGTGATGTTTCAGTTTAAAATGTTGACTTTTCTGTGATTATCTTTCCACTTAAATCAATTCAGGTGCCTTATTCACCAATAGTGTAAGACTGAAAGTCAGACTTAGACGTAAAATTGACAACATTCATAATAAAAAACCATATGATCATTTAATTAAATTGTTTTGTATGTACCTGGCTACTGTTTTAACAAAGCATTTACAATGATATGAACGAACTGATATCAATTCACTGTAAATTAGTGATTTGCCATAGTAACTGATATCCCCAGTTTCTTCTTTCAACACCTGGGGTGGTATTCACCAAGAATCTTAAGGGAAAACTTAGAATTTCCTAAACAACTTACAATTTCCTTAAGCCTATCAGCTAAACCGAAAAATAAGACTTTTTGCATTGTTATTAAGTTTAATGTAATGCACTTCAATAATAACCAAGAAACCATGAGCTATTCTTTGTTTCTTGCAAAATATGCACAATTCAATTTTTTAACTTAAGTAAAAATATTTAAGTTTGCACTTAAGATGCTTTGTGAATACCGGCCCTGGTTATAAAGTATATACATGTTAGACTACGGCAAGTCATTAATTTACAGCGAGTCAAAACCCAAGTCCTATGTGTTTTATGGTCAGACATCTACTGATGCAGGAGGCATATAGCGATTGTCCTGTTCGTTCGTCCGTCTCTTGATTTCTGTTGGATAACTTTAGTTAGGAATGAGATACCAGGATGAAACTTACTGTGAATGTAACTTAAGTGAAACCCCCCCCCCCCTTGAAATCAAGGTCGATCTCACAAAAAAATAGAAGGTATGGACAACGCTTCCACCGGGGCATAAGCGTTTACTGAACGCAGTCTTGGTTTGATCTAATTCACCATTGAGTAAAATCATAGTCCAAATGGTTATATATTGCATACTAAAATCAAAGCATGTGACGTTTCGGTGCCGGGTCCAATTTGCTCTGAAAACAAAGTAAACTGTATTCCGTCAGATAATTTACGATTCAAGGTTGTTTGGTGTAATTGTAGTGTAGGGATGACCAAGCTTTCTCTGTGACTATTGTACAACAGATGAGATTTGTTTGTAGATTATGTGTTTACGTGCATAAACATGCAAACTGTAAATTTGTAAACAGGAAGATTTAGTTGTTAAGGAATGCCCACAGTAAACCAACCCTAGAACATTGTACAGTTTATCTTTATTTTGATCTTCTACGTTTTAACATACATACATTTGTGCAATGTCATCAAGACGGTGGAAATTTACTGAATTAAAAATACGTGGTAACAAATCACCTTTTGTCACGCTATTGCCTTGGTCCCAACGGCGATGAACTCCCAATTTAATACATACATGGGCATTGGAAAACATCGGGAAAATGGTCCTCGTTTTCAAGGGGAAACTTCGAGGGTAATCATTAAAAATTTGTGATATCCCTGTTCCCGATGCCTCCCGAAGTTAATTTGTTTAAATCGGAAATACATCGCCGAGGCAAAAAATGCTTAGTGGGACATAGGCTTAACATCACATTACGGTGAGTCTAAATTTGAATGGTGGGGATGCACAAACAACTTTATAATCATAGTCATCACAGCACCACTGCTAGTAAAATGAGTAATGTTATCAATTTTGGGGACATGAAATTGAGACCAGGGTGAGTTTAGAGACGATATTTTCCAAATTACTGGCTACTTATACATATCCCAATTGAGTTTTAACTTCTTCGTGATTTTTTGTATCTCTGTAACACACTATAGTATGTCAGAAAGAAAACAGCTACTTACGAGCTTTTTGTCATTCTTTCATTTGCACTCTTTCAGATGCATTTAAACGTATGACAGCAGTAATACTTTAATGCTTTGTATGCAATACGTTGAGTGCGGCGTCCGTTCCGTGTCCAAACCGTTTACATTTGTTCGAACCCATCCCAGTTCGTTCCGAATTCTTTCAATGTTTGCAGCCGTATGGCAATGAAACTTTGTCTGTGTAGTATATTTGTTGCGGTTAATTTATTTTCTTGCGCCTAAATCACCCCCTTTATCCGTTTACTTGTTTTCTTTACTGCCACCAAAAGCATTGGTGCAGCTGTGCAGGGGGTTAAACCTTTGGCAATAATACTGAACTATTTATGATGTTTATACACCTGAAATTTGCAGCGCTTTGTTTAAATGCGACGTCGAACGCTTACAAGTGGTGTATTATATATTTTATTTTATATGTGTTTCTTCAATTGTGTGTCTTTCATGTTCGATGGTTGAATGCTGCCTCCCCTGTTCGAAGGGTTTTTGTTGTCTTTTTGCCAGATCTGGCCCCGATCTCCAGAAGCATCTCAAGCAGAAATCTCATCTCAAATTGAGATTTCGCCAAAATCAGAGTCTGAATTTGTAATAAATATGAAATTAAAACTCATTACAAACCAATTGAATTAACAAAGAATATCATTTGCTGTTTTTGAAGCTAATTTTGAGTCTATCCTCCCTCGGAAATTATCCAAACGTAAATGGCAATATTTGAGATGAGATTTTTCTCAAAATTGAATGTTTGGGGAGATTGGGGCCTTAATATATTGTACTGTGAGCTCATTTGATCTTTTGGTATAGTTCGGAGAAGTTAACACGACTAAAGATCTTATACCAGCATAATTTAACAGCTGAAATATTGTCTTGAAGATGTATTTTTAATCCCGGTTGTATGTTTTCTTAAGCGGGAATATCACGAATTTGTTGGAAGTGACCTGTGCAATAATATATTACAAGGTTCTTGCTTTGAATATATCAATTTCCCCAAGCAAATCGTGCAATATCGGTATTTCGAATTTATGTTTGTAAATAACATCTCGAGTGTCTTCGTGTTACTCCCCGATTATGAAAACATACACTCGGTGTTGTAAACGTAGGCAATACATCAACTGTAAAATTATGCTTATCAAAAGGTCAGGCTCGTGTCAAATTGGCCAAGTTATACCTAACGGAAATTGATATATTCAACGCAAGAACCTTGTACCGGTAAAACATTCATGTATAAAGGTCAGGGTCTTGACAAATCTTCCGAGTTATGCTAAAACTTTATATTGGCTGTTCTCCTTCGTATCCGGATTGTTGACCTGCTTATCTGCGGAAAGTGTCCTTTTCACATTTGTAATATTGATATTCAACAGGAGGCTTGTTTGTGTATTTCAGGCAAGTATACTTATGACTTTGTCTATAAAAAGTATCTAGAATCCCTGTTGCATTTAAAGGGAAGATCGGACTCCGTAAAATTAGTTTACGCGACTCTACAGATATTACTCTTGAGAAGTCTAACTATAGCAACTACTTGTAGTTACTTCTTGAACAACATGATTATGCTGCTTACGAAAGGTTGATACATTAAGCGACCGCTCTGGAGAGATTTAACAACAGTTCTTATATACATATTTTTATTTTTGATAACTAGTGCTAAAATATTTACTACAAACTAACACCAACCTTATAATCAAATGTCACATGACAGAAACATAGTTATTGTTCAGTCATTTGATACAATCCCAAAATGAACAACTTTTTTAACCATAAGTAAAGATTAATTTTCGGAAATTATCGATTTTGTACTTACGACCTTATCATTCTAAGCCAGCGATTTATTGTCAAGTCATTTGATCAAAAAAACGACATGAATAACTTTGGTGTTTGCGGTTAAGGCAATTTAAAGGGAATACACTTCATATTTTTCACATTTGCCTCTACCGCGGCTACCAAATGTGCAAGATCGTCGAAGTTGTTGATTGAGAAGATATGTTTGGCTATCGGGTGTGATACGTATTGTAGTATCTCATCTCTGCCGGCTTGATCTTCGGTTCCAACAATCAAAGCATACACGTCTGCTGTTTTCTGGAGTTCTTTAGCGGCTGCAATGGCTAATGTAGGATAATTAGAACGTCCGTCAGTGAGTATCAACACTTCTTGTTTAACATTGGGATGATTCATTCTTGCCCCTGAAATGTACAAAAATTATTTTATAGGAAACATTATCTTTGAATACAAAATGTAATAAAATCAGTGTGACTTGGGTGAATCCAAATTAAAATGATTTAAAATGTAATGCGAGCGGACGTCGAAAATGAAGGAATCAGTCAAGTTGAAATCCTACCCGCATATAACCACGACGTATGTTCTCGGACTGAATGGCCAGGGGTGGTATTTAATATTAATCTTATTTAATTTGGGAATGATGATAGCAAGTCATATCGCCTGTTACTGATCAACAGTTTAATTGATTGGTTGTCATTACCCTTTTAAAGTCAAAGAAGACCAATGTTGAATAGAACCTCATGAAATGTTTTTATTTAAAATATTCGTACCTTTGCTATTAGAAAACATTGATTTAGCATATATGAATGCCGTATCGGTGCGTGTCCCTCCTGAGTTGTATGGTACGCCCCTTATTGCATTGAATGCTCGAGTGGTCGATGTGTAGCCATTAAAATCAAACGTTTCGTACACGTATGATGAATACGTAATGGCCGCCAATTTGTGAATGTTGTCGAATGGGTTTGGTTCTGGGCACAGCGTCTGCAACAACCTTGGTATTTGATCTGTTGCATTAGCGAAGTTAGCAGCGCCTATACTACCCGAGGCATCAATAATGACTAGCAAATCCCGGCGACTTCCGACGCTTGTTTGTCGGCGCTGTCGATTATTGGTAGTAGCGTGGTTGAACAGGAATGACTCAGTAAAAATACGTGCTGTCTGCTGCACAGTAATTAAAGCTTCTGAAAGAATAATATTAATGACGAGTTAGGCTTAATCCTCAACCATCCAACGGTATCACTAATATGCGCACCATCCAATAACTAAGCAGTGAAGCAGAGAGAATGTCTTATTTTAATATACTAGCATATCAAGTGTAAAAGTATTAGCCTACTGAATAAGGTACAAAAATTTTCATTGTCCTTTTCTCCAATTAAAATAATTAAAACAATCAAAATACAACGTTATGATATTGCAATATTTGTATGCAAGTGGCAGACCAGAATTAACGATAAACAGACTAGATCTTTATGTATATTATTAGAGCAATAATTATGAAAGTACCTTACCTGTATTCTGCGTCTCTAACAACTCACTAGGACAATCTGTTCCACCATTCGCTGGGTAACGTAAAACACTCCTTGTTCTTAGAACGGCACCGGCTACTATAGGCTCCTCCGACCAGTCTGACCACTCGGTAACCAAACAGTCGACTGGTTTGTTACCATACAGAAACCCGTGTACACCAACATTGGTTAGAAACAACAAAGTCAGTATTTCTAATGTAACCATCCCTTCCCATTAGTTTGCAGCATTTAATTATAAAACTGTCTGGGAATCGCCTTTATATGCTCTACTAGTAACTACATTAAGGTGTTCTTGTTGTTATCTTGACTTTATACTGACACAAGCTGGGTGAAATAGTACAGAAAATAGACTGGTGTTTACTTAACTAAGACAAGCTGCATGAAAATACAAAAAATATCCCCTTCAACATGCAAAATATCTCTGTCGTAAGAGATCATTTCGGTTGTCTCTAAGTTACATTTGCATACTGCGGAATCCATAAAACACCCGGGAATCAACCGTAGAGCTGACGAGCAAGTATATATTATCGCACGTGGCAAGTGCTATGCAGTGTACTAGATCAGTGAAATCAACTTAACACTCGTGGGATTGTAAACTAAAATACTTTTAGCAAATAAGTACAAAAATATGATGTAAAGGTTTTAGCGGTCCTGATTTTCTACAATATTTATGAACTTGCATGCTAAATGTGTACATGTACAATAAAAATGTGACGATTTCTAGACATTGTTGGATATTCATAGTCAAACTAATCAAGATAAGTTCTTTATTGACCTAAAATTTCTTTACTAGTTACAAATACCAATGAAACAGGCCTGATTGAAGATGATTGTGTATTCTTTACATACAGTCCGACTGAATTGACAGTGCCGTACCCAGACACGAATTTTACCCGAGGCAGCGTTGGGGCTGGACATGACCGTAACTATGAATTTTCCAAAGGGGTGCGAAATCGGGTCTTGATTGGGTGACGGGGTATTTACAGGAGGGGACGTCCAAATTCGTTCTGTACATGCTATTTTGAATATTTACAAAGTATTTTGCGAGCGAAGCGAGCCAGAAAAAGGGACTATTTGTTTAAGCTGACAAAAATTTAATTTATGGCAAATATACACTATTTGTCCGAGCCCACACACATTTTTTCCACATGATATTATTAATGCTCATAAATAATTTGGCGAGCGAAGCGAGCCACAAAAATGCTCTATTTGTATCAGCCCACACATTTCGTTCTCTACATGAAATTGAATGGTGATAAATTATTTGGCGAGCGAAGCGATCCAGAAAAAAAAACTATTTGTACGAGCCCCACGAAATTCGTTGTCTACATGATATTATTAATGGGCATTAGGTATTTTGCGAGCGAAGCGAGGCAGAAAAATGCAATATTTGTCAGCACAACTACTCTATACATGAGATTCTTAAATATTTGTTCAAATCATTTGCCGAGCGAAGCGAGCCGAATTTATTTACAAATGTAAAACATAGCACTTCTAACGAGGACCACTTAAATTCGTGTAAAAGGGGTACGTTTTCACCCAATGCAATCCTTAGTTATGACCATGTAGTGGTCCGGTGTATTTGTAAACCTAGAACGTTTCTGAAAGCACGCAATCAAACCACCGAATACACTTTCAGCATTGACAAAATCAGAAAAGTAGAAAAGCGAAGCGAGCTAGATAAACATTATTTATATTATTTGAACACCATGCCAAAATTTGATAGTATTCACTTATAGATTTATCTATGTAGCCTATAGAAACTATTTTTCTAATTGATAATAGTCACTGATACAGCTGTTGTGACGGCGAAGCCAGCTAGTAAAAACATTATTATCTGAAGAGCACCATTGGCGACAGGATCGTTTTTCTATTCGAGACACCTTTCATCAGCATATCTTACGAACTCGAAGGCTGCACATTTGTGTTAAGGGGAAGCTTGAACGATTTGAATGCAAGTAAATTAAGGGATCAATGTCATGCTCCACGGGAATTCAAACAAATTCATCTGCTACATTCTTTGGTCCCTTGTTTTGGTATTGAAACGGAACATCAAGAAAATTCATAGCATTTTTTAAAGAAGAGCTCAAAGGAGAAAATACTTATATGCACATGCTTATACTCTTAAATGTGTAGCCCACCTCTCTATTAAATTGATTGTAAACAGTACCATGCGAGCGTAGCGAGCGAAAATTGGCATATTATCATATATTTTTACTCACAGAACATTGACCTGGACTGCGGCGATATTAAGGGGATGGTGTGCCGGTGCCACTTGCTTTCTATATATAATAAAGGGAAAGTGTCCGGTATACTACCATTAAGGTGCAAATCTAGTGCCTCAAGTTGCACAATGTATATTACCATTAAGGTGCAAATCTAGTGCCTCAAGTTGCACAATGTATACTACCATTAAGGTGCAAATCTAGTGCCTCAAGTTGCACAATGTATATAACCATTAAGGTGCAAATCTAGTGCCTCAAGTTGCACAATGTATATTACCATTAAGGTGCAAATCTAGTGCCTCAAGTTGCACAATGTATATTACCATTAAGGTGCAAATCTAGTGCCTCAAGTTGCACAATGTATATTACCATTAAGGTGCAAATCTAGTGCCTCAAGTTGCACTACGTATGCTACCATTAAGGTGCAAATCTAGTGCCTCAAATTGCACTATGTATACTACCATTAAGGTGCAAATCTAGTGCCTCAAATTGCACTATGTATACTACCATTAAGGTGCAAATCTAGTGCCTCAAGTTGCACTATGTATACTACCATTAAGGTGCAAATCTAGTGCCTCAAATTGCGCTTTGTATACTACCATTAAGGTGCAAATCTAGTGCCTCAAGTTGCACTCTTTGTTTATAACTTGCGACAGCTTGTAATATTTTTTTTATTATTCAGGCATTATATTTTACCAAGGAATTACATATTTTATTTATATACCTCCATGATTTTACATATAAGTTGAAGACATATTTTCGAACCGTATCGAAGAAGTCGAGGGGTTAGAGCAAGAACCAGTTATCTGGTCAAATTTCCGAAAATGACTTTTTTATTGAATTGGATGCCATTATTGAAAATACAAAATGTGTAAAAAAATCATGATCATGACGTAATTAATTTTAAAGATATTGAATTGTGACCAAACCAGTTATCGATTCTTACTGACTTTGGTTTAAGCAAAAACCAGTTATCAAAATATAACTTGCAAGTTTTAATTATAACACTGGTTCAGCATGGAGCTAAAACAATTTAGGGGTCAATACTTTATTTTTGCAGAAATGTTAGTTGTTGTTTTTCTTATTACCGTTTCTGCAAGAACCATGTAGCGATTTATACATGGATTTTGCAGGTATGTAAATCTCACACATTTCAATTTTTCTACCAGCAAAAACACGCTATAGAGAGATACAAACTAGCAGACGCCTAATATTGTTATCTCATGTTAGAGGTAAAACAGGCTATCAGTTGATGCAGGGTTTTACCAGACAATTACCAGTCTATAACTTAAGCATTTCAGATACAGAAACAATTCACCCGGTTATAATTGCTTTTATCAATGAGTGTAATGATAATGATGTGACCTGTTGAGTGGTCAAAACCATGCATTGAAGAATTCTAACACCTTTGTTGAAACTTTAGTGTCATAGGACCATTGTTAGAGAATGAATGTTCATGTTCAAAAGTGGAATCTGAAGTCAAATTGTTAAAGGTAAGTATGTTTAATTTGATTTATTTATCAATACTGTTTCTTAATATTATATTTAAAAACGTATTTTCAATATTAATAATGCAATAATTTAATTTCAATAGATTCTTGAATAGTTATCAAATAGGGTTTAATACAGTATAGCCAGACAAAACACATGTAGTTACATTACCTGTACGTAATGTTATGCTAACGTCACACAAATACAGTCAGATCCCGATACAACGACGATGTTTGTTTCCTAGAAAAATGTCGTTGTAACGAATATGTTAGTATACTGAATTAATACAAAAAGCATTTTATTACGATTGTCCCCAAATTTGATGTCAGTATAATGAATTTGTCAGTATATCGGGTGTAGTTATATTGAGATATGACTGTAGCAGAATCTATACAGTGCCGCCCAAAGTATCATAGTTTTGCAATCACCAGCGGCTTTTTCATTCTAAAGCAATTGTTATGCACTTATTACTATGGTCTCCTAATGTTTTATTGTACATGTATTTTGTATATATAACTCGCAACCATTATTGCTTGAATGACTAGCGAAACAGATGTGATTTCAAAATATTTTCATCTTTCTGTCTGTAAAGGATACAAACAATTGACTAGAACTTAAGTAAAACATTCTGAAGATGGTATTCTTTGAAATAATATATATATTTATATTACACTGCTTTAGGGTTACATGAATATTATTGTCTATCAGTATCTACTTATCTTATTTTACAGATGTGGTCCGATACAGAAGATGAGCATTATCTATCCATAGATTTGAACAATCTTGTGAATGAGTCGTCAAGCACAGAAAACGGGAATGAATATGACAATGCCGTAACAAGTTCAAGTGCACAAGCCAGAAATGAAACCAACAATGTTGTGAATGAGGCGTCAAGTGTACAGGACAGAAATAATACTGATAATGACGTGAATGAGTCGTCAAGTGTACAGGACAGTAATACTACTGATAATGTTGTGAATGAGTCGTCAAGTGTACAGGACAGTAATACTACTGATAATGTTGTGAATGAGTCGTCAAGTGTACAGGACAGTAATACTACTGATAATGTTGTGAATGAGTCGTCAAGTGAACAGGACAGTAATACTACTGATTATATGTGGTGAATGAGTCGTCAAGTGTACAGGACAGTAATACTACTGATAATGTTGTGAATGAGTCGTCAAGTGTACAGGACAGTAATACTACTGATTATATGTGGTGAATGAGTCGTCAAGTGTACAGGACAGTAATAATACTGATAATGTTGTGAATGAGTCGTCAAGTGAAAAGGACAGTAATGATACTGACAATGTCGTGAATGAGTCGTCAAGTGTACAGGACAGTAATACTACTGATAATGACGTGAATGAGTTGTCAAGTGTACAGGACAGTAATACTACTGATTATATGTGGTGAATGATTCGTCAAGTGTACAGGACAGTAATAATACTGATAATGTCGTGAATGAGTCGTCAAGTGTACAGGACAGTAATACTACTGATTATAATGTTGTGAATGAGACGCCAAGTGTACAGGTTAGTAATAATACTGATAATGTCGTGAATGAGTCCTCAAGTGTACAGGACAGTAATACTACTGATAATGTTGTGAATGAGACGTCAAGTGTACAGGACAGTAATAATACTGATAATGTGGTGAATGAGTCGTCAAGTGTACAGGACAGTAATTACTACTGAAAATGTCGTGAATGAGTCGGCCAGTGTACAGGACAGTTATAATACTGATAATGTCGTGAAGTAGTCGTCAAGTGTACAGGACAGAAATACTACTAATAATGTTTTGAATGAGTCGTCAAGTGTACAGGACAGTAATACTTCTGATAATGTCTTGAAAGAGTCGTCAAGTGTACAGGACAGTAATAATACTGATAATGTCGTGAAGAAGTTATCAATTGTACAGGACAGAAATACTACTGATAATGTTGTGAATGAGACGTCAAGTGTACAGGACAGTAATAATACTGATAATGTGGTGAATGAGTCGTCAAGTGTACAGGACAGTAATTACTACTGAAAATGTCGTGAATGAGTCGGCAAGTGAACAGGACAGTTATAATACTGATAATGTCGTGAAGGAGTCGTCAAGTGTACAGGACAGAAATACTACTAATAATGTTGTGAATGAGTCGTCAAGTGTACATGACAGTAATACAACTGATAATGTCTTGAAGGAGTCGTCAAGTGTACAGGACAGTAATAATACTGATAATGTCCTGAAGAAGTCATCAAGTGTACAGGACAGAAATACTACTGATAATGTTGTGAATGAGTCGTCAAGTGTACAGGACAGTAATACTACTGATAATGTTGTGAATGAGTCGTCAAGTGTACAGGACAGTAATAATACTGATAATGTCGTGAATGAGTCGTCAAGTGTACAGGACAGTAATACTACTGATAATGTTGTGAATGAGACGTCAAGTGTACAGGACAGTAAGAATACTGATAATGTGGTGAAGGAGTCGTCAAGTGTACAGGACAGTAATTACTACTGAAAATGTCGTGAATGAGTCGTCAAGTGTACAGAACAGTTATAATACTGATAATGTCGTGAAGGAGTCGTCAATTGTACAGGACAGAAATACTACTGATAATGTTGTGAATGAGTCCAATCTTTCCCAAGAGTTTCAGGACACTACACTAGAAAAGATTCGAATCGGGAGTATCTAGGTGCGGAATCAAATGTTACCAAATTGTACGAACTATATAAACAAAAGTGTGAATGTAATGGATGTGAACCAGTCAAAGTGTCAATGTATCGTTGGGTGTTCAACGAAAAGTTTAATCTTTCTTTTCATGCCCCAAAGAAAGACCAGTGCAATGTATGTACACAGTACCAAATTGCTGAAAATGAGGGCTCTTTAACTGAAGACTTGAATTAGAAATATAACCAGCAACAAGACCGAAAAGTAATCGCGCGGGAAGAAAAAACTATGAACAAGCGGCTTTTTGCCAAGCAGACCTCGAAAATGCACATTTGATCTACAAGCTGTTTTATATACGCCCTGTTTGATTGTTATTGTCATGTATCACATGAGAAAGCTATGTGTATATAACTCGTCAGTCTATGACCTAGGATATGGGAAGGGGTCCTGTTATCTTTGGTCGGAAACCAACGGCATGAGAGGTTCTAATGAAATTGCTTCTTGGCTTAGACTGTATTTGCTTGCACTGTCCTCTGACGTAGAACATGTTATCTTATATTCAGATTTATGTGCAGGCCAAAACAAGAATCAAATTGTTGCCCTCTCACTGCTGCATGCCATAACACACATACCAAATTTAAAGATAATCGATCACACGTTCTTAGAAAGCGGTCATACACATATGGAATGTGACAGTATCCACTCAGCCTTAGAGTTCGCAAAAAAGAAAACACAGATAATCGTCCCAAGTCAATGGAAAACGGTAATCAGCATGGCCAGGAGAAAGGATCCATACATGGTTATTCCAATGAAACACACCGATTTCCTTGATTACAAAAGCATGAAAATGCATCAAATAAAATCTCTATTCAAGACCAATCTTGGTCAAAAGATTTTATGGAGACAGATGAGGCACATAAGGTTCGTAAAAGAAGACACAAAAACAATGTACTTTAAATATGACATGCGGGACGAGTTTCAGAAAGCTGAGATACTCAGAAGTGAGCAGCTTGAATAGAGTATTAAATCAAGTTATAAACAGAAGCTTCCAATTTCAGTAGCAAAGAAAAACGATCTCCTCTCTCTTTGCAAAAGTGGAATAATCCCGAAAGAGTTTCATGACTACTATAAAACCTTACCTTCCAGTGGTTCTATTGTTGATAAATTGGCACAGCCAGATGCAGAGGAATTAGACAGTGATAGTGACATTGATGCGTAAGTCTAAGCGTACAGTGTATGCTGAATGAACTGAACTTCTGACAGTCAAAATGGTGCATTATCAGAATCATATCTAATACAAACGTACTAGTAATAGTATCCACAAACTATTTGAATTTATGATGTTCCAAAAAATGAACATGTTGACATTGTTGGAATTTCTGTACCGTAATACTGTATGACAATCACTTTTTGGCATAACGTACTTTAATTGACATTAATGTACTAATTCGTTTTGTCTTAAGATACATACAATATAAATAATGGTTCAATATGATGACATGTCAGCAGAGAATTATTTTAACCAAATGTTAATGTACAGGATGTAAATATATTCTTCAAATCTTACGTCATAGCTTAAATAGAAACTTCTTGTGTCATAATTTGTCCAACAGTAGTTATAATCTAAAGTATCATTTAAAACATAAAGGAACATTAAGAAGATTTTATTATCTGCAAATACATGTTATCTAAATATAACATCATTTGGCTCAAATAGCCACATTTGTGGTTAGTTATGTTTCCTGCAATAAGCTATTATGTGTTCATAAATTGTTTCATCAGTGCAAATATGATGCCTTGCTGCCCAACTGTTGCAAACAAAAACAGTGTATGTTTCACTAAAGGCTTTTTGCAGGTATAATATAAACACTTAAAAGTTGACAGTGTATGTGAATAGATCAATTATAAGCAGATAACTTTTGTTTGCAGAAATGACATTGTAAAAATGTGTCAATAATGTTTGTGAAAAAAGCCACTATTACCATGTAACTTAATTTTGCAGGAGTAATATTATACTATTAAATTGACTAGGATTATGGAAAAACCAGCTATTTCAAGATAACCTTTTTTTGCAGAAACATTATTGAAATGAAGTATCAGTAACGTTTGTGAAAAAATCAGCCAACACCAGATAACCTGTTTTTGCTGTACATATGTTGTAGATAATCATCAAATTTTGCATGCAATAACAGATTTTGTGTTTTTTCTCCTAGAGGAAGAAAGATATTAGTCTGTAACCTTTACAATAGTTACACCTCTATAAAAGAAGCATAAATTTGCAACTATATTAAAAAGATCCAAATAGAAATCATTTTATGACATTTAACGTTTCTCCTGAACATTTTCAAAAATCGGAGGTAACTGGTTCTTGCTCTAACCCCTCGAAGTGTATATTGCGACGCAAATTCTGAGCGTCTGTCGTTGGATCCATACATACGGTCGTGTACATACTAGATAACCAAGTGCTTCAGAATAAATTACCTCATTGTTTATTACCTGCGACAATTTGAGACATTTTATTTTAAATGTATTCAGGGATATCTTATTACATGTATATATTAATAACAAAAAATGTTTGGTCCGCACATTTTAGGCGAGGCAGCTGCCTCGCCTGGCCTCAGTGTAGTTACGGCGCTGATTGATAGTGGTCTTTTCGACTATATTCTTTATAACAGTGTTGAGTGAAAAAATCACACGCAAACCTCTGACCCGTGCTGTAGTGAAACTATGTATGATAATATAAACGCTGATTTACCGTGGTGTATTGTACGTAAGAAATAATTAATATATGCCCATGTGTTGTATCATAGAATAAAGCTTGGTCATAAGTTCGGATGCGTAGTACTTTTAGATAATAACGAGTCACCCAGTGCGTAAAACGAGTGAGTCAATGCACACACCCGAACGAGTGATTGTGCTTTTTTATATATAAAACAGCAGGTTACATATTTCGCTTGCAACATTTATCCAGCCAATATTCAACATTTGACGTCAGTAAAAAGGAATCACTGTACTATTTTCTTCCTGGGAACTCTGTTTTCACGGAATTAGTTATTATTTGCCGCAGCGGTGTTTTAATAGTTACTAATGCACAACATGATTCCATCTATGTTTATGTAGTTGAAACTGCTGGTTAGGTTGGAATAAAACTTTATATGCAATCATCTTTACATGTATCAATGTGCGCTAACTACATGTATATTCAGCATCACCAACCTTATACTTATAACATACAAAACAGTTACATAATTAGATGGTTTAGAATGAGAAGGTTGTAATTACTAATACTTGTAATTACTACTACTTGAAATTACTACTACTTGAAATTACTACTACTTGAAATTACGACTACTTGAAATTACTACTACTTGACATTACTACTACCTTAGGTCGTAAGTACTACTACTAACGACCTTATAAGACTGATGCATATTAAAAATCAACATTATAATGCGCTTCTCATGAGTCTATTTTCATGAAAATGGAACTTGTCATGTTGACCAGTCTGAAGTTGAAACATTTTGTTTAACCATAAGTGAAGAGTAATTTTCGGAAAATATCAATTTTATACTTACATTTGATGAACAAAAACGACATGAACAATTCTGATGTTTACGGCTAAGGCAAATCAAAGGGAATACACCTAATGTTTTTCACGTTTGCCTCTACCGCGGCTACCAAATGTGCAAGATCGTCGAAGTTGTTGAGTGAGAAGATATGTTTGGCTATCGGCTGTGACACGTATTGTAGTATCTCATCTCTGCCGGCTTGACTTTTGGTTCCAACAATCAAAGCATACACTTCTGCTGTTTTCTGGAGTTCTTTAGCGGCTGCAATGGCTAATGTAGGATAATTAGAACGTCCGTCAGTGAGTATCAAAACTTCTTGTTTAACATTGGGATCATTCATTCTTGCCCCTGAAATGTGCAAAAATTATTTTATAGTAAACACCATCTTTAAAATAATAAAATGTGTGTGACTTGGGGGAATCCAAATTAAAATGATTTTAAATGTAATCCGAGAGGACGTCGAAAATGAAATGTTCAATTTAGCACACGGTATCCGATATATTCGATGGCAAAATTAAAGCAGGCAAGTAAACGGAAAGTAGAAAACGGGGTAAAATATGGCCAACTTTGTTGCGTTTATTTAATATCGTCATTTGTATTATATCATTTTGAAGGTATCACCCAAGTTGAAATACTCTCCGCATATAACCAAGACGTATGTTCTTGGGCTGAACGGCCAGGGGTGGCATTTAATATTGATCTTATTTAATTTCGGAATTATGATAGCAAGTCATATCGCCTGTTACTGATCAGCAGTTTAATTGATCGGTTGTCATTACTCTTTTAAAGTCAAAGAAGATCAATGTTGAATAGAATCTCATGAAATGTTTTTATTTAAAATATTCGTACCTTTGCTAAAAGAAAACATTGATTTGGCATATATGAATGCCGTATCGGTGCGTGTCCCTCCTGAGTTGTATGGTACACCCCCTATTGCATTGAATGCTCGAGTGGTCGATGTGTAGCCATTAAAATCAAACGTTTCGTACACGTATGATGAATACGTAATGGCCGCCAAATTGTGAATGTTGTCGAATGGGTTTGGTTCTGGGCACAGCGTCTGCAACAACCTTGGTATTTGATCTGTTGCTTTAGCGAAGTTAGTAGTGCCTATACTACCCGAGGCATCAATAATGACTAGCAAATCCCGGCGACTTCCGACGCTTGTTTGTCGGCGCTGTCGATTATTGGTAGTAGCGTGGTTGAACAGGAATGACTCAGTAAAAATACGTGCTGTCTGCTGCACAGTAATTAAAGCTTCTGAAAGGATAATATTAACGACGAGTAAGGCTTAATCCTCAACCATCGGATAATTAAGCAGTGAAGCAGAGAGACTGTCCGATTTTAATATACTAGCATATCAAGTGTAAAAGTATTAGCCTACTGAATAAGGTACAAATGTTTTCATTGTCCTTTTCTCCTATTTAAATAATTAAAACAATCAAAATACAACGTTATGATATTGCAATATTTGTATGCAAGTGGTAGACCAGAATTAACGATAAACGGACTAGATCTTTGTGTACATTATTATAGCAATAACTATGAAAGTACCTTACCTGTATTCTGCGTCTCTAACAACTCACTAGGACAATCTGTTCCACCATTCGCCGGGTAACGTAAAACACTCCTTGTTCTTAGGACGGCCCCGGCTACTATAGGCTCCTCCGACCAGTCTGACCACTCGGTAACCAAACAATCGACTGGTTTGTCACCAAACAGAAACGCGTGTACACCAACATTGGTAAGAAGTAACACAGTCAGTATTTCTAAAGAGGCCATCGTCCCACAGTTGAGCTAATCTGGCCGAATACCTCTTTTATACGTACTACTTCTGCTTTGAGATAAATAATGTCAAACATTATCCCCTCCCTACAGAAAATAGGGTGACAGCAAGACATTATACAGCGTGTCAAACAGTAAAATACCTCTGTTGCCATATAGAATTTCGGCCATGTCATAGTTGAATTGCCCTATAACCAGAACATACCGCGGTAACAAAGACGAATAGCAAACGTGACAAAACCGGACCGTAGAAAACGTTCACTGGTCAATGCGAGCACATGTATACTAGGGTAGCTTAGTGCACCTCGTTCATTATAAAATAATCCAACCATACCACTCAATTCAATGATGTAATTACTTATATAATTCTTAGTGTTTCATCAATTTTTAGGGTTCAAAAAATTTACGACGTCATTTGCTGCCGTTTTTTGGCAGTTTTTCAGAAATAAGGAATACGCTTCTAATATCTGCTGAGAAAAAAGTATGAAACAATCGAAAGCGATTAATGTCCTGAATATCACTTACACGTATATGTTAAACTATGGCGTGTTACAACGACTATTATTTAAAAAACTGACGAAGTTATAAAAGTTATTCATGCTACCCTGTATATACAATCATTGTAAATTGCCAAAACGTTACGGTTAAATCATAAACAGCATTGGAGTAAAGGATGTTGTTATTTACTTTCTTCCTTTTATCGATGTTTTAATATCAACCAGATAATAAATTATACTTGTAAAGCAGGGGAAGACTTCAACATCCACTGTTTGGTTATAATAAATATCAATGCTTTATTCTGAAGTTCTTTTATTTGGTTTTGTATATGGTAACTTGAAGCTGAGACTGGATGAAACACTAAGTTCTTTGAACAGTCACTAGGAACGATACCTAACACTTATTTGTTGAAAACCTGATATGAAAACGGTTTGTACATAATACACAGCCTTAAATTTCGTCAATTTGATATTTATTTTGACGTAAGCATTGCCTTAATAACAAACACAATATCTTTCCATGAAAACGGCCGGAAACACACAAAGCTGAACAAACACCAACTTACTCCTATCATTGTGACATTTCCTAAAATAACATACCCTAACCTATAATAACATACATTCTGTTTCTGCATTCTATAATAACATTCTCTCAGATACAACATTGTTCCGTAATTGTGAAACCATTTTCCACGTACTGTTGTTTATGTTACTTTAATAGACCGCTAAGACTGTTGGCCGTGAATCTTGTTTTTCTTGATTTTCAGCGTAGGAACTTCTCATTTCCTTGGAACTCTACATTCATCTATTTCGAAATACTTTCAAGGACAGTTTCTATGGACACTACCATCAGTGGTACCATTCCATATTTTACTAATACAATCATCATAGATAGCATAAAACCAATAGAACTTTATGTTGTAGGCTTTAGCAATGTTGGTCAATTTTCAATCTTTGGTGCGATTTCACGATTACTGAAAACAGAACTCTTATAACTCTTCGACAAATATTACTAATTTTCTCTTTAAAAATGCAAATAAAGTATTTTCAAACACTTTCTTGATGCTTATGAAAGGGCCATTTTGCCTTCAAAAAAAATCAACAACATCTACTAAAAAAAACAACAAAAAACAACAAAAAAAAACCCATCTACTAATTGTTGTATTAATCTGTAACCAAATTGAACATACAATATATCGCTGGCTTAGACCAAAAAGGTCGTAACTACGAAATCGATATATTGAGAAAACAAGAGAAAACTGTCTGTAATTTACTCTTTACCTATGGGAAAACACGTTTTTAAATCTTCATTTTGGTCAACATGCCAACTTCAGATTTTCATGAAAATATGCTCACAAGAAGCGCCTTGTGAAGCAGATTTCAAATATGTATGAGTCTTATAAGGTCGTAAGAGGTAGTCGCGACCTTCTGATTCTAAGCCAGCGACATAATTATCATAATGTTGAATCTAAACCATTTTCTCATATAGTTTGAAAGAGGTATTATATATCAATTGTTTTATCCAGTACTGTATTGCAAAGTCTGCGTTCATGTTTTGTTCAATTATAAGTTGAACACCAGTGTTGGTGTAACTGGTTAATAGCAGTTCTAGTTGATTCCGTTATACAACAAGTGGGTTATAATACTCGGTTGGTATATTGAAATTGAGTTTGTTTTAACTTACATGTATATACGTTTATAACGTTCATAACATTATCTTAGAATTTGCAGATTTATGTCAGACTATCGAGCTTAAAATTGTCCACAGTTTGAACAGAAAGCAGGCTTTCTGTTTCAAAATTGAAAAATTTCACAAATTTATATTAGTAACAAATAGTCTTGAATCTGTATTTTATGTATATTTTATAGAGTCAATCAGAATGAAGTTGTCTGTTAGTCGTGTTTGTAAGTTATTGCCCTTTTTATGCAATATTGTCAAGTTTTATGAAGGGCATATTGTTTTATGATTAAATATGACCTTTAACCACAGCTAATGGTCAACCTGTATTAGACGTGTTTCCGCTATATGTTTACTACAGGAAACTGGTCACTCTGATTGTTAGTTCTACACCTTTTGTAGACATGGCAAACATTTGATTAGTTCACAAGTGTAAATTTCGGAAGGTTAAATAATAGTAAATAGCAGTTAGTAATATAACAATGAGTGAATATCTATAATATATACAATATATTTCTGGTTACTATTTGGTTAGTTTGTTCCAACACTTAGTAACAACCCTGATATTTAAACATATGTTAAGTACATTTACAGGAATGCCACAATGGCCTAAGCCAAAATACATTCGGTTGTTATTATTAGTACACGGATCAATCAACAAAAGTTACATCTAATACTATGATACGAGTTACTGATAGATACTGATATTTCATGATTGCTAAGTGTTGGCTGGATCTGTGACATTAGGTTTAATTTGTGGTTTATGGACATGGCTGTATTTGGCGGTATCGTTTGCATATATTTTGAGTACGAATAAGTGGCATCGTTTGCGTATATTTTAAGTATGAATTAGCAATATCGTCTGCATATATTTTAAGTATGAATTAGCGATACCGGTTGCGTGTTTTTAAGTATAAATTAGCGATATCGATTGCATACATTTTAAGTATAAATTAGCGATATCGTTTGCATATATTTTAACTAGGAATAAGTGGCATCGTATGCATATATTTTGAGTACGAATTAGCGATATCGGTTGCATACATTTTAAGTATGAATTAGCGATATCGCCTTACATTTTAAGTATGAATAAGTGATATTGTTTTCATATATTTTAAGTATGAATTAGCGATACCGTTTGCGTATATCTTAAGTATGAATTGTTAACATAATAAAATAATATTTTTAGGAATGTGCGATTATGCAAGAATATATACATTTGTATACAACACTTTTCATACAGAACAACATGCATTTTTGTACGTGTATGGTCTAACAGAATTCAGAGATGAAAAATTAAAAAATACTTTCGTAGATATGATACTTATTGAATGATATATATTATGAAATAGATAAATACCAAAAGTCAATAAATTACCTGGTGTGTCTATTGATATTCCGTTAAAATAAACAACTATGAAAAGGGTCCGAAGTACTAGGAAAATAATTCTTACGATAGTGACTTTGATGTGTATTCATTGTGTTAAGGGTGTTGATATATTTGGTAACAAAATTCATTTCAATAGTGTAATAGAATTATCTACAAGTGCTTACGGTGACGCACATGGATTCGAATCAGTTGTACCCATACAGTTGTCGGGATGTATTAAGAAATGTGAACGAATTCAGGCATGCAAGTTCATCAATTATTTCTGGAAATCCCATTATTGTGTTTTGATAACGACCTCTAGTCCAGCCACGGAAACAACGATATCCTACCCTGGTGCTGTAAACGCCATGAAATCGGAGTGGACTTTATCGGTAAATATTATATAGTATAATTGAACGATCGCTTTTAGCTTCACAATTCAAAACTCTTTCAGAGCCTGGCCGTAGAGGCTAATTAATTGATTTTTTAAATCCAATAAGGCGTGCAATGTGGCGATTTTTGTACTGAACACGAATTAATTTTATTAATTGTTATACTAAGTATTGTTGACCCCACACATATATTTATGTTTCGAATTGTACTTATGATAAGAGATGAAAAAATAGTCGAAACTATCATTTCAACTGCATCGATTGCTAGTGTTGACTTATAACGCGTACAGAAATACACTATTTGCTATTTTTGGGATATTTTTGTAAATTTTTCGCGTTGTCAAAAATACTCACACACTTGCATTTATGAATGAAAAGTTGACATTTTAACGAATCATTTAATTTAGAAATACATTTAGTGTGAAGAAAATAAGTAGGACCGGGCTTGTATTTACAATTCATCTTAAGAGACAATGATGAGCAACTTTAAGGAAAAATATCTTGACTTAAGTTTAAAGGTTGAGCTGCACTTATTTCCAAAGAAACGAAAAATACACAATTCTTATAAACTATCTTTTCGGCCAAATTTGAAAAACAAGTTGCATTTACATGTATTTGCAGAGAAACGAAGAATTAGCTATGTTGGCGTTACTATGGTGATAATTCAAATATACTATCTATTTGAGTCAAGTTAAAAGGTTTAGCTCCACTGCTTTTAAAAAACGAAGTCTTTACATGCTTCTTATAAACTTTCTGAAACATTGATAATCTTAACTTTCCTGTAGATTCTGTAGCTAATTCAATTAAAATACATTTTAAAAAAAATCAGAACATTTTAAGGTTTCTAATATGATGCTTTGTGAATTCCACCCCAGATATACTAACTAATAATATGTAAGACATACCGAATCAACATACATAATCTAACTTCCTGAGTTACGAAATTATTTATTCAAAACAAGGTTAATGTAAAACGGCTGAAGATAATGCCTGTGTATACTTCCTTGGCCGTACAACTGATAAATGTGCGGATGTGAATAAAGAATTTCAATGTCCAACAACTGGTACTACCACACGCTTGGAAATAAGGCATTTAAAGGTTTAAAAGATAAAACTCACTGTAACATATAGCCAGATGTACATAACTTCAATCCGGCGAAAAAACTATGGCAGCTATGAACAGCCTAAATTAGGCATCGAAAGCATAGTATGCCATATCGTTTATTTACAATGTAGGCAAAAATATACTAATTACGTTTTGAGGAATTGATAAGATTTTTTATAACATTGTATATCGGTACACGCACACTAATTAATAGTCTTAACACTAGGTCCAAAATACAGGGAGCAAAGGCTAAATGCGTCGTAGTCATGGGCAATACATTGAAAACCTCTGGTAAAAGGTACACGTCTTGAACGAGTGTATTCAGTTTAAAGGCCTTCGACATTTTCAGACAGATAAACGAACGAGAGAACAGATGAACGGACAAATGAACAAGACATCATTTTATTTATGACTGCGCGTCAGGAGATGTCTGGGCATAATAAAAAGTAATCAAATTGCATTTGTACTTAGTCATCAGAGTTATACTTGTTCTTGTGTCTGTTTTATTATTTTAGACATTTCCAACAGAATGTCAGTCGTGTAGTTACTATGAAGAATGTGTGACAGTACTACCATCCAATCACACATGTGTCAAGAAAGGTAGGATAACGTTATAAGACTAAATGTGACAAAAACATGTCTAAATAAGAGTACCACGATGTACATAGGTCGTTCACCTGAGTTATATTTACCAGTAAAACAGTATTTAAATATTATTCGAGATCAGTCCAAAACATTCGAAGTACGGTTCACTGCTGTCACCATTAAAGTAAATTAGAAATACCTATTGTTAGTCTTTCGGATGATACTTTAAACCGAGGTCCCATGTACGGGTGCTATACACCTGGCATGTAAAAGAAGCAGGTGTGCTTCTGGAATTGGGGCAGATTCTGTATCTTGCACTATCCCCCAAAACACTAAAAGAACTGAAACTCTTCTGGGGGCCTCGCCCATATGGATTATCCGGTGTCGAGGATAAAGTAACTCATTAAGATCGAAACCATTGTAACCGACGTTGAATTCGATCCTCCTGACTCTGGTATTACTAGTCTGTATCGTTACCGACTGAGCTAGCAGGACGTCTGTTGTCAGCAAATCTCCCTAAACTCTACGTTTTTTTCTCATACAGGATGTCCAAATCCTACATCCGTGCAGGATGCAACACAGAACGGTAACATGTTTCGTTTTGGTAGCAAAATTAAGTACGTGTGTGA
Organism: Spisula subtruncata; assembly: GCA_963678985.1. NCBI lineage: Eukaryota > Metazoa > Mollusca > Bivalvia > Venerida > Mactridae > Spisula > Spisula subtruncata. Next base: position 24,216,561 of record OY787676.1, on the reverse strand, counting down.
CTTCTCTGAAACATCTGTGGTAAAAGTTTGTCAAGAAGACGAACACTGGTCAAACAACAGCTTCATATGTGAAGTCCCGACTACAACTTCAACTTCAACTACGACCACGACCACACTCGCGCCAACTACAAAGGGTATGCGATTTATTTAATGTTGATATACAGATATACACCAGAAAATGCTGACCCGGGTAACTTAACTGAAATTGCTAGCACTGGTTCCAATTCCACAAACACACATTTAAGTTTAGTCTGTTATTTTGAATATTTTATACGACTACATTTATATTGTCTTGTGAAAGTTTACAAATGTCTTCAGAAACAGCATATGCCATGGTTATAGCTGAATGTTGCTATGGTATGTATTTATGATATGAACTATTCATGGCAATGCGATGATTATGATTTTAGTATTACCTTAATGTAACTGTAGCTGTATCTGTAGAACTCTATCTTAGTAAAAGAAAACAGGACATGTTTAAAAGTTCTCTAACTGAAATGATACAATATAAAGTAGTAGACATTGAAGTCATTTAACCAACAAAAAGTGTTAAAATTAACAAACACAAATAAATCCCCTCCTTTTAAACCCATTTTTACATTAGGAACGACATAAATTTTAACACAATTCAAGCAAAAAATCTTAAGAAACCTTGTAGAATATCATTCGCGTACTTGTAATAGAATCGAGGAACATAATCGTTTTAAAACATGCATAGACTAACCCTCGTATATATGTAATGTGTGAAAATTTGGTCGTATACTATCATTAACAACGTTTTATTTTCAGGAGAAAGGTTAAAATGTTTTCCAAGATTACTTATTTCTATATTTACCATTTGAAGCATAGTGCTGCTTGTCCTCTATATCACCAATATTGAATATAAGAGTTTCTTATGACGTTTTTTTTTCAGGAGAACGGTTGAAATGTTTTTCTTTTTTTTTCATTTTCCAGCAGTGAATGTTGAAGATGGCTCGGACAGCTCTGATGATTCCGATTCTGATTCGAACTAAAAGCACAATAGGAACTCCTCGGCCATATTTTCTACGAAATTTATCGGAAGGATAAGTGCTGAACGGACATTCCGATTGTTAAATTCACAACAATAGTTCATTATCATTGAATATTCAGCAATTTGAGTGATAAGTTATTATCTCTGCCTAACAATTTTCTGTGATCGATTTATAAAGTATCAGAGCTTGGTCACAAGCGGGAATGTAATCTATAGTAACACTTGGACAAAAAATAGTGGAGTTTTAGAACTGTCTGACTTAAGTGTTTACGTACGGTGTTTTCTTTCCAAAGTTTGGTGACATCTTTCAAATCAATGCATACACAATGTTGTGCACAGACAATCCAAAGCCGCACATCCACACAGACACACAGCGCCACACAGGCAAGAGTCAGACGTAGCACAAACCATCTATATGCTTTAAACAAAAATGGATATTTGAAACATCCGCAATGAATGGCATACTGTTCAATTTGAATTTCGTGCATAAGTAACCATCATTTATTCAGCTAAGTAGTTGTTCAGAATTAGACGCAGCTCGTGAAATTTTCGAAACACTTGATTAATCATGATGAAACTACTTAAAATAGTTAATAATTGAAAGTTTAAAAAAAATCAGAATTTAATTACCCTTATATGCGTTTAGAACGTTCAGCATTTCCTTAGGTGTTGTTCGACTACAGGTTTCATAGCTATATGCTTTTATTATGATTGATTTTGTAAAGCAAGAAAAAAAATAAAAACTAATAAATGACAGAGTTTGATTTCTTTTATAGGAAGTACAATTTTGCAGTTATCGCGGCAGAAATTTGTCCCAGTAAGAGGCAGGGTACCCAAGTTATAATTGACTTCTCGTAATAATAAACTGGTTGGTTTTGTATAAACAGATTTATACCCCACACATATATCGGTTGCTTAGAATGAGAAGGTCTTAAGTTCAAAATAGATATTTTGAGAAAACAAGAAAAACTGTCTGAAATCTACTCTTTACCTATGGAAAAACAAGCTTTAACAACTTAATTTTGTTCAACATGACAATAAGCTCATAAGAAGCGCCGTTTGAAGCTGATTTTAAATATATATCACTATTATAAGATAGTAAGTAGTGTTACGACTTTCTCATTCTAAGTCAGCAATGTGACAACATTTATTGTATCTTCGAACAGAAGACAAAGATCACAAAGCGTATGAATACATAATTTAAATCACTAGAATGTATTTCGAAATTACAACAATTTTACAAGTACAGTATAAGTATGTATAGTTCAATTTTGAGCCCTGAGCCATGACCTTTTCTAAAGACGAGTCTATTTGGGCGAGTAACCCGTGATTTATTGATTTCAATAGTCATGGTTTCAAGATATGATACTTACTAATATGTGTAATTTATCAATTGGCAATTTAGCGCAGTTAGTCAATGCCACAACAAGCTTTATCGGCGAATTTATTAAACTTTAAAAGTGCAGTCACGGCTCAATGCTCGAAATCGAACTATACAAGACTATTTGTTCGGATATTTTCCCATTTTCCAACACTATTGCATGTTCTCAAATTATGATTGTTCGGGGCTGTCATAATGTACTAATGTAGGTAACGATTTGATCGAAGTGGCTTTGAAACAAGTCCGGATGGGCTGTAAACGGAATATGTTCCTTCCTTTGTTTACCTAATCGTGGTCAATGTTTACCACCGGAAATAGGGCGTTTTGCCGTTAATTGAAGCCTTAAGTTCGCACAGTTATACAGTCTATAGACCTTGTTGCGGGCCCATATAATTGCCCACACACAGGTACTTCTGTACTTCCGTTTGTTTCAATTCGTTATTTTTAGACAATAACGGGACACTGTCACAATGTTTAATCCTGTAAATACATAATGTGTCTCAATAAATGAACGAAACAATGCCAAGTTAGAGTGTCAAATATTAAATGAGAGTAAGATAGATTGCAATGCTACAAATGTTGCAATAAGCCTAAGCTTCAGTTTTATTTTACATATGTGACTTTAATAACCGGTAACATCTGCAGAAAAGTGTTAACATACCTGTGTTCCAAATCTTTTCAAAAGATCAAGACTGTTCAGGAATAAATAAGAAAGACTTCAGTTTTATTTTACACATGTTACTAAAATTACCGTATCATCTGCACAAGGAGTTAAATTGTTGATACTAGTAGAACGATACGTTTTAAAAATACAGGCCGGGAATGTGTGTATTTTTGTTCGTTTTAGGAATGAACGAGAAAAACATGACTGTGCAATACTATTTATTAACGAAAGCAGATTACGTGGTGTGGCAGTATATTGAGTATAATGATTTATAAAAGAAATTGAAACCAAAAATGAAACGTCTTTTTTTGCTATGCTATTTTTTAAAAATATTTAAGCCGAAAAATTACTTGGTGTTATCAATAGTTCTCTAGTATTACTATGGCAAACGTAAAACGTGTATGGAAAATAGTCCCTATGTTAGTTATGTTTGGGTTTATTTATTGTGTGAAGGGTGTTGATATATTGGGTAAGAAAGTTCATTTCAATAATGTAATAGAATTATCTGCAAGTGCTAATAGTGACGCACATGCATTCGATTCATTTGCGCCAATGCAGTTGTCAGAGTGTATTAAGAAATGTGAACGGATTCAGGCGTGCAAGTTCATCAACTATTTCTGGAGATTTCATTATTGTGTATTGATAACGGCCTATAGTTCAACCATGGCAACCACCATATACCAACCCGGTGCTTGGTATGCCAACAAATCGGACTGGACCATATCGGTAAATATTACACCTAACGTTTGTTTTTAGCTTACATATGTTAAAATGTTGTAATAGTTAGGTGACAGTTGTTACACTGTACATCGTCAAAATTCAATAAAGATATTCTTCTCGATAATTCTATGAACAAAATCTCAACTCAGATTGTCAATTGTTGCATTTGCCTTTAAAGTTCGGAAAATTTTGAGCGACAATTATCAAAATTAGGAATTATTACAAAAGTTGACTTGAGTAACGTTATTAATTGTTAATATCTTTTTCTTTTTCAATTGATCGTTCTCAACTTATATAGCAACTGAGACTTTAATCGGTTTAAAATATATTGTTTTGACTTAACAACCATACTAATGAGTTGTATTTACACCGGTCTGAACCAGAGGGGGAATATATGCATTGTTTTGGGTGTAGATATGTGACGTTTGGGGAAAATGGGGGTTATTTTGCTAGAAGAAAGTGTCAATATTCAGCCCTGAAAATAACCAAAATCACAAGCAGTGGAAATATTGTATTAATCTCATACCGGTCATGATTAACACGCATACGATTGTTTCCCGAGTAACGAAACTATTCATTTAATTGGGTTACTGTAAAAAAGGCTAAAAAGGTAACATAGTTGACAAATTGGCGGATGTTAATAATATGCCTACATTGAAAGATTGGTAGTACTACCGCACTCTTTATAATCTAGGGCAAAATGACATGAGCGTTTGCCGTCGTAGCTGTGTGGCTTTGGTTTGTGCCCTACTATTTAAGTTCACCTGACATCTAGAACGCCTCGTACTATTCTCTATTAGCATGATGGTTATAGTTTGTAAATCGCGGAGGGGTCCTGAATGATTTTTTTTTAAAGTATGCATAAACATATCAGTAAGAAAAAATATATTAGAAGACAGCGCAAATAACGTCTCTGTCATGATTAAGTATAAATGAGGCCCCTAAAATTGGTAAAAGGTTCGAGAATTATATTCAGTTCTACATCGCTGGCTTAGAACGTGAAGTACTTCTTACGATGTTAACTATAAGACTCGTACATATTTGGAGTCTGCATTGCAAGGCGCTTCTTTGTACACATTTTCTTAAAAGTCGACACTTGCCATGTTGAGCAAACTGAAGTCCGAATGTTTGTAATTTTCAGAGTTTTTCTTGTTTTCTTAAAAAAATGCTTGCGACCTTTTCATTCTAAGCCAGCGATATATAGAATCTGAGGCGAAGGATATTCGTTATATCGCTGGCTTAGAATGAGAAGGTGGTAATTAAAAAATCGATATGTATGGGAAACACACATTTTTCAACGTCAGTTTGGTCAACATGAAAAGTTCCCATTGACTATAGTAGGTCTATCAAGTGTGAGGCAAGTTATCAAACATTTAATAAATAGTATAATTATGTTATTATTATATTAAATAGAGCATTTTGTCTTACTCGTAAAATAGCCTATCGACACATCCATTTAAAATAAAATTGTACTTAACCTTCTACTGATTATTGTTTCTGTTTTTATTATTTTAGACACTCCCTACAGAATGTCAGTCATGTAGGTATTATGAAGAATGTGTGACATTACCACCATCCAATCACACATGCGTCAAGAAAGGTACGGTTAATGGTCAAAGGCATTTCACATGCCGATTTTACCAATAAAACTGTTTTAAAATATGTAGAATTATTTAAATGTAACAAATTATCATAAGTACACAAGAGGTCCAAATACCTTAGATTGTGCACAAGTTAATTAGATTATGTAAGCCTGGTGGTGAAGGAGAAGTTCTCTAATTGACATGTAAATCTATAACAGCACGTGATGTTTTTCAATTAAAAGTCCAGTTAGGATAAAAATCCAGTGACACATTGGACCAATACACTAGTACGGTGTAAAAACAACTATGAAAGCTTATACCAACAGTTAAATATCAAACTAAACTCTACCTATTTAAGCAATGGCTTCAATCTTTTGGGTATCGATTAACGATGATGTCACTGTCATGTTACCCTAGCTGGACTATACGTTTCGGCTTACGCCTTCATCAGAATAATAGAGATGTATACCCTACAACCTATATGAACATCCGTAAACTTTAATCGAGGGATTGTCTCAAATGAATTTTGCCATAATTTTAAGCAGTCTGGTAACATATGTAGTATTTCTTGTTTAGGGGCAAACGTGTTTTGTACAATTATGGCATTTTACATTTAGATCAATCCATTGTACAAATTTAATTACACGTACCTTTTATAAAACCCCTAGTACATATACATGTTAACCAACATAGATCCTAACATCAGCCTAAGAGTATACATCTCTTTTAACACTTTTTTTCTAACTGGCCTGGCCTGTTTACTGCAATAAGGCCAATCCAAATCGTATTTTCGTTTAGCGTCCGCCCTAAGTTCAAAAACCTATCTAGCTATCCAGAGACAAAAACTAAACACTCGAAAAAAACAAGTCATAATGACTTCTTTCATCATCATTATACATGTAGGCTCATGGCTAATAAATATAGCTATCAAGCATTGTCAATCATAATGGCTAACTTAAACAACTTAAAATGTGTTTGTGTAGAAGCTACTGCTCTATAGGGGTTGGGGTCATGATGGTGAATAAGTATGATGGGTATCAAAGCAATATCTCAATGGATTTTGAAGATATAAGAGGTTGTAAATTTTGTTGTTTTTTTTTCTTTCCAAAGATGCCCAAACCTACCCGTCCTCGGATTCTAAACGAAGAAACGATTTTGTATGGCCTAACACAAAATCAAACTTTAGTGACGTTGAACGAACGGGCTTTTCGTGACCTTAAAAGTTTATAATGGCAGTATTCTAATGAGGATGACTACCACTGTCATACCAGCAGTACGAACATTTCTGATCCGAATGGAAGTGGGATTGATTACCAGGGATCTGTAACTCTTACCACTAGACACCTCCACCCCAAAAGAACATCTTTCAGACATGTATATACTCAATTGCAATGAATGACATGCATACATGTACTGGGTGACTTGAACTTATGCAAAATCAATCATAAAGGGGGGGGGGTAATTATGCATGACAATAACACTGAATAAATTGATTAATTATCTTATTACAGGATGTGGAAATCCGATGTTTGTGGAGGATGCAACACGTTATGGTAACATGTTTCGTTTTGGAAACAAAATTAAGTACGTATGTGACGTCTCTGGAACATCTGTGGTAAAAGTTTGTCAAGAAGACGAGCAATGGTCAAACAGCACCTTCGTATGTGAAGTCCCAACTACAACTACACTCGCTCCGACACGTATGTACAGTTGTGTAACAGGGTGCGTAAGCACTAGAAGTTCTTTGTAAGCGGAATTTTAATATGAATAGAATTTTGATGCTAAAAATAGATAAAATGGTCATTCACGGGGATGACTTCGAGCTTTATCGCATTGTTATACCTAAGTTCACCGTTTCTATAAGGTCTCAAATTTTCTGTATTTGTTATATCTTAACACAGCAGGTGTTCGTGCATGTGATGTCTGTAAAATGTCTCCCCGTTACCTCATTTTTGCGTTGTTATGATGTGTAATTATCTATCTTTATACTTATTCACTGAATGTGATCACTTAAGAAACCACACAATGTTTCTCCTTTTTGTGAGAGGCAGTATACAGACTTACTTGAAATATCCTTCTATGGTCACGTAGATGAAACGTATCTAATCTTAGATGGCCAAGTGTTGTCACTTTTTCTGTTTGACTTCGAATATCTAATATACGTAATTGGTAGCTTTTTATAATTTGTAGCCGCACCGTGTGTCCCTGCGATAAGCGTTTCCTACCAGACAGGAACTCTAAGTGATGGCGACAGTTTCACATATTTGTAAGTTGAAAAGGTTACTCTATTTCCATACGATGGTAGTAATTGGCTTACATGTACTTGGCACTTAAACAAGTGTTACTGCGTGTTCTATGAAGTTATGATTTATGTGATTCATATGAGAATGCTATGAACGTGGGTATTGTGATTCTCATATGAAAGCTTTCATACGATTCTCGTATGAACGGATTTGTATATGAGAATCATATGAAATGTTTAGTCACTTTCATATGAGAATGATATGGAAGGATTTGCATAATTATGAAACTTTACATATCAGAATCATCTGCAGATCCTTTTATATGAGAATCATATGTAGTGAAAATACCTATGTAGTATAGACCCTTTCAATTAAGCGATAATCGTATGTACAGAGTTACCTCCCGTAACCGGATGTGACGTCAAACGAGGGCTCTACAAATTAACGACAATATAAACGCAGTAGCGAAGAGATTATTTAATCGCTTTTTTCGTTAATTGCATGTTTTGTAGCTGTTGTTTTTTCAATAAAGATGTTTATAATGTACTAACAATGTATGTATAATATGTTACATGTTATGGATGTGGAGGAAACGTGTGATTTCTCGGATTTTTTTCTGTCAACAATGGTCAATTATCGGGCGTTAATTTCCAAAGAGATCTGTAGTTGTATTAATGTTGTTTTGTAATTCGGTTGATTGTCATGCACATTTCGTACATTAAATTGAGCGTTAGTGCTAAGATACAGTGTATATTTGTACTTTGATAAATGTATATTTTGCCGGGAATATAAAGCGCAAGTATTTTCACCTGGTTCTTTCAATAAGTACTACATCATTACCGCCATTAGACCTAGTTAACTCTGGATCATTGCTATGTCTCATTTCTTTTTATCAATACAATTCACAAGTTATGTGTTGTTTATTATGGATTGTAATAAAACAAAGACATAATAATTTAGGCCTTTGAATAAAACTACACGTATATTAGAGCCACAACTATTTATTGGAATGTCCTATCTGGTTACATACGTGTCATTTCGGGCAAATTCGGCTTAAAAAGCTGTATAAATGACGATTATGATATCAGTTGATTGTTATAAATTAATTTAAAAAATACATTATTTATATACAACTGCTCCTCAAACTAACATCACAATTAACAATATTTTGTTTTTAATATAAGAATTGTAAACCTTAATTCACAAAAAGTGACCTGAACTGCAATTCGAGTGAAGGGAAAAACATAACAAATTAAAGTGAGACAGATAATTAGGTGCTAAAATCCTAATGCATAAATAAAATCTTGTCAGATGATAAGGTGCTAAAACCCTAAAGCATAAATAAATTCTAGGTGCTGTATAATTATATAATGATTTACAATAAACAGCATAGATCCCCTAATATCAAGATAAGCCACCAAGACCATACTCTAAATTAGTTTCACAGCAGGGTACTAATATACAACCAATCAATACTATGTTGTCACCATCTGTCATCTTAATATACATGTACAGTATATTGATCAGTGTTTTACTTTAAATGATTGACATTGATTGATACTTTTAAATCAACGTTTGGGTTACTTTTATAAAAAAGTATAAATTATGTTTATCCAAACCACGGAGGTCTCTCTTATTCCGTGTCCGAACAAAAAGTGTAAATTAATGGACATGCACCTGTATGACTTGTGCTACAATGCTCATTTTGATGTTTCAAATATATTTTATTGCAATATTATTACACGTAGACACCATTTAAAATAAATAAAGCACTTTTCTCATTTACTTGTATATGAATTTCAAATAAACAAAGGTTTCATGATGGAAGAGTAAGATTTGAAACAGACTACATTGTATTGCCAAACAATTTAGTTTTACCTACATACAACAAAATTTTACATAGAATTGATTCTGATTTTAAGTTATTCGTCGTGTGAACTTTTCCGGTGATTCCTTACTTTCTTTGATTGCAGTAAACATCACATCAATGTACTCGGTATAACACTAAACAAGTAAGCACATGCGGACATGTAAAATCCTGCCGCCCGGATTTTAGTACAAACTATATCTAGAAAGAAATTTCCTCCTGTGTAAATTAACGTTTTAATTTCTGGCTGGATAGTCGTACTTTTGAAATGATATAGCTAATATTTTATACTTTTATGATGTGTGATGAATTATTAAAATACACAATTTCTTTATGCTAGTATAAATGTAAGTCAGGTTTCAATGAGTGGATTGTGCGCGCGTGATGCATGGTATTTAGGTTCGAAAAGCATGGCTCTTCTTTTAAAACTTTAATAATATCTTTTAATAATATAATTGTTGGAAAGCTTAGTCTACACAGTTCCTAAAACTGCAAATAATAAACATTTTGAGCAAGTTAAATGCCAATTGTTAAGTATTGAATTCAGTTCTTTATTTTTACATTTTCTCGCCCTTGAAATTTTTGTTCCGAAAACATGGCTTTTTATGTTTTATTATTGAAAATACATTAACAAAAGTTACATTATTAAAAAGTCTATACGGTCTTGTTTTCGTAAGAGTTCTTCTTTTAAAAATCGACAGAGTAAAACGTGATTTACAGCGGTTTAAAGTTGACACATTTTTTATTTCCTTTACACGCTAACGGTAATCGGCTCGTGTATTCGCTTTGAGCCCTCGTTTGACGTCATCAAAGGAAGACAATTTAATTACGGTCTTAATTGAAAGGGTCTATTACTGTTTATTAATGACAAACGTTCCCCTGATTTGTTTGACGAGCATCAGTACGTTTGCCAAGCCTCATGTGTATTTGACATATGTCATTGTTACATGTTGTAGCATATAGATCTGCGTTACGTATTAGCGAATGTGCCCTTCGTCTTCCACGAAAATTATGACACTTGTAGCACAGGCGTCAGGGATAGTTTAACATCCCCACATGTTCATTCATTAGATAAAAGAACAGCCTTAAAAAGTATCTGTCCGCCCCTACACGAATATATATACCGATCGACATGTGTAAGGCAATATACACCCACAGCAAAGATAGGGACTTGTAATGTTGTGCCTATACATGTAGCATGGAATTGATATCAAGTATGCTCTAGTTGGTTTCTAAATTGGATGATTTAGTAGAATTGTAAACGGTAATTGTCTCTTTTGTAGCATAAAATTCCTGCCCATGTCACGAGCACAAGCTTTTGCATATTGTAATTCAACCTGTGGACAATTGGTAGAAGTTGTAACTACGGAAAAACACGCCTTTCTCAAAAACATTCTACAAACGAACACAGGTAAATATTACTTATATTTATCAACGTTTAAAGTGTATAGAGCTATATTCTAAAAGTCATTTAATGTCAAAATAATTACTTGCATCAGTTTTAGTATGAAACTAAACTACCTCAATTGCAAATTAAAACTTTTGATGGGATCCGTGTACTTTGATTCAATCATTGATAATAGACGATTCTTATAGTTTCATAGGGTGTTCTAGAACACTTTCGTATGAAATGGACATTTCGCATGTCCGATAAATCACTGAGAGAGTTTCTGTTGAAACTGAAGCGAAAAATGATCTTATTGATATGAAAGCATACTTTCAGTTTTTGAAACTTTTAAAAAAAATATCGTCCGATATAGCTCTATACACTTTAAGGCATGTTTTCATACACGAATACACTAAATAGCAACCATTGAGTTTTACCCGCCCTTAGCCAGTGAAATGCCACAGCTATAATTGCTCGCTATTTTCGCCACATAACAAATGCCCTGTACTCACATGGCAGTGCGGGACACCGGAAAGGTAGAAGGTTACTATTAAAACATGTCACTTTCCACCCGCTATATCACGTCCTTTCCCGGGATTCCAAAAGAGTGCTTTATTACCAAAAAAGAAGGTCCCATACCACTTGACATGGCCACATTGGCTATTCCTGTCCGATTTGTCATTTTCCAATATCTTTGAAAATTGTATTAAATGTAGACTAACAACATTACAGAATTAAAACAAATTTCTGTATTGCTTTCCAGTGTATAACAACTTACGGTTTTATATAGATGGAACTTATGACTCAACAGATAAAGAATGGTATACAAACAGTGGAAATATTATCCCAAAGTCGGCGTCATTTTGGCAAAATTCGGACTCACATGATGGCGGACATGGCTCGATTTGCGTGACCATGGTAGAACACTCTTTCGCCTTAGAGGACAATAACTGCGCAGATAACTACCGTGTAATATGTGAACAAGTATGAAATGAATAAAATAAGTAGTTGGTGACGTCAAAGCAAACATCGAAGTCAAGCAACCATTCGTCCCAAGTACAATTCTTGTACATTATTTTGTATCACTCATTTCTTATTTATGTATGAGGGATGGTCCAAAATAACGTGGACTTTCGCTACAACTTACGTGTGTGTAAATTGATCCTTTACCAGCTTTTATCATCATTAATCGAAATATGTCCGGCCTATTCCTTAACATTTTCTAGGAAAAAGAATTATTCAGTGAAAAGATACATGCGGTACAAGAGCCGTCAGTGACGGGTGATGCTCCACATGGGATGTTTGTCACAGAAGCAATACTCCAGAATATGCAAAAGAGAGTTATGGTTCTTAGCCATTGCACTTTCCCTCAATGAGATCTTTTTACCTATGAAGTTTCAAATTGATATATCTAATAATGTTGAGTTATGGCATAGACAGGAATTAGGTATGAAAAATTACAAAGGGGAATAACTAAAAAAATATGTAATGAAGAGTCATGGTTCCTGTGCACTGCACTGCCATTCGATGGGATATATTCACCTATGAAGTTTCAAATTGATATCTCAAATACTGTTGGAGTTATGGCTCGGACAAGAATTAAGAATGAATAAAGTATGAAAAATAACAAAGGGCAATAACTTCAAAAACGGGTCATGTAGAGTTGTGGTTCTTGAGCACTGCACTTCTACTCATTGAGATATATTCACCTATGCAGTTTCAAATTGATATCTCAAATACTGTTGGAGTTATGGCCCGGACAAGAATTTTCGGGGAGCATAATAAAATGGTCACTACCTGCAACCCGGCGCACGTCAGCGTTGTTTTCATGACGTCTTTGACGTTGTGTATTGATGCTCGCCACTGTAGCAGCTTTGGACATGTTCATTTCATTGGTGTCTTATATGTGATACAACTATGCTAATTATTAATGAAGTATTAAACATTTTAACTTTTGAGATTGACTTGTGCAAGATATCATTCGTGTACGGCTCTATAGCGATCAGCTAATCACATAATAGGCAATCAAAGGTAAGCGCCAACGCATAGCCGATAACGCTGTAGTTTCAATTTCATCCGCGATGTTTACGCTCTCCTGTTTTTGTCGGTCAATATAATGACGATGTCAAATAAAAAAAATAAGAGCTTAGCGCATAGGACATATTTTATTAGTCTGCCCAATCATTTTTAAGCGACATTGTTAATATTTTTTCCGAGATAATAGCAAATCTTTATTATTATGAGTATTTCATACAGTTTTGTCGACGTCATTTTAACGTAAGTTAAAGAGGTGGCACCGCGAAAAATTAATGTGTACGTGGGTTGTCCCAGAATACCGTATAATCCTGTAATATCTTAAAAACTATCAAGTACCGTATGCCCAAATTATAATCGACGTTTAGAGAAATTATTTCTTGACACACTAGCCAAGTTTCATGATATATCTTCCAAAAACATTAAAATTGTGTACATTTAACGAGTACCAGGTGAGGCTTTACGGCCGACAGAACGTCAACGTCAACACTCGCCAACGACGTCACGCTACCTCAGTTTTCCAAAGAACTCCCATTCGTGGGCTTTACATTTTAAAACTTATACGCCGAAATTGTTATCAACTCTTGGGAAATACATTTTTTTACATACTGTCGAAAATTCATTAAATATTTTTCAAAATGGACAGCTTGAGTTGACATTCTGTGCGGATAGTGTAGGAAGCGATCTGACGTAAGTTTTTGTTTTGATCGGTCCGTCTGATGACTTTTGTTCCACTTCCTTTCTGTGCCAAACAAAACGCCGGGGAATCTTAAAAAACAACTGCCGAATTACCCTGATGTATTGTGCTGTGGATTTTACATAATTTATCGTTCCTCCGTAAACTATTCTATGTTATATACGGTATAACACAATGGTTAGGAAATGGCAGTCACTCCGTAACGTCGTCTGACGTCGTGATTTTTTATATTGTAACGCCAACAATGTTGCTACATTACTTTATTAATTCATCAAATATGACATCATCACTATGAATCATTGTATAAAAACTCACCAAAAGATGCCAATTATTCTTATATTTAGTTTGGCGCGATGCGACTAAAACTTCTTAAGTTTAATTGTCATTAAATATTTAAATTCATTTTTGTGATACATACTTTTTTCGTGCTGGGCCGTAAACCGTTACCATGGGTTACAAATACATCCATTTATCGAATACAACGTATACTGATATAAAATAATTTCGTCAAATACACGTGCTATGGTTGAAGAAATGTCCATGCAAAATTATAAAACTATATCATTATGTTGGAGTAAATAAATCAAGAATTATACGCTATTCTGGGACAACCCTCGTATGTTCAAAACGCACAGTTCCAATGATGTCAAAGTCTGACTGGTTAAGTTTGGCGCATTTCTTACTTGCACTTATATAATTGCATAAATTATGTAACTTGAGAAAAGTTTATTGCGAACTACCTTTAGCACGATTCCGCTACGTTTCTTTTTCTGTAAGGTACCTGAACAAGCATCCGGCTAAATGTATATATGCCTGTTAGCAATATCAAGCGAATATCTTTTGTGTGTACGACACCGATTTACAATGTAGAAGATGTCATGTACGTAAGTTCCCATTGTGGCTGCCATTTCTGTCTGATATGCAGTGACTGGCATTACAAAATAATTTGTTATTATATTTTTTAATTAGACACTAAATATACAGGTCTGGTAATTAGCAATCATTTGAAGATCACGCCTGAAAATCGTGGTTTCAAAGCCTGATATTCCACTTTTCAATATAGACGAAGAAGGAAACTTACTTCAGGATTCAAAAATATGAAATCTAACATTAGCCTGAAAAATACCTGGCCTGATATATACTAGCACATAAAAACGACACGAGGTTCTAAAATTGAATATACTGTATGTTTATTTTCCCTCCAAAACTAACTTTATATGAAAAACTATGTACAGAGTGACTCCATTGTAAATTAACAAATTCAGAAATGGACAGTTCCAAAGTGTATCCAAATACAACCACTAGTTCACAATATGCACACCATCTAAAGTTCAGTAGTTCTTTAGTTATGTAGTAAATTCTTCCCTTCGAACGTTCGAAAACCGTAGATCCGGAAATCCACATACAATGTATATAAATCCACCACCACAAGACTAAGGATATTGTACACTATCACTACTGTTTATATATCGTTGAATCACATAGAAAACACAAAAATAACTCCATAACAGCTATAAAAACTTCCTTCCAAAGCAACTGTTAGTAAGTACACCAGCAGACTTCAAGAAACGCCAATCTACAGATACCTTGAGCACATAATCACATCTGAAATACATGAAAATAAGTGGTGTTATTTAATAAAACATTTACTAGAATTGCTACAAAATGCAAAATGCAGTAGCATTATAATACTCACACAGCACCGCGAGGACTCAGTGCAAAGCTATATGGTACATGCCTCTATAAATTGATGTACAATGTAGTAAACACCGTTTTCCACCGAGTCCTTGAGTCCGGTTTGTCATTGAAACCAGGTTGTTGAGCAAAATAAGCATGTAGGCTACTTTTGAATATTTCTGATACACTGACGTTTATGTGGTCATATATTTCATTTCACGATCTTATTCCAAATAAACACATTGGGCGGAAACTGACTTTCTATTTTTAGAAACAGTGTAGCGATCGTGACCCCACACGAGTTTCATTATCAACCCATATTAATAATTATCTGGGAACGGATTTCCTATCTTAGTAATAGTAATCCCACCTACTGTCCCAATGGTACATTCATCATGTTCACTAGGGCGGTTTCAATATCTATCCCTTAGGCTTTTAATTAGAGAATAAGGATATCCAATCACATTGTATATTACTGACCACGTTTTTAGGTGTGATTTGATTGGTTGTCCCTATTATCCTTAATTCAAGTAAGATCAATATTGAATACCATCCCAGATGA
This sequence comes from Spisula subtruncata, assembly GCA_963678985.1. Classification (NCBI taxonomy): domain Eukaryota; kingdom Metazoa; phylum Mollusca; class Bivalvia; order Venerida; family Mactridae; genus Spisula; species Spisula subtruncata. Next base: position 24,200,734 of record OY787676.1, on the reverse strand, counting down.
AAAAACAAGACTTGTATTCACTTAAACATTATGCTCTGGTGGTAGCCTTGTCCATAATAACAAACCAAGTCAATCAACTTGAAAGTTGTGTAACAAACGGACGAACAAACGGACGGGCAATCGGACAGGTGTATCACTATATGCCACCGAACAGCTGGAACATAAAATATGAAGCGGTTCAAAGATGGAGTCCCTGCTGAGAATGGAACAAAGGCCATGTCGATACGAGGCCATGTTAGTTGTCCACTCAGTCTCTGTCGAGCTCGAAAAGCAAAGCTGTCGAGTGACTCACTTGATCAACATGGCGATGAGGCACACAAATGTGGAATACGGACACGAACCGTCGAAGAATCTAAATTTAAGCTTAATCTCACAGAACAACTTATTCTGAGTTTACCGCTCAAATTATAACTAAAATCAATATTAATTAGGGAAGATTTGAAAACCTCAAATTATACCAATCTCATTAAAATGTATAGAGCTATATCATGTATATTCTATCAGTCATTCAATGTCGAAATAATTACTTGCATCCTTTTTAGTATGGAACTAGACTACCTAAATTGCAAATTATAACTATGGATGGGTTCCGCGTACTTTGATTCAATCGTCGAAAAATAGAATATTCTTATTGTTTCATAGAGTGTTCTAGAACACTTTCGTATGAAAATGGACAGTTCGCATGTCCTATAAATCACAGAAAGAAGTTCTGTTAAAAATGATGCGAAACATGATCTAATGGATATGAAAGCATAATTGTTTTCAGTTTCTGGATTTTTAAAAAAAATATCTTCCGATATAGCTCTAAACACTTTAAAATCAGTTACTCACGCCGCTTTGCCTTAGGAATATTTTACTGTTTAGTCAAGATTAGATATGAATGCACTTACCATATAATTATAATGAACGACAATATGAGATTTCATATTACTCTTGGTAGTAAAGCCCTTTCCACAGATAGTACATTTAAACGGTTTCTCTCCTGTATGTACTCGCATGTGACGTTCCAAGTCCGCATTCGACGTGAATGATTTCGCACAATTAGGGTACGTGCATTGATGTTTATAACTCTTTTTGTCTGAAACAAATACGAACATGTTTAAATACAAAAAATGAAAGAAAACACACTAAGCAGATACTTTTTATTAGACCCTGTCAAACAATAAAGGCTTGTAAAACATGCATGCTTCAATGGCAGCACAATAAGCAGAAAGGATAAAAGTCACATTGATCTTGACTTTTGGCCTTCTGACCTTAAAACCAACATGGGTCAACCACTGTTGTTGGCCAACCTCCATGTCAAGTTTGAAAATCCCAGGCAAAACGTTCCTATGTTAGTTAAAGGAAACCATTTGGTTTACCGACTGCCCGACCAACATATGCAAAGTACTATACCCTCTTAGCAAAGATGGGACATTATACTAGTGTAGTTCTGGTGACATGCTGAAAAGAGGAGACAGGTAGGATTCTCTAAATGTTATTTGAAAGGTTGTATGCCCTGGAAACGTATGTGGAGACTTCTGGCACAATGCTAGCAAGAGATGTTCGCAAAATACGTATGCCCCCATGGCAGCCCTTTAGTCGAAAATAGTAAAGGTCATTTTCTGTTCATATGCGCTAAACTTACTATGATCATGCCTTCTCATAAAAGCGCCGCAAAACGGCGTTTTGATGTCATTTTGTTGCTAGGTTACGGACTTCATTTAAGGTATAATTGTCAAAGTTCAAGTATTTTTGTTTTCTCTCGATCAACATCGCGAACTACCTTAAGGCCGGTGACGTTGGTGTTACGTTTCTTTTAACAGGAACAAGGTTTCTGAACATTGAAAATAAAATTTCACTGTTATTCTTACTATTATTTTCACTAATAAACGTCTAAATCCATTGATAGCTATAATAAAAATATACATGTACGATGTATTAGTTAGCAATATCAAGCGAATATCTTAAAATTGTGCGTAAGACTCCGATTTAGAAGATATTGAGGGTTTAATTGTCCGTTGTCGCTGTCTTGTATGTCTGATGTATGGTGACTCGCATTGCAAGGTAATTGTTTATTATATATTTTAATTTGACATAAATTATATACATAAAAACGACATGAGGTCCAAAAATTGAATACATGTACACGTTTATCTTTTCTCCACCAATTGCTTATTAAAAGCAATGTACAAAATAGTAGTGACATCTCTGTGAGTTGATAAAATTGAAAAAATGCCAGTTCAAAAGGGTATCGACATAAATAAAACCACTAGTTCACAATATTTACACTAGGTAAAGTTCAGTAGTTCTGTAGTATAGTATTCCACCCAAAAAACTCGAAAACCGTAGATCGGCAAATCCACATTCCAGCACCACAAGAATAAGGATATTGTACACTATCTCTACTGTTTATGTCGCGTTGAATCACATAGGAAACAGCAAACTATCTCAATAACATGTATAAAACACTTTTTTCAAAACAGCTGTTTGTTAGTACACCTCCAGGCTTTGTTTTAAGAAACGTCGATCCACAGACATCTTGTCGAAGAACTCTCGGGGGCACACAATCACATCTGAAATGGAATAAATGTATGTGATGTTATCACAGGGCTTAATTAAGAGTGAGCTGTGACCTTGACAGTTGTCGGCCAACCTGGTACAAACTTGATATTGCAGGTCAGCTCAGTGTGTCACAAATTTGTAATAAGTTTTTTGCAATTTGGCCCAGACATTTAAAATTGGATATAAGTTGAAAGCCTTAAACCTTGAACGTTGAGCAGTGGTCTTGAGCCCACAAGGGAGAAACACGAACATACAAACCATCGATTAACTCACTTGATAAGTCAGATGACGAGGCGGACCAAGATCTTGACCTGATCTTTTCAATTGTTCGAATCTCAGTAGAAACTTTAATCTCATATCAAATAGTGTCAGGATTGCTTTTGTTGATTTTCACTAGATGTTGCAAGACTCAAAATTGGCATCACAAAACAAGCACTATTCTATTTTTATTGTTGTTAAATGCGTCTCAAATTAAGACTCTATCAAACCTCATACTAAGTATTTGAGAAGCTTTGACAGCCTGATACACGTAGTATCAATCTCAATCAGTTACTCGCACCATTTCGCAATATGAAGATCATTCCATTGCACTTTCAATTTTGTCAGATTGGATATAATATATGCCAAACCAAAACCCCGTAACTCAATTTTGGCGCGAAAACTTTTTTTTGCAGCATCCGCATCTGCTAGACGTCCCACGCATTTCTGTCTTGTCGCCATCTAAGTAACACAATTGGCTCGCACCACTTTGCAATAGGAAGATCATTACATTGCACTTTCACTAGTGTCAGATTGGATTTAATATATGCACTTACCATATCGTAATTGTAATGAACAACCATATGATATTTCATATTACTCTTGGTAGTAAAGCCCTTTCCACAGATAGTACATTTAAACGGTTTCTCTCCTGTATGTACTCGCACGTGTCGTTCCAAGTCCGCATTCGACGTGAATGATTTCGCACAATTAAGGTAAGTGCATTCGTGTTTATGGCTCTTTTTGTCTGAAACAAATACAAACATAAAATTTTCAGAGTTTTTTTTACAAAATAACCATAGGGCATTCAGCCCATAAGATAACAAAACATAATTATAATGCCAAGCAATTTCAGCAATTACAAATCGGAGAAGGTTAGTAATGAGCACATTTACCACAAATATGAATTCAGAATAAGATCCCTATTAGGCCAACTCGAATGAGAACTACAACAACAAACTATCACTTAGAATTAAAAGGGCAATTATTAAGTGAAAATTGATAAGAGCATATTTAACGTGCTGCCTATAAGCACAATAGGTTTGGTGCTAATGAGACACGTGAAGCTTCGCTAAAATTGACAAATCGCTGGCTTAGATTGAGCAGGTCTACTTTCGACATTATAAGACTGATACATGTATATTTAAAATCAAGTGTGATCATTTTGGAGTTTTTGGACATCATTATGTTCGTCTCTTTGAACTCTTTCATAACACCCAACTATTTAAATGTGAGATGAATACACATAGAGTAAATCGCAAATTCGTTGCAAGCACATTAGGCAATGGCCATAGTAACACATTTTTAAATACCAAATGTATTGAAAGATTCACGCTAGAAGAGAATGCTCATTGCTGGAAACTGTAGGAATGGGGAATCCATATTGAGTGCTTCAGCTAGGTGGTTTAAGAAGGGCGGAGTTAAATCAGACCAACCGATCAGCGCCTTTCTGAAATAAAGGACCATCCAATGGATGTTGCACAAAATAACAACATATGTTTTTTATAAATTACCTTGGAACATATTTTATTTTGAATCACCCAAAGGTACAGTTTGAAACTAAACTGTCTAAACAAACAGAACAAAAACAGAACGACAACAAAATATGGCCATAGTCGGCATACAAAATTACAACAACCATGCGAAAGCAACATCTAGGTACTATACAAAAATATTACCCCGATCCTGACGTGTGTGCATGAGTATATTTCAAAGTGTGTTAGAAATAATTCCCTGACAAAAATAGTGCCTAATCGGTTCAATAGATCAGTACACACACACACTTATTAAAATCCACAGTAACATATGTACACTTCATCAGCTAATACAATTTCAGAGGATCCGATTTGAATCGTTTCGAGTAATTAAATGGTTATATTTTTTGTCTTTTTATCACTTCAGTTTGGTAATTCTGTTCCTCTTCCTCTATGTCCACCTGCGTAACCGTTGTACCAGCTCACTAAGGCAAAACTTACGGCAGCTGAAATATATTATTACAATAATTTAATTGATTTAAGACATATGCACCTGTGTTTTGTCTTCGAAAGAAGAACGCTCATGAGTTCGGATGTGTAGTAATTACATCACGGGTGCGTAAAAACAAGTAAATCAATGTATTCATCCGAGCAAGTGATCGTTCTTTATTAAAGATGAAACACATGTCTATTATTTCTATTCTAATAAACCCAATATTCCTCATTTTACTACACCCCAAGACATAAAAACCGCAGCATTATTTTTAATGGAAGTTATTTCACGGAATTAGTGATTATTTGTCTTACAAGTTTAACGATATTTCATACAAAACTCCATTTTCATTATGTGTACATAGATGCAACTACCGGCTATGTTAGAATACTGTAAAATCAATTAATTTCAATGGGACTAAATTTTGTGGTTTTGGTGTTATAATAATTATAACAAGACTATTGCCAAGCAATGAAAGTCCCCTACCGGTAGCCAATTGTAACAGGGTAGTGTGAGGTTGGCGCCGTTAAACTAGTTTAAGCCTCCTACAGTTCTCACCAGACCGTTCCAATGTGTTTACCTTCGGAGTATTTTGGTTTGTTTTACGTTTTAGGCTCCGAACAAAATTTAAGTATGAAAATTAACAAAGGAATTAAGTAAGGGAGAGTTATGGTTCCTGTGCAATGCACTTCTCCTCATTGATATCTATCTTCATGTAAAGTTTCAAAATCATATCTCTTTTGGAATTGGAGTTATGCTCCGGACAAAATTTAAGTAAGAAAATTAACAAAGGGGAATAACTCAAAAATTAAGTAAGGGAAAGTTAGGTTCTTGTGCACTTACTACACTTCTCCTAATTGATATCTATACACATGTAAAGTTTCAAAATCATATCTTTTTTGGCAATGGAGTTATGCTCCGGACAAAATTTAAGTATGAAAATTAACAAAGGGGAATAAACCAAAAATTAAGCAAGGCACATTTATTGTTTTTGTGCACTGCACTTCTCATCATTTATATCTATCCTCATGTAAAGTTTCAAAATCATATCTCTTTTGGTAATGGAGTTATGCTCCGGACAAAATTTTAGTATGAAAATAAGCAAAGGGGAATAACTCAAAAATTAAGTAAGGCGGAGTTATGGTTCTTGTGCGCTGCACTTCTCCTAATTGATATCTATACACATGTGAAATTTAAAGTCATAGCTTGCTTAGTTTTGAAGTTATGCTCCGGACAAAAGTGTGACGGACTGAAGGACTGATAGAGCGCAAACCATAAGTCCTCTCCGGTTTCACCGGTAGGGGACTAAACATAACGACTTAATTTATAGTGGATAACCAATTTTCAATATGGTCCACTTTATGGGGTAAAAAATGCCATTTCGTAGGGACTTAATTTCAAGGATACATTGTCCATTATTTAAATCATGTGCCATATAACCCATGAATATTCGTGGGAATGATTTAATTTCGTGGTTAAGATCATCCACAAAAGTAACCCCCCCCCCTTGCATAAAATTATTGGAATAAACAATCGTATTACTAATGAGTTACTCACCAAATGTTTGTAATGAATGAGCATGTGTTTCTTCACAGTGCTTTTTAAGTTGAACGCCTTGCCGCAAACTTCACATGCAAACGGTTTCTCACCAGTATGTATTCTCAGGTGTCGGTCAAGGTCAGACTTTCCATAGAACTGCTTTCCACAATATTTACACCTGTACCGTTCCTCTGAAAGAAAATACACAATAATAGAGAGTTTGGCATCATAATACTTTATTAAAACACTTGAAGTTTATATCGTATTAATAAAAGAAAATTACATCAACTTATAAGAGCTACAAGTTTATTACCAGGGCAGAATAAAAGAAGAGCGGGACAAAATAATTTCAACACACCCATACAGTTTCACATTATGATTTATTTTCACAAATGTCTACATATATACAATGACACAATCCAGTTGAATATTGTACAATATATGGATTACACACATAGCAAACATTTCATGTTAAAAGACACACAAAAGCCCCCCCTCCCCCCCGGGGATTGGACATGTTAATTTTTAGAGGAACTTCTGATAGTGGCGGGCAATAAACACATGGTAGGCTCTAAATTTGACAGATGTCATTTTGTACTTCACACATGCACACAAATGCTAAATAATATACAATAACAACTCAACATATTCTCGATCATGAGTGGCAATGGGCCAATCATGCATAACAGAAACAAGACCTCGAAATTCCTTTTTTCATGGCAGTCAAGAATATTTTAGTTACAGAGACCTTGGCCCCACTTGCAATCCCAAATGAGATTTTTTACAAAGCTTCATACACTAACAGATGTAGGTGGAGAGCAGCTATGACAGCCGTATGCATTGAAGAGTGCGAAGAGGACTAAGTAAGAGCCATTACTTAGTGACATTACTGTACGTTAATATATAGTCTGTAAATACTTCATTTTAGCACACTTAGGTTATATTACAAGTGTCATCATGATTTCTCATTCCTTACCCAGGTTATCCACCGGAACGAAAAGTGGACGCCCGCCGATCCACCCGCCACTGAAAAATCGACAATCTATTAATACGTTTTGTTGTTGGATAATCTCGGTAATAAAACAAGTCGTATTAGTAAATCACATTAAAGTTAAACATAGAGTTGTCAATCTTGAACGAGCATTGGTCGGGAGTTTCAAAAATAAGCCCATCGAGAAAATGGTAATACAAAGCATAAAAGTCAATGAACAAATGTTTATACAAAAGTAACTGAAGTATGTTAAAATGGTAGTATTCATTTTATAACCGATGGATAATGTTTATGCAAAAGTAACTTAAGTATGCTACAATAGATTATTTATAGACTTAAATTAACGTACATTAATGGCACATATAACTTTCCCAACGTACCACTTCTAGTTACTTATCACTTGAAATCTACTAGATGATATCGTCACACTCAAATCAATAGTTTGTGTTAACTTGATAAAACATTTAGCGTTTCTTCACAATACCATATTACTTTCATATTTTAGCACCCAACATTCACATGTCACATAATATTCTGTGTAACGTCAGTATATCCAAGCCTGTCACTGAAAAACAAACAAATGTGCAACAATTAATTATGTATACAACTGTTAATCAGCAGATAGTAGAGATTCGATGAATAAAAAGTTTTAAAACGCGTATGACACTCATAGCTGTACAAAAGTCGAAGATACATTCTTATACATAAGTTCATAATTTTGGATATTGCACGAGGACAATACGAACTGACAATGTGGCGGATTTATGTGCCTTTACGTGACTATCAGCAGTACAGATATAACAAATAAACCAAATGGAAAGATTAAAAGTGTTTTGCCGAGAAGTAACATAAAGTATATTACAGTCTTTCTATACAGTATCAAAAAACTCCTGTGTGCACATGGACAACAAGTCCGAAGGTATGTGTGTTGTTTGTATGCTTTTATTCATCCTTGACATATATGGACGGAGTTAGTCATTTTAGGTATTGGTGTATAGTACAGATACAGGAGGTGTACTCGTTCCAGAGGCACCACTGGTTCTTTTGCATGCCAAATATATAGGACATAATACATACTATGTTTATTTAAAGTTTCACCCGAAAGACTATTGGTAAGAGTCACGAGAAGACGGTTTTGTGATATGGAAATGAATGCCTCTGGTTTAATAAAGAACACAGGGTAGTATTGAGATAAACAGTTCTTACCCTAGATGAACCACTGTATGTGCTTTCATATTACTTTTGATTGAAAAACGTTTCCCACATATTTCACAACCAAAGGGTTTTTCACCAGTGTGTGTCCGCAGATGTCGGGTCATATCTGTCTTCCGTTGAAAGGTTTTGCCACAAAACGTGCATGCTCTTTGCATTACTTTGTAGTCGAGTGTGTCTGTAATAAAGAGAAAAAAGAAACTATCAATAATGGAGACAAAAGGTCCATGTTGAGGCCCACATGGAAGATCTGGAAACCGATTGTTCTAGCCTCGTTAAATAAAGGCGTTACTCACTTACTTACTTACTAAAAGAAAGGAACTAAACAGGACAGAATACTGAAGGCCTAGACAAAAAACCTCAACTCACTCATATAGTAACACATAATGTTTTATTTTCACAAAGGTCTACATATCTACAAGGACACAATCATGTTGAATATTGTACATTATATTAACACGCACGCACATAGCAATCTCTTCATGTTTAGAAGTTGCACAATGACAAACAAATGCTATGTTCTTCTAGGGACTTCGGATGTTCACTTTCGACGAGAAGCATAATCTTTTGACCTTAAATATATGGACAAATAAGGGAAAGTAGGTACATGTAATAAACATCACAAATGACATTGTGATGTACATACATGTATCACAAACATGTAAAATTTAGAAGTTTTATTACTTAAAGCTATATTAGACGATATTTTTTTAAGTTTCAAAAACTGAAAAACATTTATGCTTTCATATCCATTAGATTATTTCGCTTCAGTTTTAACAGAAACTCTCTCTGTGATTTATTGGACATGCAAACCGTCCATTTTCATACGAAAGTGTTCTAGAACACCCTATGAAATGATAAGAATCGTCTATTTTTCGATGATTGAATCAAAGTACACGGAACCCATCCAAAGTTTTAATTTGCAATTAAGGTAGTCTAGTATCATACAACAATGCAAGTAATTATTTTGACATTGATTGACTGTTAGATATATAGCTCTATACACTTTAACATTCAACAATTACAACTGAACATACGAATGGCAAGAGCTTTGCCAATCATGCAAAATATTATTTACGTATGAAAGGGACAACAAAATAAAACTTGTAGTATTAATAGTTAGCCACACTGTTATAGAGACTCGGTTCTAAGCTCGGAGTTTCAGACAATAAACACAACGCATAATAACGGATGGGTAAAAGTATATATACAAAAGTCACATGGATTGGATTAAAGGGCGCATCTTAAAGATTTATTGACTAATATTACTTATTGAGTAAAACTGCAGTAACAACACATGTATTCTAATAACCAATCACTGGAAATGATATCGTCACACTCTGTCAATAGTTAGTGCATTTACAGATTCTTCACCAATACCATATTGTTTACGTATTTTAGCACCCAACAGAATAGATTCTACTGTCACATATTAGTCTGTGTAACATCAGGATATCCAAGCTTGTCACTGAAAAACAAAACAAATTTACAAAAACTATAGTACGTTCCCCATCCGGGACGCGCTAGTCATTTCTTTCCGTCATGCGCTACGCGTATGGAAAGGTTGTTACTTGCTCGACAATGCTCGTGCAAGAGCAAACAATCTCTATACGATACAATGTACATGGTCTTCACAATTATAGTTAATTATGGCAAACGCATCTAGTGTCAAAATGGTTTCAAACTATTTTAAACTAGAGAAAGATAAATTACGGTAAATAAAATCAAGACTGCGTTCAGCAAACGCTTATGTCCCGGTGGTAGCATTGACTATCATAACTAGCTAAGACATACAACTTGGAAGTTGTGTAACGGACGTATGGACGAACTAACGAACGAATAGAGGTTAATCACTATATGCCGTTAAACAGTGGAATATGACCAATAGCTACTGAGATATTATGCAAATTTTAAGTGTAAAAAATCAAAGGGCCATAACTCCCTTACAATTTATCCAAGACTTGGTACTGATCATTCACGCTAAATTTCATTGAAATCCAACCAATGGTTACTGAGAAATAACGCGGACAAAATTTGTACGGACCAACAAAGTAACAAAGCAAGCAAGCAAGCAAGCAAGCAAGCAAGCAACCAACTGACCGACCGACCTCCAGGATGACTCCAACATAGCCCCTATATACCCTTTGTTTCTGGGGTACCATAAGATGCTTTCTTGCATATACTAAGAAAGTAACTAGACTGTGGACATGCTCAAAGTCCGGAAAAGCCCATTTTAACTTATACATTGTGTATTTAAATAACCAACGACAGCACAATCCTTTATAGCAATTAATAAACTACATGTACAAGGAACGAATCCTTTTGTGCAGACATAACAGAAACTTAAAATATTTCGTAGGCTTAGAATGAGAAGCCCGTAACTACTACTTACGACCTTAAACGACTGATACATATTTGAAAGTTACATCATGAGCCTATTTTCATAAAACGGATGAGAGGGGTTCGTCTGGTATAATTCGGAGATAAATGTAAGAAGACACCCTTCTTACCCTAGATGAACCACTGTGTGTGCTCTCATGTTTCCTCGGGTAGAAAAACGTTTTCCACATATTTCACAACCAAAGGGTTTTTCACCAGTGTGTGTCCGCAGATGTCGGGTCAGATCTGTCTTCCGTTGAAAGGTTTTTCCACAAAACGTACATGCTCTTTGCATTACTTTGTAGTTGGAGGTGTTAAGAAGATCTGAAAAGAAAGAGAAAAGAAATTTATAAGTAATGGAATAAAGGAAAGGAACATAACAGGACAAAATACTGAAGACCTAGACAAAATAATCTTAACACTCACATACAACCAACACTGAGCTTGGGAGTTTAATAAGAGAATCGACGACTCTGGGTTGGTATTCACAAAGAATCTTAAGTGAAAACTTAGAATTTTCTAGAAATCTCAAATTTTCCTTTAGTGTATCAGCTAAACAGGAAAATCAAAATTGAAAATTATTTACATTGGTTAGAAGCATTATGTAAAGAGCTACAATAATCATATAGAAAACATGGGTTATTATTTGTTTCTTGGGAAATATGCACAACTCAATATTTTAACTTAAGTCAAAATATTTTAAGTTTTCCCTTAAGATGCTTTGTGAATACCACCCCTGGATGACAAAAGGTGCTTCGAACTACCGGTTACTTACTAAATAACCATTGTGTCTGTGAGTGACTGTATGCTTGTTTGCTTGGCTTGCTTCATGTTCCACATGTGAGGATTTCATTGTATATCATGCCCTAAACGTGTCGACATTTAACTATGTTTGGAGGCTGTTTCAAGACTACATCATTCTGCTCTTCACATTTATGAACTTTTGTACTTGAGTTTCAAAAACGTTTTGGTTAACATTTCCAAAGGGACGGGCGAACGGACGACAGGCAGGACAATCAACATATGCCCGCCCTTTCAGTTGATGCCGGAAATATAAATACGTCCATTGATATTAGGAAAAATTATTTAAATTTATTCCTGGTACTTACATATCGATGGCTTAGAATGAGAAGGTCGTAGGTACTACTTGCGACCTAATAAGACTCATATGTATTTGGAATCTGCATTACAAGGCATTCCTTATGAGCCTATTTTCAAACAAAATCGGAATTTGTCATGTTGACCAAACTGAAGTAAGTTAAGGTTAGTTTATATGACAGTTTGGCTTGTTTTCTTAAAATGTTGATTTTGTAGTTACGACCTTCTCATTCTAAGCCAGCAATATATACAAGTATATTCGTATTACATACCGAATCATATTAAACATCATATTGGTTATAAACAATCATTCTATACTTCAATTGTGAATGTAACATGCACAACATACTAAAACATACATATAATTAGAAACATAAGTATATTGCGCTCTATAATTATAGAAAGCAATTATTACAAAAGCTCAACTAATCACATGAAGGTATCGGGCAAGGCAAAACAAATACTAATAAGACAAAAAATAAGATAAAAATGATACATTAAATTTTGGTATAATTTAAAATAAACTTTGGTAAAAACATATTTTAACTAAAGTCTATTTCAAACCTTTTACAACTACATAATTATAATGTCAAATACCAATTAATCAAGTGCAGGTTATTGGGATAAATTTCCAAAACACTTCAACATCATGGACAAAACAGGTCAAAATTAAATTATATGCCTCTATATCATACACAAGGTTGTTTCTGTGATATGATCTAGTGACCTAGTTCTTTTACGCACTGATGACCGTATATCAAACTAGGCCTAGATTTTACAAGCAAATAGCGGACAGACAAACAACAGATGGGGGAGTGATCCCAAAAGTTCATAAAGATAAAAAACACACACGTAGATATGTCTCTATTAAAATGTGAAAGAGTTTATCAACACAAACATGTATTTCAGTCATGTGCAGGATTCTCGTCGTTTATAAGTTCCTGCTCTGAATGGCTTTTCATATGCCTCGAAAGACTGGATTGATGTTTAAATGCTTTTCCGCATTTAATGCACCTACGATCAGAGGTCACTCTATGGGAGGCAAGGTGCTCCTTCAGTGCAGTACGTCGGTAAAACCCTTTTCCACAAACATCACACACGAAGGCACCTTTCATTTTTTCATCTCTCTCATGAGCATTTAGTTGGTGTAGCGTTGCAAACATCTTTCCGCAATTTGGACAACCATGACACTTTGGACCAGAGTGGTGGCTTGCTTTATGTCTCTTCAGATGATCAGCATCCTGGATAATGAAAAAATTACAGCCAAGACTTTTTTATCAACTGAAACACATAATTGAAACATGGGAGGTAACTCTGGATAGATATTGGACTAGATAATTAAAACCATGATGGTTTGTCTTTCAACTGCATTCATCCCTTAACGTTAGACATATTGACAATATGTGATCATTAAAAAAAGAGAGAAGTTTTGAATGTTAAATCAAGGTACGCTTGTTTGGAACCCGCTGCATAGTGAATATATTGGTATCCCAAATATGAATGATTTGCAGTGTTTTTGACACATAAACGCAAGGTCTCATTCAAATGGCCATTATATGACTCTTGAAATAATCTTAGGATAAAAGCTATTGACAATTTCCACTACTTTTGTTTGGTTCCAGTATGGTGTCAGCCCAATGGTGGCAAATAGTAAAGGTCACGGTGACCTTGACCTCTGAACGTCTGACCTCAAAATAAATAAGGGTAGAGTCCATATGATCTTCTTTTGCTTATAAGTCAACATAAACGAAAACCATTTGGTCTCACATACTAACTGACCATTCAAGACAGAAAAAAATGTGTAAAGCAATAAGTTATACCCCGAGCCCTCGTCAAAAGATCATCATGAATCGGTGGTTTGTCAATTTGAAAAACAAATAAGCTGGTTAAACGAAAATGTCATCAAAGAAATTTAGGGAGCATAATAACACAATTTGACTGTATACAAATGGTTGGCTAAGAATGAGAAGGTCGTAAGTACAAAATCAATAGTTTGAGAAAACAAGAAAAAATGTCTGAAATTTACTCTTTACTTACGGAAAAAACAAGCTTTAACAACTTCATTTTAGTAAACATGACACGTTCCGAGCTACATGAAAATAGGCTCACAAACAGAGCCTTATGATGCTGATTTCAAATATGCATTGATCAGCCTTATAAGGTTATAAGTAGAAGTTACGACCTTCTCATAATAAGCCAACAAAATGTACTAACTTGAAATTCTTTCCCACAACATCGGTACTTTCCTGTCTTGTTATGCACGACTTGTATGTGCCTTTTCAGAGTGCCACTACGTTTGAACATATTCCCACATGTAGGGCACATAAATTGTCCTGCAAAAATAATGAAAATTAAATAACTTCTGTTCTTTTGTTGATTTTTTAACCAGAACACGAGTGGCCATTCTGAAACAAGAAATTAACTTAGCAAATTTATAGTAACCCGTTCCAAATATATGCACTAAAACAGTAGCTGAATAAACGTCGCTTTGGCAACAGACTCCGGGTAAATCTGACAATACATGATTCACCTAAAAGTTTGCAGTTAATCCGACAATAAAATAATTGGAACTCGGCATGAACAAGCTGTATGACCCCATTGCAGCCCAAAATTCAGAAATGGTAAAGGTCATAGTGACCTTGAACAAGGTCATAGTGACCTTGAACTTTGACCTACAGACTTCAAAATCCATATTGGTCAGGTGCTGTTGCTGGTCAATCTCCATGTAAAGTTTGAATATCATACGGAACGTTGTTTATGCTCAAGGTAACATCGGAAATAGACTTTGGAGAATGAATTCCTCTAAGAAAATATTTCACCCATCGAGCTAAACAGAGGGGTTTACTATACAAACTCTAGAAAAATACATACTCGTGTAGTTATAACATAGATATTTAACTAATGCGGCTAATTATATCTTTTTCAGATCAATACATAAAAGTTAAAAATATGCCCCCCCCCTCCCCTTGCATAGCCATTTCAAACTTTAACAACTACTCAGCATTATCAATAAAAGAAAGTAATTTCAGGACTACAGTCCAGTTATGGTTAGAATACAGTGACGCAGTGGAACAATCAACTATTAACGGTGTAAAAACAAGTATGAATGCCTAAACCAACAGCTCGATACCAAACTAAACGCTAAATGGTTAAGCAATGGTTTTAATATTTTGGGTACACGTAAACGTTGATGTCACTGTCACAATATCATAACTGGACTATAACATAAATTACAATGAATATAACAAAGGATTGATAAGAATGAACACCAGCTTACCTTCGCCACTTTTGATACTCAAATGCGCAGGTGCAGTTATGAATAAAATGAGACAATTGCAAACATAAAATGTATACACCAGAGCCTTTTTCGTTTTAAGAGACAGCGCTCATCTATCAGTTGTTCTTATTTAGACAAATTAAATTCATATATCGGAACTGGAATTGCCAAGGAGACTGCAGGAAATATTAAACAAAAAACTGTTTAAATCTTAAAATCACCATTTTATTCTTGGATTCCAATTTTACAAATGAATACAAATACCAAAATAAACAATAAAGACTTTTCTACCAAAGTAATACATGTATGTATGTTTGTGAGTAAAATAACTCGCTTGGCACGAGAGGTACAAAAATACTAAAACATAAATTCATAGCTTATCTGAAACAAGAGGCCATAAATCGCTCACCTGAAGACATACAAAAATTAAAATAATGTCTTCGTTCACATAGCAATCTGG
Source organism: Spisula subtruncata (assembly GCA_963678985.1). Classification (NCBI taxonomy): domain Eukaryota; kingdom Metazoa; phylum Mollusca; class Bivalvia; order Venerida; family Mactridae; genus Spisula; species Spisula subtruncata. Next base: position 24,185,008 of record OY787676.1, on the reverse strand, counting down.
ATTTGTCTGGTTTACTTAACAACCATCAACTCATATACATAACAATCATTGGTGAATTTATTCACTTTACATAGCAACAATCTAAAAAATTATTTGGTTAACATAGCAACTGTCTATGTATTTGTCAAGTTTTTTTACAGTTCACCATTCATATCTTGATATGCACATTCACCATATGTGACCTCATATGACCTTTCTGGTTAAACCTTTTGTCACACCTTGGACATTTGAACGGCTTTTCACCAGTGTGTAGTCTAAAATGTGTGTTACACGCAGCTGCACTAGCGAATACTTTGTTGCACACACGACAAACACGTCCATTAGATGCTGTACCTCCAACCACCTCGCCACCTGAAATGACAGAAAATTGAGTTACAGATTCTGTAGAATACTGAACACAATATCTCATGGTGGACACACTGTTCGACTATTTGACTAAGTCTGAAAGTAAAAATATGTCAATAAAAAGTTAAAAACAACTGTAAATATCTTATTCCTGAACGATTTTCACGAGATAAGTTCGATGCTCAAGAGAAAATGAGCACTACAAACATAACTGTATACTATAGGTAAAAAGTTAAAAGAAACAGGTAAAAGTTTATGCCCGAAACCGGCTCAACTGCATGGATCAGTTGACCTGGTTTCGTGCAAAGCAGGTAGTGCCCATTCTCTGATTGAGCATCAAACTAAGTTGGATAAAAATGGGAAGGATTACAAAGCAATATTCTATTGGTTTAACCTTATATGTGCATGAAAATGGCATATTGTCAAGGTTTAAGGACCCTTAGAAGTGATACCCCTAGACCACAACCCGTATAACGAGAGTGTTATTATTTCGATAAATGTTGACAATGAATAAAGCATCACAGACAAAGGACAATCACAATAGCCCACCTTGAGTATGCTCAGGTGAGCTTTAGACTGAACATTCACAATGCAAATATTGAACAACTTTTAAAAATAAGACGTCTGTAGTCAGAAGCTTGACATTTTTAAAACTAAATATAAAGCTCTAAACATCTTTTGTATCAAAATTAATATGACCCTTTTTCAAATGGCCATGAGTAGATTTTCTGTAGAGTACTTGTATCTTATGGACAAACAAGTTGAATCCATTAATCCCCGCTACAACTGATTGTGCAATGCAGGGGAGAGGGGATATAATAGAAAATATATAACGACAACACTAAAGTAACCACATCTTATTTTATTGATGAAGATTATAACATAAATATACTCAGCGCAAAAAGAAACACACATCCACAAGACTTAGTGCAAATGGAAACGCATGCACTCTGACCAATTGAAAATTTCAAGATGACTCCTATATTTTTGTTTTAACTACGATGGCTTACATAAATCTATATATAATCCCATGTCGTATTTTCCCAGTTTCATCTAAATAAAATGATCGGCATAAAATTATTATTGCATTTGTGATTAAAGCCTATGCATATGAAATCTAAATCCTTGATTTATAACTGAAATCTATTATCGGAATATAACCTTGACCAAAAAACAACCTCTTTGTCAAAGATTTCAACTTTAAGGTCCATTTTCTCCATACAACCACAACAACAACAGCAACATAAAAACACACACATAAGTTGTATTTTAAAATCAATTGATTCAAGTAACGTCCTAGAATTCAAAACTATTACAAATAGGCAATCTGACATATTCAAAATTAAAACTAACTTAGATTGCTCTACTCAACAAAAGCCTCAAGACAGCATACTGAAGCACAACATTATATCCTATTTTCTCCCACACAACATCAGAGCACAGCATGCATGGGTTACAATGCTGTGAATGTAAGAAAGCCATCTCAGTAGTCATTGATTGAGTACTTACTTATATTTATTCAATGCAGTAAGTCCTTTTTCATCATTTTGAATGACATTACTAAACTTTAGTGAAATAGGTCATAGTATTCCTTGGATAATGTAGAATGAACACCATTGACAAGCAAATAAATCCAGCCTTCTCTACATAGTCGTACGTGATTGACAATAGGCAGTTGTCAACCAATACCGTTTAAATCAATTACGGTATATTATAACCACATGGTCCAATAGATGTGCGTGAAAACCTTCGCCAAGTATATGTAACTTTTATCAATCAATACAATCAGGCAAAGCAATCTCTGCTCTGGCGTAATGTTATTTGCATCAGTGACAAGTACATAGTACAAGTAATCAAGATTTGTTCAAGCTTGAACTGATAATGTTCTCTTTCACATGTACAATCATATGTGCTTTCATGTTTCCTTTCTGTGTGAAGCCACGCCCACATACTCCACATACATGTGGTTTCTCTCCGGTGTGCATCCTCAGGTGTAGCTTTAACGATGAAGGATGTGCACAAACCTTCCCGCATATATTACATACACGACCTTGTGAGTCTGCTTGACCTTGGGAGCTTGAACCTGAAAGTATGTAAAGTGAAAGTTGTTAATTTAATTACGAGCATTTTTACATCACATAACAACAGATTGAGAGAAAAAATGAAATAAAACTTTACTGTAATGATATTGCTACATTTTTATTTCTATTTTTTTATCAACAAAACCTTTAAGTATACATCATGTAATAGGGCTTCTACTGGGGTGTATTAATTGTAATAAATCTATCAAAATTATTCTATCAGAGCCAGGGGAATCCCACAACCAAAGAGCCCAAAATTCTGTCAAAATCTTCTAACACTGCAGTACACAGACAATCCAAAACCACAAAGAAACGTTGGTATCATCTTTGAGCCACCCACGCAAGAGTCATACATAGAACAAATCATCAATGTCCCGGGAAAAACAAGCCTAAATACTTACTCAGCAATGAATGACACACTGTGGACTTTATATATTTTGTGCATAATTAACCTATCAAGGTGAATGATAACTGCTCTTAAATGATAGAGACACCTCAAGAAAGAACATTTATATGACAATTTGTGCAAAATTGTAATATGACTAAACTCCAGTTGGAAAATTGCGAAATTGATCAAAAAGCTCTCTTAAAATATTTTTTGGCTTAACCGACCTAATACATTTATAAACAAATCTGAACTTATTCATGTAGAAGAAAAATAATTGCATACTGTTGGTTTATTACCTTTTAAACAGCAAAAATCTATTCCATGACTAACGCACTAAAACATATATTTAACTTTGTTACAGCGTATGGTAGAATATAAATACCTAGAAAAGCCGTGACCTAATTAACGGACAGTAAAACATATTCTAATGTTTTTTATCAATAGCTCCTTTGAGCATAATGTAAGTTGTAAGAATACTTAATGTTTTCGTAAAACATAGTTTTGAGATTTAAACGTTTACTAAACATGTTTTTATCATCAAAATGGGGCTGAGTCGCTTTAAAGAGTTATGCAGACAACAAAAATATGTACAAAGTTTAGTTCAAACTGCTTTCTTCACAAGATTATACAAACCGCTATCATGCATGACAAGTTTTGCTAACCACTTAGCGTGAGATTAGTGTTCAAAATGCAGGAGAATTCATTAAGATGCAGGAGATTTTCCTTACTCAAACTTTAAACTTAAATAAATGAACTTTAAAAGCAGCTTTCGCTAATTTAACTATTAAGGCAATACCATGCAAGCTCCATGAAACAATTCAAACTAACATTTGTCACCATTTTCATAATATAAACAAAAAATATCAGGTTCCAGTATTCCAAGAAATGAGTGAGATTTGACCTATGTGCCTCAGATCATGCAGGAGTAGAGTCCCAAGAGACTCACGCATGATGCAGGAGATCTGGCATGTATACGCCACCGTGGCCTAGTGGTAAGGGTGTCCGCCTCCAGAGCGGAAGGTCGAAGGTTCCAATCCCGGCGGAAGCTGGGTTAGAACTGATGCGACCGGTTGGTGAGCCATCAGCTAGTTAAAGAATGGTTACCGTAGGCCCATCTCTGCCAGGCGCCGGTAATATGAGAAGGGATTCGGGAGGTTCTGTGCCCAAGAAAAATAGGTGTCTCATAAGTCAAATTGGCCGGCCCTTTCAATAGGGGTGACACTATAACAAACAAACACTTAACCTTTTTATACACTACTTCAATTATAACGACACAGCTAACTCTTCATTTTAATTGAGAATTTATTAAAAATTACCAGAAACTACAACTAAGTAGAAATTATTAGATGACAGAAATGATAATAGGTAATTATGTCAAACAAGAATAGGGAATGCGGAAATCAAATATTTAATGAGGGTTATTGCAAAGCTTGTTACCACGTAAAATTATGAATAGTAATCAAATCCAACAGGCAAAGTAACATCAACAGAAACAAAGAAGCTTATTATTTGCTGGTAGACCTTATTGGCAGTCAATGGACAAATAATCTAATATCTAATAACCACTCCCCCCTCCAAAACAAAGATTATACATCACTCTCAGAAGCCTCAAAATGTACACAATTTATTTCACACATCCACTAGGAAGAAGTTGTCTTTGTCCCATTTGCTGCCCTTGCCACCATAAACCCTTGGGTGAAAGTTTTCAGGCATATGCCAGAATTTCAGGTTTGTGAGTGTACCAAAAAGTATGCATTTCTTAATTTATCCTATATAAATTATCAACTTTTGAGGAATTAAGGCTCTTCAAAATTTCTAACTTTCACCGTTGTAAACACACCTTTGGCCAACACTTACGGGTACACCTCTGAAGTTAGGTACATTTCAGCTTCGCATGTCATTGAAGAAACTTGGCATTGTGTACCGTCCACCTATGAGACTGCATGTTGCCTTTCTGTGTAAACTTTTTGCCACATATTTCACAGCTGTAAGGCTTTTCCCCAGTGTGTATTCTAACATGTTGCTGTAGTAACGCCGGGGAGGGGAACGTCTTTCCACACGTAGTACATGAATGTCTAGCTAGAAACGTTATATCTTCTAATCCAACACCTTGTAGTTTTCCTGTAATACAAACACAAGACAGAATCATAATATGATCAGTAACTGTTTTGGAAGCAATGTAGTACTAGAAGCTGAAAAATCTAGAAAAAGTCACATCAATTGGCATAAACAAAATGACAATTTATTGAAGCGATGTTATATCTACGCTGAAAATCTAGAAAAAGTTAAGCCTCATATTGAAAGGGATTTTATCTGCATCATTATTTCATGTGTGTGCATGTGGCTGATATCAGGTTTTTGAATACGGAATTTACTACTATGGTAGTCTCTATATTGCAGGGGCTTGTATCTCATTTGGATATTTACTTATGGCACGGCACTGTATACGAAAATATCACATTCAATTGTCTGAGTACCTTATAATTCAGTTTGCCTAAGAAAGGAATAGGTCTATATAATATATAAGATACTTAAACTAAGGTTACTAATACTGTAAGTCTCTTATTTAGGGGCCTGTATCATTACAGGTCTACCAATAAACTATTTTCAGCAGTTTTCTATATTTTCACTATTTTTATACATTTTCACTATTTTTGGTTGATCATTCTCTTTTTAATAAACAAACAATGAAAGCTTTTCAGACCAACTAACCCAAGTTTTATTAAATGAACACAATGTATATTAATAATACATAAAAAACAACAGGATTTATATATCGCTGGCTTAGAATGAGAAGGTCGTCACTACTACTTACGACCTTATAAGAGTAATATATATTTGAAATCTGCTTCTCGAAGCGCTTCTTATGAGCCTAATTCATGAAAATCAGAAATATTAAAAACTTGTTTTTCTTAAGATAAAGAGTAAATTACACACAGTTTTCTCTTGTTTTCTCAATATATTGATTTTGTAGTTACGACCTTCTTATTCTAAGCCATTGATATGTCCATTACGTTTAGAAAATAAAATAACTGAGTTCTCCCAATCCTGAAAACAAGTCGCAAGTCTGTTTTGAGGGTCATTTGCACACACCCCTCCAAAACTCAGCTCATACATAGTTCTAGTGTTAAATTCTAAATTTACAAATGACCAGAAAAGTTCATTTTTTCTAGTGCAGCAAATAATTAATTACAGGATTTGATAACGGTCAACAAGATTTAACACTTAAGATTACAGTTACATCATTTTGCAGTCACTGAAATTAGGTTTTGAACATTACCTGCCATTCGGGCAAGTGATTCAACATAACGTAACTACTTCTATGGAAAAAGTTACTTGCCCGAACAGAAAATCAGCCAAAATGTAGTCATCATGGCCTTCGGGCGAGTGCTAATTTTGATGACTGGTTTTGTGTCCCACCAACAGTGTAACAAACTCTTTAATGTCATTTACGCATATTTGCATTAACATGTACAATACGATGTGTTTGCATGTTGCCTTTCTGAGAAAACTTCCGACCACAAAATTCACATGAATACGGCTTTTCCCCAGTGTGTACACGAACATGCAGTCGTAACAGGGATGGTGATCCAAACGTCTTTCCACATACGGAACACGCATGTCCAGCATAGGTCATATCTTTGATCTTTTCTGTATAACCTTCCTGTATTCCTGAAAAATAAACTAACACATTACCAAACGCATAACCAGTATGGTATAGCTTGACCAGATTAAACTGAGACCCCTTGCATAATTTGTCTGGAAATTCCGATGTTTTTAAACATATACTTACTAATATATATGGCCTGATACGGACATAACGGTACATAGTAAATAAACATACGAATCGAATACAGCCGAATATAGCCGGACGAGCTTACATACTTTGATGAGTCTCAGTTTAATCTGGTCAAGCTATAATTAAATATTAACTAGTCTATTATAGCTTACAGACTTTGATGATCTCAGTTTAATCTGGTCAAGCTATAAATAAATATTAACTAGTCCATTATAGCTTACGGACTTTGATGAGTCTCAGTTTAATCTGGTCAAGCTATAATTAAATATTAACTAGTCTATTATAGCTTACAGACTTTGATGAGTCTCAATTTAATCTGGTCAAGCTATAATTAATTATTAACTAGTTTATTATCAAAACGCTATTTTACCATAATCAAGAGAATTTGACACAATCCTGACCTTTAATTAGCATAATTTAAATTCTAACAGCTGATATCTTGCCTATATCTATAAGCTTGGTTGCATAATTTCCTGAACTGAGAGTACCATGAAGATACTTCAGGTGCTGCCAAATTGAAACAAACGTTCGAAAATGGTTCAAATAAAACTGAAACAATCCAACTTGGCCTATTCCCCCTATAAGTTGGTAATTCAAGGGCCATAATAAAGAAGGCCTGTACAGACTGAATTAGACTTTCAAATAAAGAAAAGGACAATTTCAAATTTTTTTGGCAATTAAACGTAAAGGGCCATAATCTCATAAGGCCTCAGATAAAGGACCCCTAATCGAACTTGGCCTAGACGTTATAAACCTTGTCACTAAGTTTGAAGACGAAGCCATTTTAGAATATCTTAGAAAGAACATGAATTTTATCCAGTTTAATTTATACTATTTTTTAGAGGTCAATTAATTGTGTAACAAGTTTTTCAACATATCGATGGCTTAGAATTAGAAGGTCGTAAGTGGCACTTACGACCTTTTAAGATTCATACATATTTAGAATAAGCATCACAAGGCGCTTCTTATGAGCTCATTTTCATAAAAATCTGAACTTGTCATGTTGACCAAAATGAAGTCGTAAAAGTTTGTTTTACCAAAAGTAAAGAGTAAATGTCAGACAGATTTTCCGTGTTTTCTCAAAATATCGATTGGTAGTTACCACCTTCTTGTTCTAAGCCATCAATATATTAATCATTCTCAACACCTCATTCCTGATGTTATCCATGGCCATGAGAGACTTGAAAGTTTCCTCTCTATTGTCTAAATAAGGAATATTACTGGTACCATTTTTTGGTTTTGGTATGACGCAGCCTGGGATGTAATCATGGACCTCACGTCACTCAAAACAGACGCTTAACCACAAGGCTATCAAAAGGTTTTATTCACATTCCGTAGAGATATATAATGAAACAACAGTCACAAATGACTGGCACTACAAGGTGTCAGAGACATAGAATTAACACAGTCAATGGATACACAGGGTACATTGCCAGTAGCTACAGACTGGCAGAGAATGGGACAATGTGTATGCCATCTAGCTGGATCCAGAATTATTCCAGTAAGACTATTAAGAAATAATTCCCTATGAAGCGAGCAGGCTAATAGTAGATCATCTCGACTACATTAGACTTCAGATAATTTGTTCAGAATTTTTCTAACCACTATGCATGGAGGCATTTGTACATGGCCCTCCTAATGAAGATGCTTTTGTTCATGGGCCTCCTTTTTGAAGATCTCATTGTTCATGGGCCTCCTTTTTGAAAAAAATCTCATTGTTCATGGCCCTCCTTTTTGAAGATCTTTTTGATCATGGTCCTCCTTTTTGAAGATCTTTTTGTTCATGGACGTCGGTTTTGAAGATCTAATTGTTCATGGCCGTCGGTTTTGAAGATCTCATTGTTCATGGCCGTCGGTTTTGAAGATCTCATTGTTCATGGCCCTCCCTTTTATCTTATTGTTCATGGCCGTCGGTTTTGAAGATCTCATTATTCATGGCTGTCGGTTTTGAAGATCTCATTGTCCATGACCCTTCTTTTTGAAGATCTCATTGTTAATAGCCCTCCTTTTTGAAGATCTAATTGCTCATGGCCGTCGGTTTTGAAGATCTTATTGTTTATGGCCGTCGGTTTTGAAGATTTCATTGTCCATGACCCTTCTTTTTGAAGATCTCATTGTTAATAGCCTCTTATTTGAAGATCTCATAGTTTATAGTCGTCGGTTTTGAAGATCTCATTGTCCATGACCTTTCTTTTTGAAAATCTCATTGTTAATAGCCCTCCTTTTTGAAGATCTCATTGTTCATGGCCGTCGGTTTTGAAGATCTCATTGTTCATGGCCCTCCCTTTTATCTTATTGTTCATGGCCGTCGGTTTTGTAGATCTCATTGCTCATGGCCGTCGGTTTTGAAGATCTCATTGTCCATGACCCTTGTTTTTGAAGATCTCATTGTTAATAGCCCTCCTTTTTGAAGATCTTATTGTTCATGGCCCTCCTTATACAGATCTTCAGTGTCATTTACGTATCTTTGCATTTACGTGTATAACCATATGAGCTTGCATGTTGCATTTCTGAGAAAACTTGCGACCACAGTGATCACACGTAAACGGCTTTTCCCCGGTGTGTACACGAACATGCTGTCGTAACAGGGATGGTGTAGGAAACACCTTTCCACATGTTGAACATGAATACCCTGAATACTGAGTATCTTCAATCATTTCTGTATAACCTACGCCTTTCTGTATTCCTGCAAAATAAACCAACACATTACAGTCAATTCAATAAGTAATACTAATGAGGAAACTAATGATCCCATTCCAAAGAATAGCGGGTTTACAGTTGACTCAGGTACAAATGTATACCAAGTTAGACCTAGATAAACATGGTTTACCTGCCGGTCGAGCTGATGTTTACAACATTTATCATTTAACTTTGAACAGACTGTACCAGCACTGTGATTATGTACACTATTCAACTTATTATAGTTAAATATCTAGGTTAAGCATGTTTAAGTACTTCAATCAATATGCATTTGTATAGTAATTCAGGGGCCTTATTCACCAACGCTGTAAGTCTTAAACACAGACTGAAGACTTAATATTGCCAAATGTTCTATTCGCTCTCATGCTGTTATAAATGTACCGATATTGATATAAATCGCTATACATGTTCAGTGGGTAACAGCAAATATTCAGATAAGATTTCACATGTTTAAATCTAATTTAAAAGAAATGGCAGTGATTTTGAAAAATGAAAATTATAAGTCTAAGTCTGAGTTTTAGACTTACAACGTTGGTGAATAAGGCCCCTGGTTACCTAAAAACAATCTTATATATTCTAATCTTTGACTAAGTTTAACAAGACATCCTTAATGCTCATACTGAGAAGGACTACTTTCGAGGTACTTAAATATTGTTTTGTTTCAACAAAATGTCACACCATTTGTCCGAAACCGACTCAGCTGCCTGGATAGAAAATTAGTCAGTTTCGGGAAAAGGATTAATTTTTTTATCTATTGCACACAAATCATATCAAGTTGCATTCATGGATAAAAACAATAAACACAATTATAAGAATTCAGCATGATTTTATTTACAAATATACATATATACACTAATACATGGGTAAAAGTTCAAAATGTTCAAAATACTGAAAACTGCTTATCAATATACTGAATTAGATGTTTTTCCTATAAATTACACTGTGCAATATTTCTCAAAATACTGAAATCAGTATTTAGACTGAACACTTTTACCCCTGCTAATATGCATTTATACAGACAGTTCAAGATAAATTCAATGCTATGAAAAACAACATTAAAGCCCTATTTTCTCTCCTAAATCTTTTATGACGAAACATTAAGCCAAGTCCAAAGATCCAAAGAAAGGTCAAATGAATTGTATGGTAGACAAAATACAAATTATGCAAGAGTTACTTCCCTTAGACTATAACATTTATTGTTACTTTTTTGTCCGCAAAACCAACTGGGGACTGTATTTCTTTATCTTCCATTTTATGGTATTTTCCAACTTTGGGACTCAATAAAGTGCTCAAAGGCATAATGTCAAATAATGTCCAATCCTGAAAATACACATCTGCCTTCAGAATTATTCTGGTATTGTAAAACCCTTATATGACACTAATACTCCAATGTCACTACTGTACACTTTTCACAGCATTGTATGTACTCAATGTTTTAACTTATGTTTTTCTCAATGTCTTAACTTATGTTTAACTCAATGTCTTAACTTATGTTTTTCTCAATGTCTTAACTTATGTTTTTCTCAATGTCTTAACTTATATTTAACTCAATGTCTTAACTTATGTTTTAACGCAATGTCGTAACTTATGTTCTTATCACATCTTAACTTATGTTTTACTCAATGCCTTAACTTATGTTTTACTCAATGTCTTTATGTTTTAAATCAATGTCTTAACTAATGTTTTACTCAATGTCATAACTTTAATGATATTGCACTCAATGTCTTAATTTTTGTTTAAACTCTTTATGTTTTTTCCGGTGACTTTTCATGTTGCCTTTCTGAGAAAATTGTCTGCCACAAAATTCACAACTATAAGGTTTTTCCCCCGTGTGTACTCTAAGATGCATCTGTAACATAGACGGAGATGGAAAGATCTTTCCACAGACGGAACATGAACGGTGCGATCCGTAATACGAGTTCTCATCTTCCGCGGTCGCCATGGCTTCGAGGTCAACCAGTGTAACCGTATCATCTGTATCGACATACACACCTGTAACACAAACAGCAGACACGCAACTATGGTGTGTCATGGATAACGAGAAAGGCGGGAAAATTTGGAATAAGCCACATAGATGGGAAAATGAAGCATGCAACAGTGTTATTTAAGTATGTAAATTGAACATATCGCTGGCTTATAATGAGAAGGTTGTAAGTGCCACCCCTAACGACCTTATAAGACTAACGCATACTTGAAATCTACATCATAAGGCGCTTCTTTTGAGTCTAATATCGTGAAAATCAGAACATGTCATGTTGACCAAACTGAAGTTGAAAAGGCTTGTTTTACCATAAGTAAAGAGTGATGTCAGACAGTTTTTCTTGTTTTCACAAACTATTGATTTTGTAGTTATGACCTTCTCATTCTAAGCCAGCGATATATGTTTATCTAAGTAACCAATTTTGTAACAGAAGGCATACCCGTTCAACATTAGAAAATATCATATTACCCTGGGCGCACTGCCACAGTTCATAATATAAAGTATGAGGCTTTTTCAAATAAAATGACAACAATAGCATTTCCGAAGCCCATTTTTGCATAATTTGTTCTCATTTATATAGACTCAACTTTGCTACCCATTTGGATCAATTCCAGAAATTTCCATCCAGCCATATACACTATGAAGAACCTGTAGTACCAAGCAACCTGCTGTTAAAAGCCAATAATTAATGAATCTAATTATTCTGGTATTTAAGACAGGCTTAACTGAATATGGATACGTTACACTTTTAAAAGCCATATTAAGCTTCAATGGCTATTAAAAACAAGAATGCGTTCAATAAACGCTTATGCCCCCATGGAAGCCATTTCAATAAGTCTAAGTCCAAAATTAGGTCAAGGTGAAGGTCAAAATGGAGTCAGGTGATACAGGCGTGTGGAGAGTGGTCACAATACAACATTAATGCAAGCTTGAAAGCTTTGTAGCAAGCATTATTTATGCTAGAAGAAACGGTCAATTTGGGTTTACCAGGCTGGACGGACGAGCGAACGGGTGAATCACTATATGCCTCCCGATCTATCGATATGGGTGCATAAAAAACTTCACTTGGTAACCTATATCTGCAGAATGATGCATTTTGAGCACTTAAGTTGAGTCCCCAAAATGGAAAACACAGTAAGATGGAAGAACAAGACTGCATTTAGTCAAGGCTTACGCCCCAGTGGAAGCCTTGTGCAAAACAGATAGCTAACTTACTCAGGGACCATAATTCTGTTGAAATGTTTGATAGTGTTACATGGCTTCGACAATGTAATGTGTTTACAGTGGTTAACAAGTATGCCAAGTTTGAAGGCAATGCCTTGATGGACTACAAAAATATTTGAGTTTCAACATTTTGTAATAGATGGACAAACTTATATAATGAACGGATGGACAGACAGACAGGTGCATCACTATATGCCTCCAGCATCATTATATGTCAGGGCATGAAAATATATATAGCCAATAGTTGGTTCGTTGACAAAGTTATGAATAGTAATTTAAAACAATAAATGAATGATTTATAGTCTAAGGGAAGTAACTCTTGCAATAAAAGTATGTAAATTTATATTTAATAATCTTCTGTACATTTTTCAAAATGTGTTGTTTGGCATACTTTTTCTTTCGATACATTTAACATTCTGTCATAACAAAAAATTTATATACAATATTAATTAAAAGCTTCCTTGCATTAATTAAAGCTACCTGTACAATAACATATGAACCTAGAGTTGTCATTAAGAACAATAAAACATGCAAACTGAAGACTTTGTGAATTCACTTTTAAACACAGAAATATACAATATTTTTTAGAACATTGTCAAATCAACGTGATGATGTATAATAGCCCGATTTATCAATTCAGTCATTTACTTACATAACACTATGTACATAAACATTGCAATGTATCTTATTATATTCGATTCAATAAGTCATACTAATCAGGGAACTATTCCATTCGAAAGAATAGCACGGATTTCGTTAACTCAGGTATACACTCAACCGCTTTAAAAACGCACCGCATATGAAATATCGGTTTTAGTGATGAAAACGTCAATTTATGGTATTTATTTTCTGATTAATAATCTACAGTCTATATGCAACGAAGTGTGTGATTTTCATGCCATTATTACGAGTTTGAAATGAATTATGATATAGATAACACCGAGACCCATGAAAGTGAAAGTCACAATTTCAAAAGCAAGTATAAGAGCCTGATGCATTGATGCATGCACGTGATATCTCCTCCTAAAGCATAATATTAATTACGTAATAGGATAGAGTTTTGTTCGATGTGATGTTTCCCACCATTCAATCAAAGCTTGACTTGAATTATAAATGTTATGTGGCTATGGCTGTCTGGCTAATACCATACAACCGAGTGCGGTTCAGATATGCACATTATTTGAACCTAAGATGGATTCAAGCCATATTTAAACTTGAAGTCTTGGTTATGAGCATCAGACTGTCAGGGCATATCCCCTGGTGCTTCTATGGCACCTCAAAGCAACACTATGAAGGAGATTGAAGACAAAAAGTTTGGACTTTAGGCTCTAAAAAGGGAGAAAACTCATTTAAATTGTACTAAAATAATTTTCCTTTTTATTGACAATTATGAAAGAAATAGTTATGAAAATGCAATATTGTACTTTTGGCTTGTTGATTGACACCCTGCATTTTGACACTGTGTACAGCCATGCGGAACCAATTACAGTGACACAACCTGTGTCATGTTTCCTCCTAGCTCGGACTCAATACCTTTAGCTGGTTTCATCCAGGTCAGTATTTGACTGTGCCATTCGCTAGGATTCGATGTTCTAAGCCCACATATATTGTATGGTGGCAGCTGAACCCCCATGCTAAGGCACCGAGGCTCTTTTCAGTTGGAAGCGAAGGGGCAATAATCGAGAACAAATATTCGAGATGTTCGCAGCAAAAAAATGCCATTAGCATATATTGTTAATGTTGTTTTTTCAATGTGTAAACCAACAGCATACAGTTTAAAAGTAATATTGACCACACAGGTCGACACGCTCGAGCAGCACGCGCAAAACATGCAAAAATAAAAAAGTTCTCTGGGCGGGGTATTCCGAATGAAAAATAAATCGTTTTCTTTAATTAGGTCAAGCTGATGAACTGAACAAACCATGTAAACTATCAACTTTGGCAAAAAATGTATTTTGACAAAATTTGATAATTTTCAATAGTGGTGCGTTTTTTAAGCGGTTGAGTGTAATACCCAGTTAAACCTAGATAAACATAGTTTACCTGTCGGACGATAGAATATTTACAACCATTCTCATTTGACTTAGAAAGGACTTTATGTCTTATTTTAATAGATATTATGAGTTTTAGTATTTGGTTTAGTGATGTTTTGACACTGCAATGTTTGTAAACAAGTGACAGTTTGAAAAAATGGATATCATATGATTATATCAATGGCTTAGAACCAGAAGGTCGCAACTACCTCTTACGACCTTATAAGACTCATACATATTTGAAATCTGCTTCACAAGGCGCTTCTTATGAGCATATTTTCATGAAAATCTGAAATTGCCATGTTGACCAAAATGAAGTTTTAAAAACGTGTTTTCCCATAGGTAAAGACTAAATTACAGACAGTTTTCTCTTGTTTTCTCAATATATCGATTTGGTAGTTACGACCTTCTTGTTCTAAGCCAGCGATATGTGAATGTCCAATCATGTTCTCCACGAACCATTTTTTCAAAAATTCTTAAACAATCATATTCCTGAGCAAACATTAATCTAGATTGCCAAGGTTGTCCCGAAATTCCTAAAACAATCATGTTCCTGAGCAAACATTAAGTTTCATGGGTCGTCCAAAAGTCCTAAAACAATCATGTTCCTGAGCAAACATTAAGTTTCATGGGTCGTCCAAAAGTCCGACAACAATCATGAATGTTCCTGAGCAAACATTAATCTAGATTGCCAAGGTTGTCCCAAAAGTCCTAAAACAATAATGTTCCTGAGCAATCATTAGATTGCCAAGGTTGTCCCAAAAGTCCTTAAACAATCATGTTCCTGAGCAAACCTTTGGTTGACATGGTTGTCCAAAAGTCCTAAAACAATAATGTTCCTGAGCAATCATTAGGATGCCAAGGTTGTCCCGATAGTCCTAAAACAATAATGTTCCTGAGCAAACATTAAGTTTCATGGGTCGTTCAAAAGTCTGACAACAATCATGAATGTTCCTGAGCAAACATTAGGCTGCGGATCCCCATGGCTGTCTGAAAGTCTTCGAACATCTCAGCCTTCCGGTTAAATCATCGGAGTCATGTGTACAACTCTATGAGCCTTCATGTTTCCTTTCTGAGTAAATTTCTTGCCACAAAATTCACAAGTATATGGTTTTTCTCCAGTATGTATTCTCACATGCAGGCGTAAATGACTCGCAGATGGAAAACATTTCCCACAATGAGAACAATGATGACGTGTCCTTCCTGTACCATCCAGATCCGTACCTATAACAGAAATACAATTTCAATTATTTTAATAATATTTAAACCTTAATTAATCAAAAGGAACGAAAACAAGACTGTGTTCAATTAACGCTTATGGTAGCCTTGTCCATTATAACTAGCTAAGTTTGAAAGTTTTGTAATTATGGACGAATGAACGGACAAACAAACAAACAAACATACAGGTACATTATGCACTGTATGCCTCTTCATCAGTATATGCCAGGTGTTTGTGGCATAAGCAAAGTCTACCGAGCGCCTTCATACATCTCTGGGCCTCATCAAAGATGGGGACAACATAAGAAATCACCTCATACCAGGTCAGACTATTGTCACACACATTTAATTTGTTCTGACACCAGGGACCTTATTCACCAACATTGTAAGTCTAAAACTCAGACTTTATATTGACAAATCTTCTATTTGCTCTCATGCTGTTATAAATGTACTATTTTGATATAAATGAGTATACATGTTCATTAGGTAACAACAAATAATCAGATAAAATTTCACATGGTTAAATCTATTTGCAAAGAAATGGCAGTGATTATAAATGTTGTCAATTTTAAGTCTACCTCTGAGTTTCAGTCTTACAATGTTGGTGAATAAGGCCCAAGTCTATTTTAATTAATTGTTGTTTCAAGCACACCTTGAATTTTTCTTCAAATAGCCCTAACTTGTTACTAATCACAAAATAATGAAATTCAAGCAAAAAGCAATATTTATTTCCCTCATTTTCAGCAATGTATAAACATGTTAAAAGATACAAATAAAGAATATAACAATTTTTTTTAAAAAGAGTAATCTTTTTTATAATAAATCTAATTTTATGACAAAGGTATCCAACTATACAGAACAAGAGATGTTTGTAAGACATGCATGCCCCCATGGCAGCAAAATAGTCGAAAATGGTAAAGGTCACAGTGACCTTGCCTTTAACCTACTGGCCTCAAAATCAATAGGGGCCATCTTCTGTTGCTGAGCAACCTCCATGTAAAGTTTGAAGATCATAGGGCAAAGTGTTCTTGGGTTATTGAACGGAAACTATTTGGTCTACCGACAGACGGACGAACCACATGTGCAATGCAATATTCCCCCTTATGAAGGAAGGAGGGCATCATTATATGGTCTATCATAACCCAGACTTCAGAGGACAAGAAAGAACTTACTGAATAAAATCTACCTATTCGAGATACTGTTTTAATAAACAAACTTCTAAATTTTTCAATACGTTCAGGAATATTTTTTTCTTTCAGGAAAATCTGAAAGTGCTCCTCATTTCACCATTTTATGGCAGAAATCAAATCGAGGGCTTAGTGCAAAACTATTGTATGTGCCTCTATAAATTGATGTAGTTACCATAGTTTTGCACTGAGCCCTCGAAATTCTCTCCTTAATAATTTACTAAGTTCCCCTTTTTTTCTGAAAAAAATCCCATTCACACATTAAAGTTTTTCTGTAATTTAAAATACGTAATACAGAGCACACTGTAGTTTCACTTAACACTGAAATTTCCAAAAAAAGCCACATTTTTCAGAGGTTTTATGAAGCAGATTTCAAATATGTACGAGTCTTATATGGTCGTAAGTAGTAGTCATGACCTTCTCATTCGATTTGTCCATCACCATTCATTTGCCAATCTGAGGAAGACTTATAATCCAAATCACAGAAATGGTCTAAATAAGGCATTTCATCAAGGGAAACAATTCTTGAAGTTGTCATAAATGATAGCACATACTGACAATTTCAACAATGCTCTCCCTTGGTAACATGCCTGGTTTATACCATTTATGTTATTTGAGTGATCTCCCTTTGGCTTGAAAACATATTTTTCACATTATTTCTCATATATAATCCAATGTAGTGTCCCTCTTAAAAGTCCACTTCATATCTCTTGTTCACACCCCTTCATGTTAAAAGATTTTTCACATATCACCCATACCACAAAAAACACACTTCACTAATTATTTTTCATATGTAATCCAATGTAGTTGTTATTGTTGTGACCCTTTCCATGTCCCTTTATGCAAAGACCTAAATTACACAGATTGGACACTCCACTGAAAATTTAGAGGAAACGCAAAATAACAGGCAGCAGATTCAGTTATTGTGCAATAAAACTTTTTTTTGTCATCCAATTTTAATGGACATAGTATCATGTTGAAGAGATAAGTTTCTTTTTCTACATGAATAACTCATTTTTGTCTACCTTTTATCAAATACAAAAAATAGGATTTGAATGAGGCAAATCAGGTATTTTCGGATAAACTTGGAATTTACATCAATTTGATAAAAATGAGAGTAGGTCTGGCTCTTCGGGGTCTATTGTTTTATTCCTTGACCTATTTCAATAAATTAGGTATCATTTGAAAGGTGAATAATAAATCTATTGCATAGACTTATTAGTTATTTCGTAAGTATATTAGAAATTGAGATATAAGGAATTAAAAACAAACGAGATTTCGCGAGATTTCATAGACCTGCCACGAGATATCGCGAGAGTTGGTACATGTTTCCAATCTGTGTAATTTAGGTCTTTGCTTTATGGAAGAAAGCAGTACCATATACTGTAAAATCATTCATTTTCGTGGGGGATTAAATTTCATGGATTTCGTGGTTCACCTCAACCACAAACTTTAATCCAAATGAACATTAATTTTGACCTTTGTTTTGTTACCTGAAATGCAAAATCCACCAATTCAAATCCCAACGAAATTGTCTTTTTTACCAAAACCACGAAATTTCGTCCCAACAAAATTAAATGATTTTACAGTATATTATAAACAACATGTACTTCACTAATTATTTTTCATATGTAATCCTATGTAGTGTCCCTTTAATGTCCCCTTCTGGTTGAATGCTTTACCACAAACATTACAAACAAAGGGTTTCTCTCCTGTATGAATTCTCATATGAATCTGTAGATGTGAGGGTCTCCGAAACTCCTTTCCACATAACGTACACTTGTGAATTTTCCCCGCAAACTTTCCACTTTTACTACTGGACATCAAATCGAAATCATCTGAAAATTGAAAGAAAAAAATATGTAATGTACAAAAAAAGATATGAAAATTGCAATCTTGCTCTGAAATTTTAAAAGAATCTATTAGACATTCCAAGCATAGCCTTTTGATTTTATTTCTACAGAAATATGGCAGGCATATATATCTCTGTTTGTATTAATATTTATAGCTTTCAACAGATGATTACACAAGCAAGTCAATTGACCTCAGTCAAGAATTCATTTGACCCATGAAAGTATCAGTGTAGACCTGTAGTAAATAGGGCTGTAACGGTACGCTAACCTCACGATATGATACGTAAAGTCAAATTTTCAAACGGTTTGGTATATTTCGGTATGATACAGTATTCTCAAACAGCAGCTTAAATACTACGATTTTTAAGTGACAATGAATTGGTTGATTCTATAACAGCAATTATTGTGTAGCTATCAACTATTTTAAATGATTTGCGACAATATGAGACATATCTTAATACAATAGAAACGAATGATGCATGGCAATTATTCATAATCACAGGGCTTTTAGACATTTTCGTTCTCTGAATATTATCTTGCTCATAAAAAAGCTTATACCGAACCGTACCGAAATTGTCAACTCTTGTACCGTGAACCGTATGGGACTGAAGTCTGCGGTCTTTCGTGTACCGCGGTATACCGTTACAGCCCTAGTAGTCAAACATTCATAATTATGCCCCATCTCTGTCGGTAGGTAGACCAAAATTTAATGGTTTCCATTCAATAACTAAAGAACGCCTTATCCTAGGATCTTCAAACTTTACATGAAGGTTGATAAGCAACAATAGATGACCCCTATTGATTTTCAGATCATTTGGTAAAAGGTAAAGGTCACTGTGACATTAACCATTTTTGTAGACCAAATGAATTCCGTTCAATAACTCAAGAATGCTTTGGCCTAGGATTGTCAAACTTAACATGAAGGTTGGCCAGCATCAGTAGATGACCCCTATTGATTTTGAGGTCATAAGGTTACCATTTTTCGACTATTAGGCTGCCATGGGTCATGTTTTACAAACATCTTTTGTAGTTTAAATGTTTGCATAATCCAATGGATTCACTTATAAATTAATGACTTTAAAACAATGTCAAACAAACAGGCAGTCATTTTTGAATTTTTTATCAAATATCGTTCAAAAAGATTCTTCCTGCAGAAAATCCTGATTTCCAGAATAGTAGGACTACCTCTGACATTTACCAGGATAGTATCTCTACGTGGGGAGTGGTGGCTTAGAGGTAGGGCATGCGCTTCGGGATCCAGAGGTCCTGCATTCAACCCCCATCTGAACTACTGGTTGATTTCTCCAAGCAAGAATGACTCACATGCCCCACTCCGCCAAAGTGTAAATTGGGAAGTGTCTATTCCTGGGCACCGCAAGATAGATATAGGCTGCCACACCCACAGGAGAGAAATAGTCTTCCCAAGGAGATTTCATTAGGTAGCCCAATGACCAGAGAAAGTTAAAATGTCACAGGGTGCTCTATGAGTGGCTTAACAGCTGAAAAGAGCCCTAGAAAATAGTTACTTTTTCATATATTTGATGTTGTACGTAATTCACGCTAAATAATCACACACATAATCAAAAGTTATTCTTTTATTCAGAATCAACTAGAAAACAATGTTCCAAAAAACTAACACAATGTACAAAACAAATAATTAACTAACTAAACCTAACTACAAACGGCCATCATAATTTAGCAATAGTCTGGCATATGTGTCCAACCAATTACAATAATCCAATGCAAACAACTACATAAAGTACATGGAATTACACTTTCTAGTAAACTTAATAGCTGTCTTAGTACCTAAACATTGATTTATTGATTTATCGATTGATTGATTGATTGATTGATTGATTGATTTGGATGGATTGATTGACTCAAAAGTGTATAACAGAAAGCACTCCATATACTTCAAGACTTAGTGTATAACAGAAAGCACTCCATATTCTTGATTCATATAGTACATGTATTAACACACTGAATTTAATGTTGTTCATGAATTGAGAATACTAAACATGAATCTTGTTGTTGTTTGTACCTCCTCATTCTCAAACACACATATTATCAGGGATTTAACCCAATCCTAAAAAAGAGTCACAAGTCACTGTTCACTGATTCAACTATATTGTGTAAATGTACAGCCATGTGCACTGATTCAACTAGATTTGTGTAAATGTACAGGCATGTGCACTGATTCAACTATACTTGTGTAAATGTACAGCCATGTGCACTGATTTAACTATACTTGTGTAAATGTACAGCCATGTGCACTGATTCAACTATACTTGTGTAAATGTACAGTCATGTGCACTGATTCAACTATATTGTGTAAATGTACAGCCATGTGCACCGATTCAACTATACTTGTGTAAATGTACAGCCATGTGCACTGATTCAACTAGATTTGTGTAAATGTACAGCCATGACAGTTCACAGATTCAAATAGATGTGTGTAAATGGACGGCAAAGTGAGATTTGAGTTGGCTCTTCTGTTTGAAGCGTTTCCCACACGTCTTGCATTCGAATGGTCTTTCTCCAGTGTGTATACGCATATGCATCTTCAACTGGGCTTCACATTTGGACACTTTTCCACATATTGGACAAGCATTGCGTGTCACGAAGCCCGCTTGTGTTCCAACATGGTCTGAAAAAGTACAATGTATCAAGTGATTAAAGGAGATCATGCTATATTGGTAACAATATTACTTGCAAAAAGATCTGAAAAGAAATATATTTAAGACTATGATTTTAAACAAGACTTTGTTCAGTAAACGTTCCTGGTTTGTAACCTTGTCCATAAAAATAGATAAGCCAACCAACTTGTTTCATATTTTGTAACAAATGGACGAATAAATTGTCGGTCAAGGAGATGGACATGACAATTACTTTAATAAAATATTAAATGTTTTAAGAACCAAGTGTAAAATACAGAACCTTCCTAAAACATCAAGAACTAAGAAAAGTTCAAGTACATTGACCACATTCACAAAGACAACAGAAATGAGTTTGTGACGGCGTAAACTATTTCAATATGGCTTTCAATAAATAAATGACATGAAACCAAACAACATGACACTGTGCAAAGCCATATACCAAATATATCAAAAATGTGAGGGGCATAACAAGAGACTCAATGTCACCATGGTCATTAATAATATATTAATAATATAATAATAATACAATTATAATAATAATAAAGACTTTATTTAACGAGGCTACACATTTGGTTACCCAATCTTACATGTGGGCCTCACTTGTATATGTTCAGAAAAAATATGGAACAATAAATTGGTGAGTTGTTTTTGTCAAGCAATGAGGCTACGTAATCAATCATCTTTTATCTGGTTTTTGTTATTTTTATCTATTTCCTACGTAGAACATAACTAAATCTATGATATATTGCCAAAATTTTAAACTTTTTTTTCAAAACTCTAAGCACTGTTCAACAAATTTTTCGCAGCTTCAAATTCAAGTACTTTTCAAGAACTATGCATCAAAGTCAAGTACTTCAAAACCAATCCTTGTGGGGAGCGGTGGCCTAGAGGTTAGGCGCGCACTTCGGGATCGAGAGGTCCGGGTTCAACCCCCTCTGGACAACTGGTTAATTTGCCACATGCTCCACTCTGCCATGGTGTAAAATGGTACTTGTGAGGCAGTATCTATTCTTGGGCGCCTCAGATCGATGTTGGCTGCCACACCCAAAGGAGACAAAATTTAATAGTCACATATGATAGGTAGCCCAATGGCTAGGGTGAGTTAAAATATCAAAGGGTGCTTGAGCGGCAACAGCAGAAAAGAGCCCTAAAAAAATGGTAACTTAACTAAACTTTTAACTAGTGATAGGACTTTGAGTTAGAAGGCATGGTAGTGTTAGGCACCATGTCAATCCTTCCTTGGAATATAATATTTTTACACCGATTTATTCAAAGTCAATAGTGACACAGGTTTTTACAACTTATATTAATCACTGATTCACTCTCAACACCATATTCCTGGTGGAAATGTGCAAGAAGACCTTTTTTATTCTGAATCTCTAGCAAAGAAATGAGACCAGTTCCATTAGTTCTGGGATCTAACCAAGGACCTTGCACACTTGAAGCCAGATTGATCGACAAATTATAAGTTATCAAAGTAATTATCACAATGAAGCAACAACAAGGAGATCAAGATCAGATCAGGTATCAAACTTTTATTTACACATGTGTACATCATCACAGTCAGAGCAAAAACATAAGACACAACTGCAACAGTAATTTCAGGCTTGAGAATAACTGCTAATTACCAGGCTTAGGTTTGGTTCAGTTGAATGCTGCCTTCCTGTCCTACAGTAAAATGTATGATACAGGCGAAAAAGTCAAGCATTGAGTTTTATCATACCAGGTATATTCGTAGTTTCACTTGGAACTCAAAGACACATCTGCAAAGTTACAACTTTTCAGGAGAAAACGTAAATTTGAATTTAAGTGTGTTTGCACTTTTTTAAAATTAGGAAACATTAACACATAAAAGACCTATCTTTTAATTGATATAATGCAAATTTACTCTACAGACATAACAAATCTTGAGTTTAAACCATGCTGAGCACATTACTTACTGTTGTGTTTTAACAAAGTTAAAACTTAAATCTATAAAAAAAATTATACTTTTTGTGTAGTACATCTTTTGCACATGTTAATGAAATGAAAAGTTCTATATTATAACAAGATCATTTTTAACCTTTGCCATTGGCTATTCTTTCATTTATCTGCTCAACAAACATGGAAACACTCCATCTTATGAAAGGACTAAAACTTTTGTTCACATATGTTTATGCTGACTATATCTATGAATCACTGGTTGTAATTATTTAAATCACTAGTTGCCTATTTGCCTATCGTCAAGGAGTTTATGCTGACTGTATCTATGAATCACTGGTTGTAATTATTTAAATCACTAGTTGCCTATTTGTCTATCGTCAAGGAGTCCATGCTGACTGTATCTATGAATCACTGGTTGTAATTATTTAAATCACTAGTTGCCTATTTGTCTATCGTCAAGGAGTCTATTCTGACTGTATCTATGAATCACTGGTTGTAATTATTTAAATCACTAGTTGCCTATTTGTCTATCGTCAAGGAGTCTATTCTGACTGTATCTATGAATCACTGGTTGTAATTATTTAAATCACTAGTTGCCTATTTGTCTATCGTCAAGGAGTTTATGCTGACTGTATCTATGAATCACTAGTTGTAATTATTTAAATCACTAGTTGCCTATTTGTCTATCGTCAAGGAGTCTATGCCGACTGTATCTATGAATCACTGGTTGTAATTATTTAAATCACTAGTTGCCTATTTGTCTATCGTCAAGGAGTCTATGCCGACTATATCTATGAACCACTGGTTGTAATTATTTAAATCACTAGTTGCCTATTTGTCTATCGTCAAGGAATCTATGCTGACTATATCTATGAATCACTGGTTGTAATTATTTAAATCACTAGTTGCCTATTTGTCTATCGTCAAGGAGTCCATGCTGACTGTATCTATGAATCACTGGTTGTAATTATTTAAATCACTAGTTGCCTATTTGTCTATCGTCAAGGAGTCTATTCTGACTGTATCTATGAATCACTGGTTGTAATTATTTAAATCACTAGTTGCCTATTTGTCTATCGTCAAGGAGTCTATTCTGACTGTATCTATGAATCACTGGTTGTAATTATTTAAATCACTAGTTGCCTATTTGTCTATCGTCAAGGAGTTTATGCTGACTGTATCTATGAATCACTAGTTGTAATTATTTAAATCACTAGTTGCCTATTTGTCTATCGTCAAGGAGTCTATGCCGACTGTATCTATGAATCACTGGTTGTAATTATTTAAATCACTAGTTGCCTATTTGTCTATCGTCAAGGAGTCTATGCCGACTATATCTATGAACCACTGGTTGTAATTATTTAAATCACTAGTTGCCTATTTGTCTATCGTCAAGGAATCTATGCTGACTATATCTATGAATCACTGGTTGTAATTATTTAAATCACTAGTTGCCTATTTGTCTATCGTCAAGGAGTTTATGCTGACTCTATCTATGAATCACTGGTTGTAATTATTTAAATCACTAGTTGCCTATTTGTCTATCGTCAAGGAGTTTATGCCGACTATATCTATGAATCAATGGTTGTAATTATTTAAATCACTAGTTGCCTATTTGTCTATCGTGAAGGAGTCTATGCTGACTATATCTATGAATCACTGGTTGTAATTATTTAAATCACTAGTTGCCTATTTGCCTATCGTCAAGGAGTTTATGCTGACTGTATCTATGAATCACTGGTTGTAATTATTTAAATCACTAGTTGCCTATTTGTCTATCGTCAAGGAGTTTATGCCGACTATATCTATGAATCAATGGTTGTAATTATTTAAATCACTAGTTGCCTATTTGTCTATCGTCAAGGAGTCTATTCTGACTGTATCTATGAATCACTGGTTGTAATTATTTAAATCACTAGTTGCCTATTTGTCTATCGTCAAGGAGTCTATGCCGACTATATCTATGAATCACTGGTTGTAATTATTTAAATCACTAGTTGCCTATTTGTCTATCGTCAAGGAATCTATGCCGACTATATCTATGAATCACTGGTTGTAATTATTTAAATCACTAGTTGCCTATTTGTCTATCGTCAAGGAGTTTATGCTGACGGTATCTATGAATCACTGGTTGTAATTATTTAAATCACTAGTTGCCTATTTGTCTATCGTCAAGGAGTTTATGCTGACTGTATCTATGAACACGCAACGTTCCTTTCTGTGTGAATGCCTTATTGCACACCTCACAAACGAACGGTTTCTCTCCAGTATGAACTGTAAGATGACGTCTCAGATAGCAGTTACTGGTGAAACTTTTCCCACAGAGTTCACAGTCATGTGATCTAGGTCTTCCACTGGCGTTCCTTCCTGCAATGTATAACAGGGGAGTCAATATAGATATAAAAATCCTGAAACCCATATGTGGCTGACAATTGTGCCAAACAAGGGACCATGAAACAGTCTAGTAATCTAGGTCTTCCACTGACGTTCTTTCCTGGAATATATTACAGGGGGTGTCAATACAGATTAACAAACATGAGATGTTTGTAAAACACCTATGCCCCCATGGCAGCCGAATATTTGAAAATGGTTAAGGTCACAGTGACCTTGACCTATGACCTACTGACCTCAAAACAATACAGGTCATCTACTCTTGCTGACCAACCTCCATGTAAAGTTTGACAATCTTAGGGAAAAGCATACTTGAGTTGATAAATGGAAACAATTCGGTCTTAAAGATGGTAAAGGTCACAGTGACCTTGACCATTGAGCTCAAAATTCAAAATAAATAAGGAGCTTTTACTGTTGCTGACCAATCTCCATGTTAAGTTTAAGGAACCTAGGGCAAAGCGTTCTTATGTTATTGAACGGAAACCATTTGGTCTACTGACTCACCTAAATGGTACAGAATCTGATGTGCTAAGCTATATACCTCAGCATCAAAGAGAGCGGGCATAAAAAGAAAATGACCAGCTGCAAATCAACATTTTTATTACGTAAACCATCCACAATATTAATATTTATTGACACTTACGACTTTAAGTGTAATTTTCAAACAAAAGAGCCAAAAATGGCCCTTTATATCATTTGTGGCCTTTTGTTCAACTAACGTCCAAGCTATAGGTACTAATTGTTATTTCTGTAGCTTGTTTTTCAGGCATCCGAATGTAATATCCAGAAAACGTTCTCTGCTAACACAATGTGAACACATTTGAATTGTAACACAGCAGAATACCACTACGCGTTATTTAATAACTACGTCCTCTTCATCACATACGTTTATGCTGGCTAAATCGATGTACACGTAATGTTCATTTATTGTTGAAGTACTAACTGCACACCTCACAAATGAAGGGTTTCTATCACATAAGTTTATGTTGACTGTATCGATGAACACGTAAAGTTCCTTTCTGACTGAAGGATTTATTGCACACCTCACAAATGAAGGGTTTTTCTCCGGTGTGCACACGTAGATGTCGTTGTAAATCCCATTTACTTGTAAAAACTTTTCCGCAATATTGGCAGTCATTTGATCGTGATCGCACCCAGTTGTTCAATTCTGGAAATAATCAATGAAAAATGATTGAAAATATTAACATAATAAAATACATTCGTGGAGTCAGCTGTAACTGCTTACTAAGTTTTTAAGCTTGTCACTCAACCCATTTGCAATTTTCCCTTACTATTGGCAAACAATATTGTCACACAATTTTTGAATTTATATAATACAGTACAAAAGATATCATAAAATCGGACAGGAAGGCAGCACTCAACTGAACCAAACTTAAGCCTGGTAATTAGCAGTTATTCTCAAGCCTAAAAACCCCAGGTTCCAAAGCCTGATATGAGTAAGTAAGTAAGTAAGTAAAGTCTTTATTTTACAAGGCTAACATATTTACAATAATGCAATCTTCCATATGGGCCTCAAGATATTCCACTTTTCAAAATAGACAAAGGAGGAAATTTTAGTATTTAAAAACCTGAAATCAGACACAAGCCTGAAAAATACCGAGCCTGCAAGCCTCTCCAAAGCAGTCTTCTGTAGAGAAACAACCTCTCTGTAACAACAGCTTCAAAATTTACAAATGCCAATTTTAACTATAAATTTAACCTCTGTAGAGCAACACAAACCTCTTGACAACAAACAATACTCACAGCTGTCACAGGGTGATACTCTATAAAGGTTGGACGGTGTTATCAATTTGACAATGTTTTGGAAAAATTTGATGCTAGCCTTAATTCTGTTGAAATGTTTAAAAGTGTTACATGGCGCTTCACAATGTAAGGTGCTTATGGTCGTAAACAAGTATGCCATGTTTGCAAACAATGCCTTCATGAACCTCAAACATATGAGTTTCAATTGGTCAACATTTTTCAGACGGATGAAAGGACTAACACTGACTGAATGTCACTAGATGCCTTCTGCCTCCAGCATGAGTAGATATGGACATATATAATTTTCAATTGAAAAAAACAACAATGAAAACTTTCCTTCTTCGTTTTATTAACCAGTTAAATTACACCAACCATTCTATTCAGTTTAATGTAACCTGTCTGTCAAACTGTACAAAGAGTTTTCACAAGATTATGTTTTTCAATTAATTTTCCTTTGAATCGGTTTTCTTTGTGTGCCAATCTTTTCTATTTCAATTCCTTTAATACAAACTATATTTATGTCTTCTGTGAATGACAACTAAGGTTGTCTATCATGAAAATCTCATATAGTGTGCCGCTGATAATGAGAAAGCAATGAAAAATTGATATAATATTAAATAAAGGTGGATCAGTCAGATGTGCACAATTAATCTGTTCTGTTCACTTTAATAATTTGTAAAACCATTTGCGCCACATTTGACCAAACGGATTCATGTTCTTAAAAGTTATCATGGCCGCACTATATTAATAAATAAATCCAAGACAGCAAGGCAGAAGCACAACTGAGCATTTCCTGTATTTATAGCATAAGCATACCTGCCAAGTACTCCTATTAAAGTGGAGTAACTCCAATTTTCGTTGTTAATTTCTGGTTTTCCCAGTTTCCCTAACTTTGAACAAAGGTACATTTGTTTCATTTTATGATCTTCTGTCCCATATTTATAACCACTAGAATTAATACATTCCTTGATTATGCATATAACTTATAATAATAAATCCCTTTAAAGTCACATTTACGGTAAGTGTATCTTGTGACATGTTTTGCTTTAGCTAACTAGCTTGGCAGGTATGGCATATTAAACAATTAATTCACTCAAACGCAATTCAATACGTCACAATCAAGTCACCCCATTTCCTCCCAAGTCATATCAAAACAACATAATTAATCTAAACTTAATGAACAACCATAGTGTCAAATTCCAACCATCACGACTATAACATGAACAATTCTCTCAATATATAACATGAACAATTCTCTCAATATATAACATGAACAATTCTCTCAATATATAACATGAACAATTCTCTCAATATATAACATGAACAATTCTCTCAATATATAACATGAACAATTCTCTCAACATATAACATGAACAATTCTCTCAACATATAACATGAACAATTCTCTCAACATATAACATGAACAATTCTCTCAACATATAACATGAACAATTCTCTCAACATATAACATGAACAATTCTCTCAATATATAACATGAACAATTTTCTCAATATATAACATGAACAATTCTCTCAATATATAACATGAACAATTCTCTCAATATATAACATGAACAATTCTCTCAACATATAACATGAACAATTCTCTCAACATATAACATGAACAATTCTCTCAATATATAACATGAACAATTCTCTCAACATATAACATGAACAATTCTCTCAACATATAACATGAACAATTCTCTCAACATATAACATGAACAATTCTCTCAACATATAACATGAACAATTCTCTCAACATATAACATGAACAATTCTCTCAATATATAACATGAACAATTCTCTCAACATATAACATGAACAATTCTCTCAACATATAACATGAACAATTCTCTCAACATATAACATGAACAATTCTCTCAACATATAACATGAACAATTCTCTCACCATAACCATAACTATGTCATCATTAATGATTTTCGTCCAAAATAACATAATAAATCTAAACATTCGTCAATTTAAAACAAGACAAAATATTTTATCGTCATATTTTTGCCAAAGTGGATTTACTAATAGATTTTAAATAGATCACAACATTTTTGGAAGGTGATATTTGAATTGCCTGCTTTTAAGTCATTACTCAGCAGGAAGTGTTGTGGACTAAAATTATCATATCCTTACACCTATCGAAAAATAGTTTGACAACATTTCACGCAATTCTGAACATGAAATAATATTAAACTTTATTCCATCAAAATACCAGAAATCTGCTTCATTGAGTATTAACCTTATGACATCTGGACGTATGCTCCTTCAGGGCAACTTTCTGTGTAAAGCTGCTGCCACAGTACGAGCATAGGTAAGGCCTCTCGCCGGTATGTACTCTCATGTGTGTCCTCAGAATCGCCGGACTTGGAAATATTTTACCACATTTGTCGCATGAGTTAACTTTTCCTGAAAGTTTTAAAGCAACCCTTTCAGCAGCTGTTACTATGGGTTTTCCTCCACTCTGTCTCTTGTGTGTTTTCATATGGATTGTCAGATCAGATGACTTGGTGAATACTTTGTAGCAGATTTCACACGAGAGACGTTTCACTTTTGCAAGAACCTTCACAGTTTTAGTACTTGATTGGTCATCTAAAAGTATACAATTCAGTATAAGTTACAACATATTTTACTAACTCAAAACCAGAGACATTTGTTAGACATGTGTGCCCCTTGGCAGCCTAATAACATGTATGCCCCCTTGGCAGCCTAATGCAATAGTCTGAAATGGTAAATTTATGCCACAGTGACCTTGACCTAAGACCTACTGACCTTATAATCAATAGAGGTCATCTACTGTTGCTGGTCAACCTCCATGATAAGTTTTAAGATCTTAGGGTGAAGTGTTGTTGAGTTATTGAAGGGAATCTAACCCTTTGGTCTACAACCTGACATGTACAAAAGGGAAACCCTTTGTGCAAAGCAATATACCCTCTTTAAAGATTGAGGGGCAAAATGACACTACTATAACTAAGTGACATGCGAAAGGAAAAAATAACATGATTGTAACAGACATGTGTTTATTTCTGTATGAAGACATGTAATGTTAAATCCAATGACAACGTTAATAACATGATTAACATAAACAAGAAATAGCACTGAAATTGATAAAATACCCTCTGCTTGACACATTGTTTAAATTACTATAATATACATATCTGCCTAGTCTAGCAGCCACATTAAGCTATAGTACAGACACAACAAAGGACCAAAACATTTAGCCAACAGACCACCCTACCAACGTCAAGCATGACTCCAATATAGCCCACATATACTGTGTACTGATTCGGTGAACACACACAACAACACAGTATGAAGTTAACCCATTCGGCGAAGATGCATATCAACAGTATCTGCCAAGTATTCGGATATAGGCGGATTTTCTCCGTTTTAAGGTTTAAAATATCTGAATTTTTTATTTAACCTTCAAAACTCTGCCTTGCTATTAAATTACAACACAAATTGTATGTCACTCATGTTTTTTGCACCTTGCAGCGTTTGAACTTCACTGCTTTGGTGATAATTTATTTCAAGGTGACCAAGCAACAATGAACACAGCATTTGATGTTAAGTGATAATCAAAATGGCATTTGATGTTCACTGGTTGGATTGAACATGCAACGATTAACACAGCATTTGGTGACAATACACCAAACCAAGACGACACACACCGCCGAGATAAATGGTCTTCTTTGCCATCGAAGGACGAACACTTTGGAACAAGATGTTTGATGTTTAGTGGTAATCAAGACGGCATTTGATGTTGACGGATTTGGTGGACACGCATTGTTCCTTTCTGTGTGAATGCCTTATTGCACACCTCACAAACATATGGTTTCTCCCCAGTGTGTACCCTATGATGACGTTCCAACTTCCAGTTACTTGCAAAAAGCTTTCCACAAATGTCACACCCATAATAGCCCGGTCTTCTTAACGAGCTCCAGTCTCCTGTAATATAGACATGCAAATACTATACTCCCAACAATAAAATATACATGTACACTACACAGCAAACACCAGTTCTAAGGGGTACTACTGAGGCATAAAGCCAAATCCTTAAAACGGGTTGCAAGTCTGTGTCAGGTGCCATTAGCACACATCCCTTCACCTTAAAAAATCTTCAAACATAGTATTATTGTTAAAATACAGATTATGGACCTTCAAATGACCATAACTTTGTCAATTCTTTGAACTTGGTACACAAGTAACTTTTATTATGTGCAGAAAAGATCATGCTTTCTTATGCAGAATTATTATTCCTGAATTGTTGGACCCCTGCAGAGCTAAAACACCAGAACTGAAGATCTAAGTGCAAGTAGAAAGCCTTTATTATGTGACATGAATATCACGACAACACTCCCAACAGCTAGAATAGACCAGGGATACACATGTATAACAGGACAAGCAATAAGAGCAATCATTCTCGAAACCTAAAAACTGCTGTTTCAAAGTCTGAAATTCCACTTTTAATATATAGAAAGAAGGAAAATTTAGTATTCAAAACGCTGAAATTTAAACACACTATGGTTACAAAATAGACCAAACTTGAAGTGTCACAACATAGTCAACATTCCTTGAATGTTTTAAATATAGTGTATTAAACGCACAATCATGAATGTCATGCACCTCATAAAAATCACCAAGGTTTCTACAATGGTCTAACACAAGATCCAGAACATAAATCAAAGTCCAATTTTTGGTGCCATAAGCACAAATCCGTGCACCATAGAAGTTTCAAACAGTGGTCTTTTGTCAAAATTGAGCTTATGAAATTTCAAATGACCGTAACTCAGTCAATACTTGGTATTGTTTCTCCAAATAACTTCCATTTCCTGCAGAAAAGAAATTTCTTTCTTAAGAGCGCCAATTCATGTATGAGCCCAGTTGTACATATTTTCGTGACTCACACAACAAAGCCGACAGTAATCACAGCATCAAAGGTCAATTATGAGTTGTTTAAATATTCCAGTGATAGACTTTTGTTACGTTTGACCTTCCACAGTCTTGGAGCTTGCATTCTGTTTTATCCCTGGCTAGATTTTTTATGTTTGACCGAAGACAGTCTTGGAGCTACCATTCGGTTTTACCACTGGCCAGATTTTTACGTTTGAGAGAAGACAAGTCTTGGAGCTTGCTGCTTAGCCATTCGATTTTACCCCTGCCTATTTCAGTGAAGGACCTCCCGATTCCAAGGGCATTTATAGGTTGTACATCTGATGCATTTTCTTTTGGTGATTTTTCAATGTATCCTTTCTGCTTGCTTTATAATCACAGAAATCACAAGAAAATGGTTTCTCCTTCGTGTGAACTCGAAGGTGACGTTCTATGAGTGTAACATTCGGACAGATCTTTCTACAGTTGCCATAGTTACATATGTAAGCCGTAATATTGCTGTCGGTCATAACTCTGAAAGGGTTGGCCCTGAATATTTCTTCATCTTGCGATGACAATCCTACCAAGGGCAGTTCTGAAATAATAAATTATCAATGATAAAACCTGGAAGTTCCACATTAGATATACTCTTAACTCCAATGTAATCTGTTTTTTCTGCACTTATTTTTCTGCACTGCAAATGACTGTTGTCCACGCATTCATACAAATATTCCTATATGTACAATTGAAACAAGAAAATGATTATTTCAGTCATAATATTGTCCGACAACAGTAACATGAAAGTGAGACTTTGAGCCAATCTTTCTAGATGGTTTACTGAAGGTAAATATCTAGGTTATGCATATTTCTGTACTTTTATTAATATACATGTAATAGTTTTTATAGCAAATTCACACTTCCTGTTTACTAGTAGCTGCCTGATTTAGCTTGATTGTATGAAGAAAAAGTCACAATGAACAACTCAACAATGTCTTCAGTCATTATGCACAATCCAACTCTGCTCTCTACAGAGTCTTAGAATGCTTTCACATCACACATTTTTATGCATCTCTGTCTTCAGTCATTATGCACAATCCAACTCTGCTCTCTACAGAGTCTTAGAATGCTTTCACATCACACATTTTTATGCATCTCTGTCTTCAGTCATTATGCACAATCCAACTCTGCTCTCTACAGAGTCTTAGAATGCTTTCACATCACACATTTTTATGCATCTCTGTCTTCAGTCATTATGTTCAATCCAACTCTGCTCTCTACAGAGTCTTAGAATGCTTTCACATCACACATTTTTATGCATCTCAAACTTACTTGCATAGTACGTTCAAACCATATGCTTAATCAAATGAAAGGTATATTCAAACTAGAACAGACAAAACAACAGTATTAGAAATCTATTAGCTTAATCATCTATCCTAGAAAAAAACACGAATCAGCACAAATAGTGAATACGGTGAAAAAGTTCCCTCACAAGTCACACTTCACTTATATAAAGACATGTGGAAATGGCTGAAATTATCCATTGCCTGTAGTCCAATACAAATGTCCTCTTCCTCAGCTGATGGTGGTTTAATATTGATAGACACATGTTCCAAAGCTAATTTGATTGGTGCATGTATCAAATCGAAACTGCACCAAAATGGAAAATCAAATAGTATGTATCCAGACTGACTATCAACCAGTTCTTGCATGCAATTAATAATGCAACAGCAATATTATATTTCAACTATTAAACATCATCCAATAAAATCGCTACTTTTATAAATCTGAAAGTGCAGAGAATCTCTGCTGTAGTTTACAGCCAGAGAGATGTTTAAACTTTTTACATAGAGTCAGTACACTCTGTATACATACATATGAATGGCCATACAACAACATGCACTCGAGAGGTCATGTGAACGTGGCCTCTAAAGTAATGTAGTCAAATCTAACTAACAGCACAAAAGAATGGAGTAAATGTCAGGTTCTAACTTAAATGAGATTGCTTATAGATACAATTATGTAAGAAAGACAACATTATACTCATGGTGAAATAAAACGTCCAAAGTTGTGAAATTCTCAGCTGAAAATTCCTTCATGATGAAGGAAAAAATGTTCACTATGTAGTTATCTCTTCCATCCTAGCTGCATGGCTACTGAAGTGTTGATTTCCATTTCAATCATGCTCCTGGAGTCCTGGTGCACCATCATACTCATGGTCCTTTTCATTCACATCAAAAACTAGTCAAGTATGTTGTGATAATGCAAATTCAACAAGAGTTATTGCAGAATGTTTAATGAATACCCCAGATTGTTCAAGATAGTTTAGTTAGTTTCAAAGTCAATGAAGTTTCAATGAAATCAAACCATCAAATCCCAAGTTACACAGAGAATAAGTGTGGACCAAAACATGTGAGTATCAGAAATGTGTCATATGGACACAGACATCCCATATATATATGCTAGCAGTTACAAAACACTTAGTGAATGCTACCAGCATAATTTCAAAATCCAGCTTATATGTGCTCATATGCAACTAACGACTCTTAACTGACGATATTGCTAACAACTTTTCAAGTGCGACCTAGACTTGCAAAGGGCAAGACCTGGGTCTGAAGCACAACACTGTTTCTCTTGCAGTGGTGAACAATCATGAGAAGTTCCCATCAATTAGGACCAAGTTACAACAAACTCATTGACTATCCAGAGCTGGTCCAAGAGCTAAGGATCTGAGACAATGCTCACAGCTTTTTGTGTCCTTAAAATTCATCTTTGGCTTCTTTCAGCAACCTTTACCTACGATCTCCATATATAAGTTACAGGTCATAATAATGATTGTTTGTGAAAGATTTTTCAAGTGAATTCACTGCATTATGCAAACATTTGTAAGCATTGACAACTTGTAATCTTCTAATATTCATGGTCAGATGGTATTTCATAAAAAATTTAAGAAAAAATATTAATCAAAATGATAGGAATTCGATATACTTACAATATCTCAAACTTTGGTCCATGAGTGAAATGCTGGTCGTAATTCAAAACGATAGTGGCCACTATGAAATCTCGAGAATCTTTATGATGTGGCTTAACCCTTTACTCCATAGATCCTTCATAAATTCAGTGTGTCTAACTCTAAGGTATTCTGATATACAAACTTTAAAGATGACAGGTCCAATTACTCACACTATCTCCATAGTAGTTTTGTCAACATATATTGGCCATTGACATCTGTGAGTGTGTGTTTACATGGAGTTTGGATAGATGTGACAAAATACCTCTCCATGGAGTAAAGAGCTAATAGCATGGCTGACAATAAAAGTTAAAGCAAAGGTTGTCAATTTGGACAGGTATCGGATGAATGGCTGAAAATAACACAACCTAAACATTGTGCCAGTTAAAGCAAATATTGTGATTTTGGACAGTCATCAATTTCAATGAAATTTACAAAGTTAGTAACATGGTCCAGGTATATATACTTGGAAATGTGTCGAGAAAATTCACTGATTTATATTGGCATATATCCAGTAGTTTTCGATAAATGCAGCTTCCACAATGTATAAACTTTTGAAAATCATCCAGAATAATTTGGTTCCTAAATACAGCATTTATAAGAAAGACAGTAGTGGCTCAGTTGGGTGCCTAACACTCCCTGGAACAACCATTCAAGGTGATATGTGTATATCTTGGTTCAATGGTTTTCTAAATATATCTAGCATTGCTTAGCAACAACACATGCAAAGTCTGTTCAAGACCAAGTTTCATACTGTCCAATATGAGTAGATATGGATATGAGTGTACACAAGTGTATACTACAAGCCATGTACTAAAAATATATGACACTCAACATGTTGACATATATCAATCATCAATTCGTCTTTGGTATTACAATATTCATGGGAACATTATTCTAAACAAGAAGCAAATTTATGTACCATACAGTACTGTATACAAACACATAAGGGGGGCAATGATATTGAGGGCAGGAAAGGTCAAAGAAACAAATACAAGTCTATAAAATAAATGTTTATACGGTATATGAAAGTATGCCACCCAAATGGCAGAAAAAAATCATTTTTTTCTTCAGGTCTGGACCAAGCTTGCACACCAAGTTTGAGGTGCATACCAGTTGTCCAACCCATTTTTTAGTTATTGGTCTACAATGTTACAAACTGACATGTGCAAAGTGCCATACCCTCGCTTCTTTGAATGGGGTATGAATATCTTATTTACTATGGGTTGAATCTAAAGTTATATTTACTATGGGTTGAATCTAAAGTTAGTGTCAAAAGAGCCATTATCAACAAAAAGAGCAGCTATCACTCTTTTATAAATTGTTTCTACTTTTTTATAATTAAATGCAGATGCCTGTTGATTGCGGTAAATTACCCATTCTATTGCTGTAACTATGTGGGTTAAACACGGCCATATAGGATTATTTTCTTAAATTGGCGACTTAGTTAAGTTAAAATTGTATTTTGCTTATGATTTTCAATCCAAAATACTGCATTCAAATATTTGCAAATATGGCTTTATGGAAATTTCTGGGGGTCAAAGGGTCATCAAGACATCAAATGTAACCCCTGATTGTTAAAGACAAAACATTTACAAAGGAGTGTCAAACAAGAATAATATTATAATAGCATAGCAATCAGTTATAATATGAAGAAATTGCTGGCTTAGAATGAGAAGGTTGTAAGTACAAAATCGATATTTTGAGAAAACAAAAAAAAACTGAAAATTGCTCTTTGACTTATGGAAAATTTAGCTTTTACAACTTCAGTTTAGTCAATAACATGAGAAGTTCTGATTCTCATGAAAATAGGCTCATAAGAGGCGTTTAATGATGCAGATTTCAACTATACTTGAGTCTTATAAGGTTGTAAGTAGTTGTTACGACATTCTCATTCTAAGTCAGTGAAATATAGATACAATTTTAACAATCTAACATTTATAATCAAAGTACCACA
Source organism: Spisula subtruncata (assembly GCA_963678985.1). Taxonomy (NCBI): domain Eukaryota; kingdom Metazoa; phylum Mollusca; class Bivalvia; order Venerida; family Mactridae; genus Spisula; species Spisula subtruncata. Next base: position 24,147,619 of record OY787676.1, on the reverse strand, counting down.
TTGTCACATGACTATACCTGACCAATAGAAGGAAAATGTAACTGTTTGTATTGTGCTCCGCCTTCCATCGGTACTATTTGTTCTTAATATTTTTGCTTAAAAAAAAGATCTAAAATTGAAAATGGCGAATCAGAGAAATTGACAAAAACTTCACCAACAAGTTCTAAATTGTTCTCCTTCATGGTATTAAAGGTACCTACTGATTTTCCAAACACACCATTACGTTTCTGTAGTCAGACAAAGGCATCCAGCAAAAAGATAAATTAAAGACAAAATAAAACTGATTGTTTTTTAACAGGGTTCTTATGCACTCTGCTTTTTGTTCTGCACAGCTCAAGTGATGTGACAATGTTAATACAAAAATCAGAGAAAACAGTTTATAGTAAGGGAACCATGTTTCTATGACAACAACAACATACCTTCTACAATCAAACTGAACTTCTATCCTTCAAAGGGCTTGAATCCTAAACTGAGCTTCAATCCTAAACTCACTGTTTCTTCATACATGTACATCAATATGGCTTGCTATGAAATAGCCTAGGTCAAGGTCAAAATAAGGTCAGGTGTGTGGATATTGTTCTAAACATCTATGCAAATATGAAAGCTTTGTAGCAAGCCATATTGATGTTAGAAGAAACAGTGAGTTTGTGTTAACCAAGAATATGGCCCTTCCATAAGTCTAAGTCCAAGAGTAGGTAAAGGGGATAGTGAAAATGAGGTCAGGTAATATTGATGTGTGGAGATTGTTCTAATACAACATCCATGCAAGTACGAAAGCTTTGTAGCAAGCCATATTGATCTATGTAAGAAGAAACGGTGAGTTTGGGTTAACTAAGAATATGTGCCTACAATAAGTCCATAAATATATGGCCCTACAATAAGTCCAAAAGAAGGTGACTATGTCAAGGTCAAAATGAGGTCAGGTGATATAGGTGTGTAGAAATTGTTCCAATAAAACTTCTGTGCAAGAATGTAAGCTTTGTAGTAAGCCATACTGATGTAAGAAGAAACAGTGAGTTTAGGTTAACTTCGTACAGACGGACGTCCCAACATTTCGGGTTTAGGGTCTCAAATGTTGGTCTCGGGACAATTTTATGGGCTAAAACGTTCTTTGGGGTTATTATGGATGTACAGGTCAATCACTTTACGCCTCCCGATCTATCAATTCAGGGGCATAAAAAATGCTATTTTTAGTAACTTCTCGAATTTTCAATGAGGCAAGCACCGCAGTGTGGCTACAGGCCTTCATCACAAGCAGGAAATTAAAAGCCAATTAAGTCTATCATAGTACAAAATGTGTTAGAGACATGGTTCCCTCTAACTATAAAGTCATGTTTACTCTGTTTAAACCATCCTGATGTTTTCAATAAGCCTGAAAAAGTTTGAACTTGAAATCAACCCAACAACATCTAGATACTTCACCTTCACCTGGACATGTTAGGGTTCGAATTTAAGCTCGCATACTCGCTTATAGCTTGTAGAAATTCAGAATAGCGAGTGACATTTAAAGTCACTCGCATATTCTAGCAAGTGTGAAAACAAGGAGCAAACACCAATTTAAGTCCTCCATAACAAATTGGTTATGATCCAATATAAATTTCAACAAAACAACATGTTTTCAGTCGCTTAATATCGGTTAGACTTGCATTGATCTGTCAACGAGAAAACCGACAGGAAATCCACATTCATTCGGAATTGCTCGGCATTTTTACTTGATATACTATGACCGAGATTTTGCGATTTATTTATGCAATTTGCTTTATCAGGTCGCGGATATCCGCTAAAATACACCAACAATCATCAAGTACAAGTTACTTACAGTTAAAAAATAAATTCAATGAATCGATTTACGACTTAAAAAAAAAGAGCATCAAAACTTGCAATAATAGCAACAAATTGAAATGTCACCTATTTCCGCGACACCGACAGAATATTGACGTAACAGACTTAAAATTTTCGTACCCAACATTCGCACCCAGCATAAATTGATGTATGATTTTTAAATGATTTAACACGTATGTGAACTGCAGTTTCCTTTTTTATGTATCTTGATTTTTTGTTTTAATCTGATTCATGCTTCAGGCAGTGATCATGGCATAGCACTTTTTAGCAGTTAATTTTCAAATTAATTGGTTTTAAATAAACTTTGATTATTTTTTTAGCAAGTAGCTTTTCCTTTTAGCTAGTGAACCCAAATGGCACAAGCTAATTCTAGCTAGTAGAAAATATCGCTAAATTCGACCCCTGCATGTAGTTAAAAAACATAATACTGTAAACAAAGAAGTTATTTCAGGTGACCTCCAAAGTCATCAAACTGACAAGTTTGTAGAGTTCTAAAAATTTGAAAGCCATAATAATTTAAACTGAAGAAAATCGCCTAATAACCACAGTAGAAAATCAATATTAAACAAAATGCAATCATGAAGATGATGCACAACATAAACTGTAACCACAGATTGTGAATACCAGATGTTCAATTTCAAGTTCAAACCATAAATAATACAGGCTATGCCTAAAATACATGCTGATTTGTATTCCCTCCAAGACACAAGTTATTTAGGGTTGTGTAGTGTAAACAATTTTTTAACAGAAATTGAGAATAAAGAATAACTTTCACTGAAAATATTTTTCACCTATTTCTCAATAAAAGATTTCTGGTAGGCAGGACCAGCTGGGTATTTAAGTAGCGGGGAGGGAAACAATCAGAACACTTTTAAGCCCTAACAAAAATCAGAATGGTTATACTCAGAGCACCTGGCAGCTTTCAGTGGCTGATTAACATGTACAAATTTTGAAGAATTTTGTAAACACATGTTAATTAACACATGCATACAAAATCCATTACTTCTTATTCTACATTTGTGAGCCCTCACTACTGGCCAAAGAATCTTTTTCAACTGAAAACATTTTTTTCCTTTTTTTTTATTTGAAAAAAAGGGAAGATACTATTTATAAGTAATAGTATTAAACTATCAATATTTTTGAAATGACAACCATTAACAGCCCCTAATTGGCAAACAGGTGCCCTGTTAATTAATGAAATACAAAACTTCACTTACTCTGTGAATCAGCTTGTTGACTAGACATCGCTACTGCAGACATATTTGGATCATAGTTTGCTGCCATGGAAACAGGGTCCCAAGTATCCTGAGGAAGTAAAGGTCTACCGGGCTCAACGCCTGTGATTTCTAAGTCCATTTCAGCCTCAGTGATAGCTTCAAGCTTAACATTAATACTAGTATCAGTTTCGCCACTTTCAGAGTTTTCTGCATTACTCCCTGGAATCACATTTGATGAATCACTGTCCTGACCAACACTATCGTTAGACACTTCCTCAGGTAATGTATTAGAATTATCATCATCGTTATCTCCTGGTTCACTGGACATTGTTTTAGACGGAACACTATCGTTACTCTCTTCCGCTTCCTGTTTGATTACTTGTTGCTCTTCCGCCGGCCTCGTACCCGGACTCGGTACCAACTTCGGCGACTGATTCATACTACCGGATGAACGTCTTCTACCTCTACCTGGTCGACTAACGGGGTACGGCTCATGTCGTATGTTAGCACCGAGGTTTGAGACCGGACCTGCAGCACGTATCATAGACACAGGATGTACTTGTCCTGGTACGGCAGAATGTGGGAATCTTGGGGCACCATACCGACCAGGACTTGCTTGTAGACTGAACTGTAATGCTGCTTCAGCTTCTTGTTTCTCCTTTTCTTCTTGTTTCTTTCTATGATGTTCTGTAAGAACAAACAATATATTTATTGTCACATACCAGTAGGTGGGGGGAAAATCACTGGTTAATGTATCATTGATAAAGACTAAAACAAAAATGGTAAAAAATACTTTTTTATGTTATCAATGAAACAGTTACCTATTCAGAAAAGTGAAAAAGGGAATTTTTGCTTATTATTAAATTCTTGTTAAATGTCTACATTGATTGGTTAATAGAAGTATTCTACGCATAGGAGGTTTAAACTTCAGTTAACACTTATGTCCCGGTGGAAGCCTTGTCCATAACAAATAGCAGTACCGATCTCAACAATCAGTCTCCCATGCCATCAAATGTGTCATTTTGATTTTTTTAAGAGTCAATATGAAAGCCTAGATTGAACTTTGTTGGTGTTCCAATTTTTATATTACACAGGGGTTCTATGGAGGCATTATGCCGAATCCTGAAAACAAGTCGGAAGTCTATAATACAAAATATTTTCGGACGATTCCGGAATGGTAGGACCTCAGTTGAATATAAATTAAAACAAAGAAGTCACTTACTTTTAAGACAGAAGCCGAGGAATTGTGATTTGATATCCTCATGATCTTCCAGGAATCCTTTACCCGAGTCCGAACCCAGATGACTCAATGTACCATCTGATACACTGGCAGTTAATATTACAGATTCTTCATCAGTCGTTGTAGCTAACTGTTCAACCTGTACAGAAAATCACAAGTTTTAGTTAGTTTTCATCACAGATTATAAATAACTAGAATCAGGCCCCGCGTGAAGTTTTAAACTTGTCAGTCGGAGCCTCTGTCCGAATGAATAAAATGAGAGAATGTTCCTCTTTGTCTACTAGAATAATTCAGAACTTTCTGTCAGTCAGAATCAGTGTTGTTTTCATCTTTTTGCATTCAAACCTTAACAGTTACAAAGACCGATACAGCACAGGGAATCACTTACTTACTAATATGTTCAAAAAGCTAGGTCCTGAAATAAGTTTAGAGGAAGGAACTGAATAATAGCCCCTGGAATCAGGGACTTCAGAAATTTAGAGAAAACAAGGCTGCGTTCAATAAACACTTACGCCCCCGTGGAAGCCATTTCAATAAGTCTAAGTCCAAAATAAGGTCAAGGTGAAGGTCAAAATGTAGTCAGGTGATACAGGCGTGTGGAGAGAGTTCATATACAACATATACAACATCCATGCAAGTTTGAAAGCTTTGAAGCAAGCCATATTAATGCTAGAAGAAACGGTCAATTAGGGTTAACCAAGAAGTCCAAAACTAGGTCAAGGTGAAGGTCAAAATGGAGTCAAGTGATAACAGCAGTCTACAGGCCAAATTATTTTTGGCTGGCTGAAAATGTAACATTAATACGCAATTTTAAGAAAAGAATTGCATTAAGGACCTTATCATGTATGTTTGTTAAGCATTTCGGCCTGCTAGGTTGAAAATTATTGAGAACCCTGCAAACCATCAGACACACACACATTGAGAAAAGCATTGCATATATGCAAGGGCTTTTTTTGCCAAAATTGTGTAGAAGCCCTCCCCTGTTAGATATGTGAAATGTAAAGCGTGATTTTTCTTCAAATTGTGAAATTCAAGCGTAGTTTTGCTTTTGAATTGTGAAAAAGGAAGCACGATATCGACTTTAATAAATTTGTGAAAAGCAATTTACAACTAATATTTCTCTTTATTTTGTAAAGAAAATCACTAAAGGCTTGATATATTTCATTATTGAATGTTTATGCTACTCTGGTTTTGTCAATTTCAAATTGTAGAAAATATTGAGCCTGGGCAAGCGGTTTCATTTGTGAAAGTGGCATTTATGTGGTTTGTGAAACTGGCATTTTGGAATTGTGAAGCACCCTCCTTCAAATTGTGAAGTAGCCTAATTTCTGACTCTGTTATAAAGTGAAAAAAGCCCTGTATTCCTTCAACAAAGAGGGGTAGGGCTATATGATATTTCAGACTTACCAGCTGCTGAATCTGGCTCTTCAGAACGGCTTTCAAGATAACTTTGTAGCCCGGAATTTCTTTAATGACGTCCATATCCGGGGCGGCCATTTTATACCAAATGTGTTCAGAAACTAGTACAACCAAAACTGGCTCTACAGTAGAATGACTGACTTATTGCTTTAACAGTCACAACAGATAGGACATCTATAGTTCAAATCTCTTGCAAAAACTGTAGCTTATCTTGATGCTGCTTTCACCCTGTAAAATAACAAATTATGTATTGTCACTATCGTGGTGGTATGGGAATAGGTGGTAGTATCTCTGTTTGGAAAATAAAATAAAAAAACATATTTAAAAAATTCCATCACTGAGCTAAGTATACTATGAAGGTATAAAGCCTACTATATGTCTATGTCCAAAGATTGTGGAACATCGCATCTAAAAATAGACTTGGTTCCTAACAATAATTACGATACTGTGAGTGGAGCAGGTTACGAGGTATCCAGTGCATAAATAAAATATGGCTTCGAGTGGAGTAAAAAAACGAAGGGAATACTGTTTTGCCATTTCGCAGTTATAAGATCTATAAAATTGAACGAGATTTTCGGTGGGAATGAATATATCTTTTAGTTTATTTGAATGAATTGTGTAGTGGTTTTCCTTCAGCGCCCGTATTTTATGCTGAAACAACGAGATGCGATATTCCACAATCTTTGGACATAGACATATAGTAGGCATTCTACCTTCATACTATACTTAGCTCAGTGACGGATTTTTTTTCCATACAGATACTACCACCTATGGGTATGGGTTGTGAATTAATTTTTCTTTACAAAATTAATGGAACTAGCATAAATAAAAGACCATTTAGTTATGACATCCAAAACTAACTGTATAAGATAATAAAACATTGTGTCATGCGTCACGGTCCGAAACCGTGTGGATCGATGAGTTTTTGGGCCGTCATAGAATTTCATTTTACAGAAGTGATGTGATTCAACCAGTCAATTTGACGCTTGTCATCCAAATGTACGATCCTGGAAAACCTGGTAAATATAATGCAAGTCCTCATGTTTGTTCTAGACACCAAAGCAAGGCTTCGATTTTTTTCAAATTGTCTTTTAATTGACCGCATAAAATTTTCATAATGCGACCCCGTTTGGGCCTTATTCAGTTATGATTCTGTTATTGCATTTTGTAGTAGGACTGAGTTGTCCTGTACTTTAAACTTATTGATTTTGTATACTACATGTATCATTGGGTAAAGGTAGACAAATCACTGAAGCATTTATAATCACTGCATTTATATTTCATTGGTTGAAGTGATTTGTCTGACCTTTCAACCCATTTTATTGCTATATAAGACCAGTTTCCTACTCTACTTATTGCACTGGTTAGCTGACTGTCAGGTCAGTAGTAGCCAACGAAGCTTAGGCTTCACCTAATTCTTCCAAAGAATATTTCATTGGAACGAACCTCTGATATCTTGATAGATACAGACTTTTTATGTCCGTTTATGTCATAAGAATATTTCATATGACTCCCAGTGTAGTTGAATTCTCAGCAAACTAGTCCTATATATAACCCCTTTAATTCAGGCTTATTAATTGTTCGATAACTAAAATATTGAGTTGAATCTGTAAATAAGAGTACGTAATTCCTTTGCATTATAATGTTATAAAATCTAAGGACCTAATTAAATACTGTTCATGTAACTTGGTGTCGTTATTTATGTAGAGTTAGTCATTTATTTACTTCTATTATACATATTGGATACTACCACTATACGACCACATTGAGGACCAGCACAATAAATACAACACCACCATTATATCGTTGCAGTGTATGTAATCGCACTCAAGTCCCACAGACTGAGTCCGATTGCAACACCACCATATAATTGGACCACAGAAACAAGGATCTGTTACATTGGTGTCGTGATCTAGTTCTGGGGTGTTGTTTGAATTGTGTTTAAATAATTATCAATTGAAAAAATATTAAATTTAGGAAGGAGGATAGAGTTAAATTAAATTATAAATTGTTAACTATACTCATAAAATATAAATACAAATAAAATAAGCTATTAGTTGTGGCATTGAGCAGTTGTATAAAATACTTATAAACTTATTATTTAAGTTGTGTATTTGACTATAAATAAGGTTTAAAGTATTAAACTCATACATCAAGTAAATTGTAGTAGGTTGTGTGTACATAAGAGTATAGTATACATGTGTTTACTTAACGGTTAGGTTGATTGAGACTTATAATTGATGTTCAATCATACACTGATTTGTTCAATCATACACTGGTTGGTTCTAAATAAACATAATATATAATATAAACATAGTACTACTGTGTAATATCAACTTAGTTGATTAAAGAGTATATTGGTGTGTAATATTAACTTTAAGTTAGTTGATTAAAGTGTGTATTGGTGTGTAATATCAACTTAGTTGATTAATGTGTGTATTGGTGTGTAATATTAACTTTAAGTTAGTTGATTAAAGTGTGTATTGGTGTTCAATATTAACTTAGTTGATTAAAGTGTGTATTGATGTTATAACTCAATAAGTACAATATGCATCATTTAGGGTTTGACCCGTGGGCAAATGGGATGCCTAAGCAGGAGGAATATTTAGAGAATCAATCTACTTATTTGGAATTGCCATCTAGGCGACTTAGTTACCCAAATGAATTGAAAGTTGACGATGGACAGTTGCAATTTGACGGAAATCAATCATATGTGAAGGAGGATAGGCAACCATACTTTAATAGTGGTCCTACATATCCTCCCACTCCAATGTTTGACAACCCGATTGTAACATCTAACCATCATAGCAACTACCCCAACTATAGGTATAATGATAATCATCATTACAAGACACAGTTCTATGATAGTGTACCTTTAAATGTCACTACAGAACAACCTTTAAATGGGAGGTACCCACATTCATACCAAAATCCTAGTGAGCCACATCCTTATCAACATATGGGGGCACCTAGAATGTCTATAAACTCATTGAGTTGTGATCCTCATTACAATCAGCGAACTCCTAATATTAGGACAAGGGGTAATTATCAGGTTACAAGCCATAGGAATGAAATAACTCCCGACAAGTTTGATGGTATGAGTACCGAATGGCCTGATTATATTGTTCACTTCGAACAAACCGCTTCGTGGAATGGTTGGGATGATCACCAAAAAGCATGTATGCTTGCCATCCACTTAAGGGGGAAGGCTCAACGGCTGCTATCACTACTGACACCCAGCCAACTTAATAATTACATGGAACTTAAAAGAGTATTGTCTCAGAGATTCCATCCCCATGAAAGAGAAGTAGGGTATAGGTGCGAGTTTAGGAATAGGAGACGTCTTACAGGGGAGTCCGTTGCCGATTACGGCTATGCTATTCGCAGGTTAGGGCAAAAAGCCTACCCAACTATGCCATATGATGCCCTAGAGATATGCATCATCGACCAGTACATAATGGGCTTAGGTAACTTAGACTTACAAAAACATGTACAATTTTCACATCCAATATCGCTTGATAAGGCAATTAGTGCTGCCGTTGAATATTGTGCTATACAAGGATCCCTTTCAACAAAACCACAATATAGTGAACTGAAAGACTCAAGTCATAACGACCAGGGTGTTTATTCCTTAAGACCCACACCTTTAAAAACGAACAGTGATACTACTGACCTGCAACAACTGATCTCCTCTTTAATGACAAAACTATCAGAGCTGAATGTAACCCAACCCCACTACGGCAACTATAGTCCCAGGCAAGCTTATTATCCTCAAGATCATAACCAGGCACCCTATAAGGAACCTTATAAGCAAAGTAATGAATATGAGTCAAGGGAACAAGCAAACAAACACTCTCCTATTATTTGTGGATACTGTAATAGGACCGGTCATATAGAAAGTAGGTGTTACGAAAAAGAAAGAATGCTTGCGAAAACTAACTTGGGAAACTAGCATCGACTGAGTTTACGGCCAAACCCTCAGTCGATACTCTTTATAAAGAGAAATGGCCAACAGAATCTAACCAGGGGGACAAATCGTTCTATGATACGGCCCTAGAACTTAATAACATTATGTTACCTGATGAGAATCTTGTTAACACTGAACAAAGTAAATTAAGGCAGCTGGAAAATGTCAGGGATAAAAGTAGCCCCACAAATTTAACTGACCAGAAAATACCACTGTCATGCGGTATGGGCAATAAAATAACCCCATCACCTTCTAAAAACTCTAATGTTAACAGTGGGTATATACCTAGCATTACTGTAACAGCCCCACAAGAAGAGGTGCATGTTTCTAATGTAGGTCTACAGGAAGTAGAAATGTCATGCCAAAATAAGCCATGTGCTTCAGTATTACAAAACGAGTGCATTGTAAGTAACTCAAGCAATGAGAATTTGATAAGTGATCAACATAACAATAATCCTTATTCAGACTCTTCAATTGAAATAACCAATGCTTCTATTTCTAAAAGCATGTCTTATGTTCAAACATTTGGTTGTGAGAATAAACCATTGGCATCTTGCTACTATGTGAAGACTAGCTTAGGTTCTATGTTAGTTGATACTGGCAGCCCAGTTTCAATTCTGTCAGGTACATGTTATCATAGGCTAAATTATAAACCTAAGTTAGAAACTGTAAATACCAAATTGTTTGCTGCTAACGGAAATGACTTAAAGGTCAAGGGACAGTGTAAATTAAACTTTTACATAGAGCATATTTCAGTTAGTAATAACTTTATTGTTTCTGAGATTGATGAAGTGATAGGCATATTAGGGATGGATTTTATGGAGCAATATGATGTAAATCTTAAAATTCATAATGGTGTGTTGAAATCAAAACTAGGAGTAGTTAAACTTCATAAACAGCAATCCTTGCTTTGTGCCAAGATACAAGCTACTTATAGTGATCATGAGTTTAAGTCTTGGTTGGGACTTAATAGTCTCTTCAGAAAGATGCAGAAAAAGTTGTTGTTGTGTAAAAGTGCCTATCCATTGACTGTACTGACCAGAGAAAGAATTAGACTTAAGGCCTGTCCGTGACTGTGCTTTATATATCAGATAGACTGAGAGAGAGCTATACTTAAGTAATGTTCTTGTTTTGTATAGGAACATGTATGTTGAGACAGTATCGCTGCAGATTATGTAACGTTGGTGGTGTTATAGCCATACTTTATTCTGTGTATGATAAAGATGTTGATATTTCAATTTTGATTGACATAATATCGAAGGAGGATGGCAATTGTATTTCTCTTTTATTATTGTTGGGCTATTAATGTAATTATTGTATGACTAGGAGTTCACGAATCAAGCTCATAATTTTTCAATTTTGTGTCTCCTTTGTATGATTTTGTGAACTTGATTATGTTGTATGCATGTTTATGATCTATTATGCATGTTTATTATCTATTTCAGTTGACGAATTATCCACTGATTTCATTATTGTTGTTTCATTGTATTTATATTCATTGATATCATTGATCAAAATGTATTAAATTTAAGGAGGGAGGAATGTAGTAGGACTGAGTTGTCCTGTACTTTAAACTTATTGATTTTGTATACTACATGTATCATTGGGTAAAGGTAGACAAATCACTGAAGCATTTATAATCACTGCATTTATATTTCATTGGTTGAAGTGATTTGTCTGACCTTTCAACCCATTTTATTGCTATATAAGACCAGTTTCCTACTCTACTTATTGCACTGGTTAGCTGACTGTCAGGTCAGTAGTAGCCAACGAAGCTTAGGCTTCACCTAATTCTTCCAAAGAATATTTCATTGGAACGAACCTCTGATATCTTGATAGATACAGACTTTTTATGTCCGTTTATGTCATAAGAATATTTCATATGACTCCCAGTGTAGTTGAATTCTCAGCAAACTAGTCCTATATATAACCCCTTTAATTCAGGCTTATTAATTGTTCGATAACTAAAATATTGAGTTGAATCTGTAAATAAGAGTACGTAATTCCTTTGCATTATAATGTTATAAAATCTAAGGACCTAATTAAATACTGTTCATGTAACTTGGTGTCGTTATTTATGTAGAGTTAGTCATTTATTTACTTCTATTATACATATTGGATACTACCACTATACGACCACATTGAGGACCAGCACAATAAATACAACACCACCATTATATCGTTGCAGTGTAGGGTCAATACGGGTAAATACGGACGAAAAGGAAAGTACGGACATCTGAGTATATTCTACGATCAGAATTTTTGTTTTTGGAATTTCAAACCGTTCTCCCTGTGCAGAATAAAAATGCACTTGCAGTGCTTTGATTGAGACAGGAAGCAGCAGTCCATGTCCACCGGAAATACACATAAGGCATGCGCAAAGTTAGTGACATCATCGACCTTTTACGTCACAGGCTAACTTTAAGAAGCGCGCTCGTTCAAGGTGAACATTGAACATAAATATTTAAGGTGTACGCACCTTCTTAAACCACGATAATTTATGCTTATTCGTTTCTTAATTTCTTCTAGTTAAATTTGCACATAGTTTTATTACCAGTCTTTGTGTAAAACGCTCAAATATAGAGAAAATATGAAGTGTCCGTATTTTTTCGATCTTTTTTTCACGTAGGAAAAATACGGACAATTGACATTTTCATATACTTAACAAGTTTCGTTACACATTCAAAGCTGAGCGAGTGGCCGTGTGGTTAAGGCGTTGGACTATTAATCAAGCGGTCCGAGTTCAAATCTCGGGGGCGGCAATTTTTTTTAGATTTTTTTACACCCGATACGTAACAGCCTATTGTGCAAAAATGGTGTCAAAACACTGGTTTGCTTAAAATTATTTTTAAATTAATTATATCCATTTCAGAATGAAAAACGTAATTATAAGAAACCTCTATGCTGTTGGCATGCACCACCATGGACCGAAAGAACTGGCAACTGGCTCTGCTGTTTATTATATTAAACCAGACTTAAGAAACCAGTACGACAAAGATGCAATAGCAATCTATGAAAATAAAGGCTGTACCAAGCTCGCCGCTTATCTTCGACGACAAGATGCTCATCATGTGAAACAACTGTTCGATTTGTGTTTTATACACGACGTCTGCTATCTCAGGGCAAAGGATAGCCCTGTGAAATTCAATAAATATAAAGGACCAATGCAATCAGTCAGTATTGGGTTTAAAATACCAGAAGACAAATCAGGAGAGCTGATAGAACTTTTGAAAAGTATACCATCAGTGGTTTATAAAGTTTTCTGACCATTTGGAGTTTGCAGAATGTAGACTTTCTCGATATCATTGCGTCACCTTAAAATGATAAAGAATATATTAATCTATTAAAATAAAGGAATAAATCAAACGATCAGTGTGCGTTGCGTCATTCTTAACCCCTGCTATATAGTTGCTGTCTTAGTAAGGCTTAATATCATCCGGGACCTTTTGATCTCAAGTCCACCGCCTTAACTGGTCTGTCACAACCCTCTAATAATCTAACAATAATGCAATAACGTTTGTTCATCATTATGGATAGCATTTTTCACGATGCAGTGTAGCTCAACTGAACAGATCTTTTTATTTGCTTTTAATACTCTTGCTTACAGGTTGCTTTGAACTCTTGCTTTCAGATGCCTTCAAAGTATGTGTATAAAAAGAGGGGTAAGACAATGAATTATACACCTGAAACGCTAGAGAGAGCAGTAACGTCTGTTCAAAGTGGAAGAATGTCTGTAAGGGAGGCTTCTTCTGTGTACAATGTTCCTCGTTCTACAATAGGCGACCGTATTAGCGGGAAACACGAGCTCCATGTACCCCATGGTCGACCCACACATATACCAAAGGAAGTAGAGGACCAAATTGTCTCAGCCGTTAAAATGGCTGCGCGCCGGGGTGTTGGTCTGTCCAGAAAGCAGATATTACTGCGCACTAACATTCTATGTGAACGTTTGAAGATAAGATCAGCTTGCAAAACTTTCAAAGGTAACTTAGTCTATTAAATAATAAGTTATTGTCAAAATAATTGATCGTTTATGATTTGAAATATTCTAGTACAGAAATGTAACTTATGTAAAGCATGTGTACTGCAAACTACGTCCATATTATAACTGCCTGTCAGGGGCGTACCTAGACACATTTTGATGTGTAGGCCCAAATATGTATTTGGTCACTTCAATAGTAACAAAGTCGTCTTCAAACTATACTTGGCGAAGTGATGTGGCGAGGATAAACAAAAGCATACAGATCAAATCATTTGTTGTTTCTTACCTTCCAGCGAGTAAAGACTGGTGGCATGGATTGAAGGGAAGATATCCTGATCTGGTTTTAAGAAAGCCAGAAAAACTAACCTCAACCCGGGCAAGAATGATGAATCACGAGGTCATGAGTAATTACTTCAAGGATTTAGGTGAGTTACACACAGTTAGATCAACCACTTAGTGGATCGCATTATATTTCATGCTGCAAGATTTAACAAAATACCAATGGTTCAGTGCAGAAATGGTTCGGTGCATATTGTCTTTAAAATATTAATAAGGACGCGGCAACTAAAATATGTCAGGTTGCGGAACAATGTTAAATCATATACTAGTATACTGATAATATTTTATCAGTTAAAACAAATCGGTAATCATTGACTGCTTCAAACTTCGAAATGCGTTTATTTTTGTAGGCACTATCATCGATGGACTGAATCTATCTGCACGTCCAGAATGTGTTTGGAACTGCGACGAGATGGCGAAGAATTTTGAACACGACCCTGGGAGAGTTGTAGGTCAGAGGGGAGAAAGTTGTGTTTTCAGAACGAGTTGTAGATCAAGTAATATCACAGTGATGGCTTGCGTTAATGCCTCGGGGGGAAGAATGCCACCAATGTTTGTGGTGAAAGGTAAAACATCCAGATCACTTCACGGTTTTAACACAACCGCCTCCCCGGATGGTTCTATGTGGGACTATCAGGTAAATGGTTGGATGAATGACGATTTGGGTGAAAAGTGGTTCAATCAAGTTTTTTTGGAACATTGTGGCCCGCATAGACCACAATTAATCATACTAGATGGTCATAACTCCCACCAAACATTGGGAATTATCATGTCTGCCTTGGAGAATAATATACACATCTTGGCGTTGCCCCCTCATACAACACATTACAGTCAACCCTTAGACAAGGCAGTTTTCGGGCCCCTCAATAAAAAATACAACGAGGAATGCTCCCTTTTTATACAGGAAAATCCACTTCATCAAATAAACAAGTGGAGTTTCCCATCCCTATTTGCAAAAGCCTGGGAGAAATCTCTCTCGGTTACTAATATTCAAAGTGGATTCAGGGCGTGTGGAATATATCCCTACGATCCCCAAGCCATTCCAGAAAAGGCATATGGCCCAAGTCTGCCTACAGATCTGCCTGTCAGTGTTGCCACTGCCGACCGTACAGAAGTTGCTGGGAGTAGCACAGAGGGTCTTCAAGGTGAAAACTTCGTGGCGACAATACTCAATCCATCGGCTGGAAATGTCCTTGATATTAGCGATCCTGTGCAGTTGGTGGGTCTATTGAACCACACCAACGTCAGCATAGAGCCTTTGACAGACTCGGAAGGCCATGATATCAGCATCCTACTCCCTGACAAGCATGGCCACCAAGATACCACTATCGCATTCCTTGACATGCAAGGCGTAGGTGCAGAACAAACTATCCCTGCTGTTCCTACACTTGATCAACAAGTCAATAATGTATTCATACCACCTGCAATCACTTCCCCAATCATTAGGAAAAGAAAGCAAACAGCCGTGAAATCGCACAGGCTTTTAACCAGTGGTGAAGTTCTGTCTGAAAAAGTTAGATTAGAAAATGTTAAGATAGAAAAGGACTTAAAGAAAACACAGAGAATGAACAAAACAAAAAAGATTAAAATCGAAAAGTGTTAAACATACTGTACATGTAAAGGTACATACTAAACTGAAGCATGTTTGTGTTTATCGTGACTAGTTTAAATACCTGGATAGATTATATAAACTGTTTGTAAAATAATGTGCTTGTCAAATGAATTTAGATCTACTTTGCCAGTATGCCTACAAATCAATATATTGCCACTGTTTACTGTATTATTTTGCGAAATTCCTTTTTCCAGTTATTTAAATTGTACACCATAATTACTGTACGATGCAGACAGAGACTCTCTAATACTAATAATTAGTATTAGAGAGTCTCTGATGCAGATAAATAGTTATTTTTTTAAAAAGACTTAATTGTCCGTACTTTCCCTACTGCTTTCACATATGTCCGTACTTTTCCTACCATTGTCCGTATTTTCACCATCCCCGTCCGTATTTACCGACTTGCGTCCGTATTATCCCTAGTTGACATAACGAGTTAAAACATGTATTTTCGACGTTTCGGACCCAGCAGAACTTAAAACTCAACGGTATCGGCCGTGGAAAGAATGTTCCGAATGCCTATCAGTTTCCTTTGCGTTAGAGGTAAGCCTTTATTTTCACGACATCGAATCAAAGTACAAAGCCTCAAAATCCGTCCGTATTTACCCTTATTGACCCTATGTAATCGCACTCAAGTCCCACAGACTGAGTCCGATTGCAACACCACCATATAATTGGACCACAGAAACAAGGATCTGTTACACATTTAATATTTCAGTTGGGTAAACTTTATGGAATTAATAAAAACCACATTATTTGGCAACTGTCATTAATGACAACCTTACCGTTAAATGCTGGATGTTTCACAAAGCGATTAACGTTTTATCGCACTTTTAACGAATTGACTCCATCTTTGTTGTTGTTGTAGCGTGTCTAGCCGGCTGGGGTACACAACGGGGATTTGTCCGCACGCGGTATGGAACGCCGGTGGGGTAAAAATTTAAAAAAATATATAAAGGAAAAATAAGCTATATAGATCTAGATCTATGTATAGGCATATGTTTTGCTTAAAATGAATTCTTAAGATACTTGTTATATTTTAATTTTTTGAAAACATCCTTAGATCTACACCAACACTTGGTTACAAGATAGAAATATCCTATACAGTAGGCCTAACCCAAAGCAGCGGGGCATTACCATCACCGAACATGGACATACTCAACATTAAAGGAGATTGCTTTTTTGAAGCTAGACCTACAACGAAACAACCATCCAAAAGAAGGCCACAGGTCCAGACTGCATACCAGACCACATATTTGAAGACTGCGAAACAGCCATTGATAACTCCAATCCTTACAGGAAAAGATACTTGTCTAGTATCCATAGTCTAGTGGACAGAGGCAAATGTGACTGAAGTCTTTGTTACAAGCCATATTGGTGTACTTCACTAGATTGTATCAGGACCTTCACTATAAATATCCATTGAAGAGCTCCTGATTATATGAAGTACATCAATCAGTGCCGTAACCAGACATCAATTTTAGCCGAGGCAATCTAGGATATGGCCTTGAGGGTGACAAGAACATTGTAACAAATGTAGTTCGTATTGGAAGGAAAGACTCCATCAAGACAAGAGAAATCTATTGCTAAGTGTGCTAAGACGAACAGTAAAAATTTCTGGAACTATGTGAATACGAAACGGAAAGTGAAAAGTGGCATAGGAGAACTGCATACAAACAAGGACGGTATTAAATACATAGCTAATACAGATATTGACAAGGCCAATATTCTTGCTGAATTCTTCAGTAGCGTTTTCACTGATGAGGATGATGATCAATCAGTATTTATGAGAACTGTATGTGATGAAAAATCGTCAGACGATGAGTTTACTGTAAAGGAAGTGAACAAATTGTTGCGTGACCTTAATACATCAAAGTCACCAGGACCAGATATGATGCATCCTCGAACGTTAAATGAACTTAGTGAGGTTATCGATCAGCCATTGTGTATGTTATTCAACAGTTCCTTCGCGTCAGGTCATGTGCCGGAAGGATGGAAAATTGGACAAATAACTGCTCTTTTCAAAAAGGGAGATAAAAAGTCACCGTCTAACTATAGGCCTGTTAGTCTTACTAGTATACTGTGTAAGATAATGGAAAAACTAGTTCGGAAACGTATAGTTGATCATTTAAAGGCTAACAACCTATTCAGTGATAAGCAATTTGGCTTTATTAGCGGTCGGTCAACATCATTACAACTATTGTGTGTTCTAGATGAATGGACTAAAATACTGGACAGTGGCGAGAGTCTAGATGCAGTATATATGGATTTTATGAAGGCGTTTGATAAAGTTCCTCACAGGAGATTATTACACAAGTTAAAGTGCTATGGCCTTAGTGATAAGTTATGTACATGGGTAAAGAACTTCCTGAGTAACAGAAAACAAAGAGTTAAAGTGAATGGTTCGTATTCAGAATGGCAAGACGTTACAAGTGGTATACCACAGGGGTCAGTCTTAGGACCCATATTGTTTGTAATATTTATCAACGACCTACCAGACCATGTAACATCACCAGTATTTCTATTCGCTGATGATACTAAGTTATATCGAGTGAACACATCGAACGAAGATAAAGTCATACTACAGAAAGACCTCAATAACCTTTTTGAGTGGAGCGTTGACTGGAAACTCAGATTTCATCCCGACAAATGTAAGGTTCTGAAAATCGGCAAACACAACACAGTACACGACGATCATTATAAAATGTCAAGATACGACGGAGGAACGGTAGATCTTGAGAATGTTACAGAAGAAAAGGACATAGGCGTCACCATTGACACTAACCTCACATTTGAGAAACACATACAAACTCAAGTGAACAAGGCCAACATGATGGTCGGAATTATTCGCAGATCATTTAAGTACATGGACATGGAAACCTTCTGCCTCTTGTTTAAGGCGTTGGTACGACCCCATCTGGAATATGCAAGTAGTGTTTGGAATCCCTACAAGATGAAGCAGATTGATCTCATAGAAAACGTACAGAGACGTGCTACAAGGATGCTTCCAGGTATGCCATCACTGTCCTATGAAGACCGCTTGAGGAAACTTAATCTACCGAGCCTACGCTTCAGAAGAATGCGGGAAATTAGGAAATCGGACTGGGAAGGCAGTACTTAACTTAACTAGACGAGCACAGAAAACAGTGCGGAACACAACAAAACTACACGGAGCAATGACCACACACAACACCAAAGACACATATACAATATTTCTCTACACGTTATTATAATTATATTATTAAAGTTATTTGACGAGCGCAGCGATTTAGAAAAAAACGTTATATTTGTTCGAGCTGCTTTACTCTTTATTTTCGCGTTATTATTTACTAGTACTGTAATAGTGTCGATGTACCGGGTGGTAAGACTACCCTTGTGGTGGTACCACTATGGATTTTAGGTTCGGGCCCAAAAGATCAAAACACAATGTTCCAGTAATACGATCTATTAACTCTCAACTTCAATCTCAATCTCAACCTCAATCTCAATCTCAACCTCAACCAAAGCCCTACAATTAACAATATAAACAATATTAAGTACATGGTCATGGCAATATAAACAGG
Organism: Spisula subtruncata; assembly: GCA_963678985.1. Taxonomy (NCBI): domain Eukaryota; kingdom Metazoa; phylum Mollusca; class Bivalvia; order Venerida; family Mactridae; genus Spisula; species Spisula subtruncata. The sequence continues at coordinate 24,128,438 of OY787676.1, read as the reverse complement.
TTAATCAATACATACATTAATACATATAATACTGTACAATACAGTCATGACTGGGCTTTTCCAATGATTCCAATCTAGTGGCCGACACACAAATTACATTACTATTAAAACATTACAATTACAGATACATTACAAATACATTACAGATACATTACAGATACATTACAGATACATTACAGATACATTCACACAGGTAAACCTACCAATTGTGGATTAGGCTCCGTATTCTTCTTATTCAATCACACACTCTCATAACATTTCTCAGTGTTGGTTAACATCCAATCAATCACTGTTGAGAAACCAAATATCTATCAATCTTACAACCACTGTCTTTACTCTTCAAATACTTGCTGTCCACTGATTAAAAATACCTTTCACACAAAGAAGTCAGCTGACCAAATTAAGGGATTAAGCAATAAGAGCGGGAGCCAATGCTTGACTGAACATATAACACCAATGGTCCAAGGGAAGTAATTCAATCACCATTACACACCAATAAGGCAGAGTTGTCTTTCTTACTGATATTAAAATATAACATAAAATACACCCTATTACACACTTCCCTTCCCCGAAAAATGACGTCCCGTCATTTCCCCGTCCGTGTCTTCCGTCAGTCAACAACTATCACTACTCGTACTACAGCCTCCTAACTACAATTACTACAGCTAGAACTATCTAACTCTAAAATAAAATTCACCAAGTATCTAATACTCTTACATTACCAATATGATTTCCAATGTAGAAATCTAACCACATAATTAAATAATATTCTCCAACCACACATAAAGATATACAAATTAAAAAAATAATCTGAACAATAAACAGCTTTTAACTCAAATGCTGTCTTCAGCTAATACATAGTCAACACACAGTCATATTACAAAAGTACAAAATATCACAAATCAAAATTCTACTCAAACACTTTACTCAAATGTACCACTTAACTCAAATCATAGACCTTACCTATAATTCTCTCCCCTGTGCGTGAAAATTGCGTCCTCGCAATAAGTCGTACATCATGAAAAAAACTTCTAAATTTTAAACAAGTCAAATAAACTTATTCTCACCAAAAATAATCATAATACTAGTATAATCATATAAAAACACATGTAATTACAATTACAATCTTTTCATAACTCCAGTAATTCCCACAACTTACATAATAAAATAAGACACTCGTACAATGTACTTATATATAAAATCACTCAATACTATTACTTGAAGTCACATCAAATAATAAGTAAACACATATTCATTTTAAAACACTTTCCACAATAGTCTTAATTTTATCACTATCCATGCAAGTTAATATCCCAGTTTTAACAAGTTCAGCTACAGAATTTAATTTCACATCCTGTGGTGATGGCTGCATTTTGTACATAATGTAATCACCTAATCTGTCTGGTGGCTTCTTCTCTCTCCCAGATCTTCTAGGTTCAGCTGATGGTGGTTCTCTGTGTATGGTGACTCTGGTTCTTGGTGTTGGTTTCATCTGCTCTTTCTTCTCTGTTTCCTTGACTTCTGTGACCTCATCATCATCATTTACACCCACACCATCATCTTCTTCATCTGTCAAACCATCATCATCATCGTCTGTTGGACCATCATCATCATCATCTCTTGCACCATCATCATCATCTTCTCTTGAACCATCATCATCATCGTCTGTTGAACCATCATCATCATCATCTCTTGAACCATCATCATCATCATCGTCTCTTGCACCATCATCATCATCGTCTCTTGAACCATCATCATCATCATTGTCTCTTGAACCATCATCATCATCATCGTCTCTTGAACCATCATCATCATCGTCTCTTGAACCATCATCATCATCGTCTCTTGCACCAACATCATCAGCGCCTGTCTGTTGTTGTTGCTGTGATCCCTCTGAGTCAGCACTCATATGTGAAGTGCTCTCTTCACATACACTTACCAATGTCTCACTCTCTACTGCCTCATTCAAGTACTTGCTACTAGTACTTGTTACCTCTGTATTACCTGAATACCTACCTGTACTCTGTATACTCTCTACTTCTTCTGTTCTACTCTGTACTCTATCATCTCCACAGTGTTTGCTGGTGTCCGGACCACCCCTTATGTGCTGTCTATGCATATAAACACACTCTGAATCTGAATCACTGCTGACGTCATCATTGTTCTCACTACTCTCTTCTTCTGACTCTTGTGAACTATACTCTGAAGTTCCATCTTCTCCCTGACTCAAAGCTAACTCTTCTGTCTCCTGATGATTCTGGTCTACCTCCATGATTTCTTCCTGAGTCTTCACTGGAAATAGGTGATTTCTGTGTAACACCTTGTCTCGTCCATTCTTACTTCTAACCTTGAAGACTGGTATTTCTGTTCTCGGTTGTTCAATGACTGTATAAATATCTTCTTCAAATTTGTCTGACAGTTTATGTTTTCCTTCTCTGTGTGCTAGGATTCTCACTAAAACTTGGTCTCCCACTTCTACTGTTGCGCCTCGGACTTTCTTGTCGTAGTTCTTCTTCTGTCGTTCTTTGGCTTTCTCAGTATGTCGTCTTACTATTTCTTTGGTTCTTTCAATCCTTTCCTGAAGTTCTGTTATGTATTCTTGGGTTGATTTCTGTATTACCTTCTCTTCTGCATTTTCAAACATGATGTCGATGGGTAATTTGGGCTTCCTTCCAAAGATTAGTTCATATGGGGATGTCTTCGTTGTTTCGTGAGGGGTACAGTTGTATGCATATACTAATGAATTGATGTATTTCTTCCAATCAAGTTTCTGCTCTGTTTCAAGGGATCCTAACATTTGCAGTAAAGTTCTATTAAATCTCTCGGGACCAGCGTTGCCTTGAGGATGATATATGGATGTTCGTGATTTCTTCATGCTTGTAATCCTACATAGTTCCTGAATTATGTTTGATTCAAAGTTCGCCCCCTGGTCCGAGTGTAGTCTGGTTGGAATCCCATACTTCAATATGAACTCGTTGTAAAATGCCTCTGCTGTTGTCTTAGCTGTCTGATTTCTTGTCGGTACTGCCACTGCAAATTTGGTAAAATGGTCTGTTATGACTAAGATGTTTCCGTAGCCTCCTTTTGATGGTTCTAGTGTCAGGAAATCAAAGCATACCAACTCTAGTGGGTATGTGGTATTAACACTTACCAATGGCGCTCTTGTGTTTGTAGTACCTTTCCTTCTCAAACATCTGTCACAGTTTGCTACATATGTTTCAATGTCTGAGGTCATACCTGGCCAGTAGAATCTTTCTCTAATCAGTCTGGTCGTCCTGTCTCTACCAGGGTGTCCAATGTCTCTATGCAATCCATCTAGTACATCCCTCTTGTAACATTCTGGTATGACTAACTGTTGAGTATTTTGGCCTTCTTCTTCTATTTCCCTGTATAACAGTCCTCTTTTGATCTTCAGATGTTTGAAAGTCTTCTTCATGGTAATGTCTTCTTTGCTGTATGTTTTAGTTGGCAGAACTTGGTCAATGACTGCTCTTCTCCACTTCTCCACCAGTGGATCTGCTCTCTGTTGCTGGCGAATTGTTCTCAATTCCAATTGGGCAAGTACCTGTCCTTCGTCTTCCATGGCTTCAACAATATTGAGATGGTATGAAGGGACCGTTTCTATGTACGCTATTCTGTTGGAAAATGCTGTCCTTACTACTTCTGCATCTAGTTTCTCATAATCATAAGGGTATCTACTCATCCCGTCAGCATCTCCGTTTCTAAGTCCTGCTCTGTAATAGATGTCAAAATTGTACTGGCCTATGGCTGATGCCCATCTTTGTCCTGTTGCGTCGAGTTTTGCGGTTGTAAAAACATATGTGAGGGGGTTGTTATCGGTGAGTACCGTAAACTTACTACCCGTCAAATAGTCAGAGAATTTTTCAGTCACTGCCCATTTCAAGGCTAGAAATTCTAACTTATGAGCCGGATAATTTCTCTCAGATCTTGACAGACTTCTGCTCGCATATGCTATTACCTTCTTGTGGCCTCCTTGTTCTTGGTATAATACAGCTCCTAATCCTTTAAGGCATGCATCGGTGTGAAGCTCAAATGGTTGAGTGAAATTTGGGTACCCAAGAATGGGGGGTGATGTTAGTACTTGCTTCAAATTTTCAAAAACTCTCTGTTGCTCTTCTCCCCATTTCCAGTCTAATTGCTGCTTTCTTTTTCCTTTCTTTTCCGTAGTGGGTGGTAATAGTTCGAAAAGTGGTCGTGTTATCTTGCTAAAATCTTTCACAAATCTTCTGTAGTACCCAGCAAATGCCAAAAAGGATCTTAATGTGTCTGGGGAAGTTGGTGTAGGCCAGTTCTTGATTTTCTCTATTTTATCTGGGTCCGTTTCTATTCCGTCTGCACTTACTACGTGTCCTAAAAATGGAACTTTTGTCCTGAAGAATTTGCACTTTTCTGGGGCTAATTTTAGTTGATAGTCTTGAAGTTTGGTGAAAATTTTGTCTATATTATCTAAATGTTCCTCAAATGTCTTGCTAAATATAATTAAATCATCGATATATACCACGCAGATCTTCATGTTGAGGTCTCCCAAGCAATCTTCAACAACTCTCTGGTAGGTGGCAGGACTGTTTGAAAGACCAAATGGCATTTTGTTAAATTCCCAAAAGCCTAAAGCACCTACTGTAAAGCTTGTTCTCTCTTTGTGAGTTTCTTCAACCTCGATTTGGTGGTACCCTGCTTTCATGTCGATTGAAGTGAAGTACTGGGCACCATCCAAACAGTCGAAGATTTCCTCAATCCTTGGTAGCGCATACGCATCTTTGACCGTCTTGCTGTTTAGTGTTCGGTAGTCTACACACATACGGAGTTTACCTGATTTTTTCCTTACCAACACTACCGGTGATGAATAGGGAGACTTTGAGGGTCTGATGACTCCGCTGGCGCGCAACTGCTCTAGATGCTCTCTAACCTCTCCGACCATACTGGGGGGTATTCTTCTGTGTCGGTGTTTGAAGGGAATTTCATCAAGAAGATCGATTCTGTGTTTTACTGTATTACACTGTCCTATGTCGGTATCGCTGGTTGAAAAAATGGCTTTATGCTTTAAAAGTAGTTCTTGCAGTTGCTTCTTCTGTTCTGAATTCAAAATGTTATCTTCATCTACATTAAGCTGTTTGACTATTTCTTCCTGTTTCTTCTCTAGGCTTTCTCTTTCTTCTTTTTCAAACACTTCTTCCGCTATGGTTACTGGCTGTAATTCCCCTATGATGGCTCTTGGTTCTATGACAACAGTATTGGTGGTAACGTTGGACAATGTGACGTTGAAGTGGTTCCTACTAGCTTGATTATAATTCACAATTGCTGGCGTAAGGTCGATGTCTTTTGAAAGCTCTGACTGATCTGTTTCCTGAATTAATGCGTTGGTGGCTGGGTATCGAATGGTTCTGTCCGTAGAGGTTGGAATCTCGATTGTTTCGTTCGGCTTGACTATTATTCTGGATGAAGTGGCGCTCCTAATGATTGCTATCCTATTCTTTCTTTTCTTCAATTCTCTTTCTGTTAATATCATACTTCTAAATCCTAAATACCATGGAACTTTAAGTTTGGCTCTCTGTAAAAACTGATCCCCAAATTTCTCTCTGCATCCTATGATGAGACTATTCAATATGTTGGTTCCTAATATAATTGGTGTAACAGTAGAGTATCTAGTATCTGGGACTATCAAGAATAGACACATATGTTGTTCTACTTCTGGTAAGCTGTCTGTAGTATCTAGTTCTGCCATGATGTAGCCTAAATATGGTAGTTGTTCTCCATCAGCGCATTCGATTTGTATGATATTTTGAAGTGGCTTGATGGCAATTTCGGATAAGTGTTGTTGGTGAAATGATTCTGATATCAAACTGACTACACTTCCAGTGTCTATCAAAGCTCTTGTACTGATGTTGTTGATCTTTAAGTCTACCTCATTGATTTCTCCTATCATTTGCGGATCATTCATATCTCCAAAGCCCGTCTGCGATCCTCCAGCACGAGCTGATACTAGTTTGGGCAATCTCTAGCTATGTGTCCAGTCTCATTGCAGGCGAAACATGTTCTTGTTGTTTGTTGATTACATTCACGTGCCAAATGTCCTTTAATCCCGCAGTTATAACACGTGGGCTGAAAGGTACTCGTTGCTATGGGTCTCTGGTTGTAACTTCCTCCTCTACCTCTTCCTCTATCTTGACCTCGACTTCCTCGTCCTCCGCCGTTCCATCTTCTGCCACCATAAAATCCTCTTCCAGCTTGGGTATCATTTGTATCTTTCTTGGCTGCTAATTCGTCAATCTTGTCATTTAATTTTCTCAGTAGTTCAGTTAGTTCACTTATTTCACCCTTCTCTTGTGGAATCACTGGCTTGCATGGTTTGGGTATGATATCAGGGTCGTCTCTGATGTTTGCCTCGATTTTTCTTAGCTCTACTTTGAAGAGGTCGTAATCTGTTATTTTGTCTGATTGGTACGTTGCCATCTGCCTCAGGTCCCGTTTTAATCCTTGGTATAGTACTTGTTTGAGAATCGGCTCATCTGTTCGTCTAATAGCTCCAATTTCACAAGCTTGATTGAATATTTCCTCTAATCTTGAAGCAAAGTCCGTCACTGTTTCGTCTTTATTTTGGCTGCAGGAATAAAACATTTTTAAAACAGTTTCCTTAGTCTCCATTCTTCCATATGTGCTCTCTAATTTCTTTAATAACTGTGTAAGGGTCGCTTGTGTTCCTAGTCTTCTAACAATGTTCCCCGCCTGTCCCCTTACTGCTCGTCTGATTCCTAATAATATTTGATCCTGTGAAAATGCATGTGATTCCCTAATAGCAGAAATTTCAAATTTGAATGTCTCGAAGGATACATCTGATTTTGTGGATTCTCCGGAAAATGTAGAAAATTTTGGATACTGCCAAGTGTTGGTCCTAATCATTTCATTATCAATTTGAGGTACTTCGGTCTTAGTTGGTATTGTTGGGTGATGTTCCGTTTTGACCCCGCCTCTGAGTTGATGTCTCACAAGTTTGTCGGTCTCTTCCTCAGGCAGCTGGTGTAACACTTTCAGCAACATCATGTCCTTTTTTGTGATCTTACATATCTTTTCCTCTTCACCACCTCCACCACTTGCCTGGTCTGACTTCCACCATTCCTCCTCCTCTTGTGTTTCTGCAGACTCTTCTTCCTCTTCCATCATTTCGAATAACTGTTGTGAACTATTCAACGCAAGTCAACTCACTGTTCACTATATTAAGCAATGTTCACAATATATGTTTACTAAATTAAGCACTGTTCACAATATGTGTTAACTAAATTAAGCACTGTTCACAATATATGTTTACTAAATTCAGCACAGTTCACAATATATGTTCACTAAATAAAGCAGAATTCACAATATATGTTCACTCAATTAAGCAGAATTCACAATATATGTTCACTCAATTAAGCAGAATTCACAATATATGTTCACTCAATTAAGCAGAATTCACAATATATGTTCACTCCATAAAGCACAGTTCACAATATATGTTCACTAAATAAAGCAGAATTCACAATATATGTTCACTCAATTAAGCAGAATTCACAATATATGTTCACTCAATAAAGCACAGTTCACAATATATGTTCACTAAATAAAGCAGAATTCACAATATATGTTCACTCAATTAAGCAGAATTCACAATATATGTTCACTCAATAAAGCACAGTTCACAATATATGTTTACTAAATTAAGCACTGTTCACAATATATGTTAACTAAATTCAGCACAGTTCACAATATATGTTCACTAAATTAAGCAGAATTCACAATATATGTTAACTAAATTCAGCACAGTTCACAATATAGGTTCATTAAATTAAGCACAGTTCACTAAATATAGCACAGTTCACAATATATGTTCACTGAAGGTCACACCTTCATAAATACAATTAAACACAGATAAAATAAATACAAACAATTTCAAGTGAACACATTGAACCATGTGAACTTCATACACATTGAACGATTATAGTGTCAATAAAATTAAATCCTTAAAATGCCAAATTACAATACATCTGACCAAATGAATCAAATGATTCATACAAAAAGTCATGCATAAATTTCAATGGCTAATTCAAACTATCATAAAGTTGGACATATGTAAGGCAAATATTTATAGTACCAATTACTAAGTACAAACAAGTATGATAATTTCTCAAATTATTTCCAAGTCAGTTTAAGTTTAATTAAACATCAATTCAAGCATGAAATAATATTCAGAAAATAAATCAAAAAAAATTTCCAAGAATTTCAATTCCCAGGAACCATGGATAATTTCCCAGAACTGTCTACTGATGAACCATCAGGCTTTTATTTTACCAAGTCACATCAAGATGCTAAGTAATATTAATCAATATAATCAAATTCCAATAACAGATATTTGTTACAGTTATTCTGTTACATTATCAACACAAAAAAAACTAATTCACTTCACATCTCAATGACAAAATATCACATCTCTTAACTCTGTGTCAATACAAATAGTTTTCAGAGTTTACAACATAAATAAATCTGAAAAATTATAAAGAATAACTTCCACAAATAAAACCTGTAAATAAATAAGTATGTGTAAACATGTGTATGTAAATTCAATACCGGTATAACAACATGCTATTCTTATCAAGGTACTCCATCATAATGATAAATAATCAAAGGATACACTGTAAATCTTCTTCTGTTTCATCTGACAGCTTACTGGCATTCAATGTTTACATTCAGGATGCAATGTTTACATAAATAAACGTCAATAAAACTATCTAAATCAATACCAATAATGCCCACCTTTTGTATTCACTAAACGGAAGGTTGGTACAATATAAATCAATATACATCTACATTCAACTTCAATGTTGAAACAAAATAAATCAAGGTTTTCAAGTTCAATTGATGTAAACTAACTATTCTCCCTACTATAGCTACATACACTACACGTGGTTCCGGAAAGTTATACTCCTCCCAATTACATACACGTCATACTACTTCCGGGTCAAATCTGTCAGGTCAACCAATCAAAAACGAGATTTTCCACCACCTGCTGATGACGTCACAAGTCTGTTCCAAATATGGCGCAAACTCACTGATCACAGACTATCGGACAAACAATGATAATTGTCACAAATACGACAAAACAGAGGCACCAAAAGTTGCAAAACGGGTCTGAATCGACTATTAAAGAGTAGATAAATTGATCTGAATCAACAAAATACGTTCTCAATCTGAGAAATACGAGAAATCACGGACAAGAAAATTGTAAACACAGACCGGACCAAAGTGAAAGTAGAACACGCTTGAGTTATGTTTACGTACACAAACAAATATTTACGTCTTGGAAACATAAATTCAAGATAACAGCTTACTATAGTATGGATGTTCTAAAGAATAGATGTTGGTATTAAAACCTGGACATTTAGTAAAGAACCATCACCAAATTACGGGAAGTTATTTTCTTATAAAATCATGCATGCAAGGTGAAAGTGAAAGTCATCTTTCTTACTTCATGTACAATATCACACTGAATTATATTACAAACTGCAGTTTTATAGTCTGGTAATGTACAATTAAATAAACGAAAGTGGAAAAAAAAAAATTTACTAGACAAACAATTACCAACTATGCATGAGTAAACTGCAATTTATGAATATAATTATGACAAAAATACTCACAAATCTGTTCAGAAGTTAAGAATGGCCACTAGATCACAACATAGTCCTAATTAAACACTTAAAACACTACAAATATCACTGTCACTGTTCCTAATTCACTTCAACACACAGTTTGTAAAGTCAATATATCACTTCCGGTGGACTGATCGATCCTCTTCTTCCAACGACTATGACTCCCAACAATCGTTATCGTCTCCGTCTATGGATCGAACATACTTGTTACCACTGGAATCTTCTGTGAATGTTGCATGTGGGTCCCCCGTTGGGCGCCATTTGTAATAGTGTCGATGTACCGGGTGGTAAGACTACCCTTGTGGTGGTACCACTATGGATTTTAGGTTCGGGCCCAAAAGATCAAAACACAATGTTCCAGTAATACGATCTATTAACTCTCAACTTCAATCTCAATCTCAACCTCAATCTCAATCTCAACCTCAACCAAAGCCCTACAATTAACAATATAAACAATATTAAGTACATGGTCATGGCAATATAAACAGGTTAATCAATACATACATTAATACATATAATACTGTACAATACAGTCATGACTGGGCTTTTCCAATGATTCCAATCTAGTGGCCGACACACAAATTACATTACTATTAAAACATTACAATTACAGATACATTACAAATACATTACAGATACATTACAGATACATTACAGATACATTACAGATACATTCACACAGGTAAACCTACCAATTGTGGATTAGGCTCCGTATTCTTCTTATTCAATCACACACTCTCATAACATTTCTCAGTGTTGGTTAACATCCAATCAATCACTGTTGAGAAACCAAATATCTATCAATCTTACAACCACTGTCTTTACTCTTCAAATACTTGCTGTCCACTGATTAAAAATACCTTTCACACAAAGAAGTCAGCTGACCAAATTAAGGGATTAAGCAATAAGAGCGGGAGCCAATGCTTGACTGAACATATAACACCAATGGTCCAAGGGAAGTAATTCAATCACCATTACACACCAATAAGGCAGAGTTGTCTTTCTTACTGATATTAAAATATAACATAAAATACACCCTATTACAGTACTATCAAAGTTATTTGCCCGAGCTTCATGCCATATAAGCTCGTTACCTACACAATAAGTAATAGATATTGAAGTTATGTGGCGAGCGAAGCGAGTCAGAAAAAAACCCGCATTATTTGTTCGAAATGCATGTCGTTCTCTACATGAACTTATGAAGCATTCAATGTATAAAGCATTTAGCGAAGCAAGCCAGAAAAAACTGTTGTTTTGCGATCTGCATGTTACAATTAGTTCTCTACATGCTATTATAACTGAGAAAAAATATTTGGCGAGTGATGCGAGTCAGAAAAATGCATTATTTGTCCGAATTTGCCATCAATTTGTGTATGACTTTGAATCGTTTATAACTAATAGATGACCGTAGAACATATAGACTGGTTCTAGTTGAGATCATCTGAACTTTTTTGTAATATTTGAGTACCAATCAAATGCCTGTTATAAAACATATTGTTTTTAATCAAGTCGGGCTAAATATAGGCTGATTTAAACCACGTGAGTTTTTTTGTCATGTTCCAGTCAACTTCGACAAAGTAACAGCTATAAAATCAAGAATATGTATTTAATTAAGCTTGGCTTTAGAATACATATGACTACTCTTCGATACATTCATGTCTCATTTGGTCGTTATTACTTTTGAATAAGTTTTATCTTTAGAAACGTGATCTTGTAGTGATCGTTTGATCTAAACATACGAGGGATGTTCAGTAATTGTTTTGCCACGTGTTGTAATGCTTTTATTTCTCGATATTTTCCAACAACATTTTCTTCAATTGTAGCTACATCTTTCATGTATTCACTTGATAAATTCATTATAATATTTTCTTCACAGTGGAAAGTAAACTACAAGTCAAACATTAAAAAAAAATCACGAGTACGTCACGCATGTCACATGTCGTAGAATTCAGTTTCAAGTAGGCTTGGACGTTTTGTAATCCTGGGCAAAAGGTATGAGAAAATCCGACAGGGAAGGTAGCTTTCAACCTAACCAGCCAAGCACAGAAATAAGAAACAGCACAACACAACTACCCTGAGCAATGTCCACACATAAGCCAAAGAAACAATAAAAAATCCAAGTCCCGCCGAAATATTGCAGGATAACTCCGTTTGACAAAGAAATTATAGAATACCCGTTATTGCATGAGACCGAATGAAACGCAGACTGACCTTTCACGTCAATGAAACGTGATTTAGCCAATTTGCGTTCGTGGCAGAGAAAAGACATATATTAAGTTATAATGGCAAAGGGATGTCTGGAAAGAACGTTGCGTACTGCATGAATTCATTATCTAGCTGATAAATTAGCGTACTTAACATATCGCTGGCTTGGAATGAGAAGGCCGTAAGTACAAAATCGATATTTTGAGAAAACAAGAAAAACTTTCCTAAAATTATTCTTTACTTATGAAGAAACAAGTTGTTTCTTCTTCAGTTTGGTCAACATGACAAGATCCGATATGCAAGTAAAAATGCTTATAAGAAGCGCATTGTGAAGCTGATTTCAAATATGCATACATGAGTCTTATAAGGTCGTAACTAGTACTGACTAAACTCTTTATCAATGATACAGTTACCCATGTTTGCAGGTGCGTACTAAATACTAGTAAATGAACAATATAGCCTAAAATATTTGGATTGCTCGTTGTAAAATATCAAGAAATACAGATGTGACAACATTTGTCTTCAACCTTTGTGAACACTCCTCATATCTTCAATAAACCAACCCAGAATTAATTATTGAACCAGGTTATCATCGCTGCTTACTGTTATTTCTATCCTAACATATTAGATTGATACTTTATGAGAAAAAGGATTGTTTAAATATATCAGAAAAGGACAATGCATAGTTGTTTTCTCTTATTTATGTAGAATGTTTGTATTAATATTGTGATCATGGGTCATCTTTGACTTAATTCACAATGTTTTACTGTTTCATATATTTTTGATGCATCTAATAAACTTTGAAAACTTTATTTCAAAATTTGATAGCTTTAAGGATTGGTAACATGATATGGCTGGCTTAGAATAAGAAGGTCGTAAGTGACTTTATAAGACTGATGTATATTTAAAATCAGCACCACAATGCGCTTCTTATGAGCCTATTATCATGACAGTCTTAACTTGTCATGTTGACCAGAATGAAGTTGAAACAGCTTGTTTTACCATTAGTAAAGTGTATTTTTCGGACAGTTTTTTTCTCTCGTTTTCTCAATATATGGATTGCTGTTGTACTTACGACCTTCTCCTTCTGTATCAGCGGTACATACTGCATGTACAACATGTACGCAAACTTTGATGAGGATCAACCAACATTCCTTGTGATTATTTGGTAATATGTATTAGATGAACTGATGATTTTTTTTCATGAACATTATGTTACGTCTTCAATACTCTTACTGTAAAAAAAGAATCAACGTCAGAATATGATGGCTTAGAGCGGATAAGCCCACCCTAACTAAACTGGTTGTACTACATTCAAACTAGTCTGGATTACCTCCCCTATATCATTACATTAACTAGGATACTATAGTACGACAGGGAACCAGACTACATTCAAACCTCTGTGGTAACATATTGTGGTCCGTTGTGTGTTACCATTTCGGGTCTTGCGCTTCATGAGAACACAACAGAGATATAAAGGATACCAATAGCCATGCTTTTTGCCACTTTTATACGGTGGTTCAATGCAGCACATCAAATTTTAGGGACAGACTGTTACTAGCATTTTATTTTGAACCCGTAAACTGTGTTCTTTAGTACGAAACTTTCGCTTGTTTGCTGTTTAGGCTTATTAGGCTATCGATTAGGCTGGCGATGTAGCCAGATCTACTAAGTATTACAATGCCAAAAATGAATTCCGCTAAGATGTATTTACTCCCGAAACTGACAACACAGAATCTATACACTCATTGAAAATAGTTCCTCCTCGTTAATCAGTTTTGCAAGATTAGAACATTAAACTTTCCCTGTTTCATTTAATCTGTTCGATTGTAATATATTAGTTTCTTCTTGTAATCGAAGGTAATTGTATGAAATTAAAAGAAAAGGTGTTTAAAGGCGTTGATGATTATTACTACGCGTTACGAACGTGATATAGCGCGTGCATCAATGATTTTATTATGTTGAATTAATTAGTTCAATATTCGCTAGATCGAGGCAGAGTGGTTAAGCAACTCGCTTAGTATTTTTGTGATGCTAAGGTTCAGCGATCGAATTACGGCGGCTCCAAAAAATTATATTTAAAAAAAAATATTTTTCGTCCATCACTTACCTCTCTTTCGACTTAGAAAACCACTTGATGTTATATTACTTGAAAAGCTAGTGTCCCTTTGCAGTTCGCCAGCCTGTCAGTACTTCAGTGCTTTGATTTGTTTAAAGGCTTTACCACATACAAATACAAACTGCATACTTCATTATTTATTTTTCATATGTTATCCAATATCATGTCCCTTTAATGTCCCCTTCTGGTTGGAGACTTTACCACACGCATAACAAACAAAGAGTTTCTCTCCCGTATGAATTCTCATATGAATCTGAAGATATGAGGCCCTCCCAACGTTCAACGAAGTATATACATGACGTGTAGTCATCATTCATATTAATTATCTGTAAGAGTATGTCGCTGGTTTAGAATGAGAAGGTCGTAACTACAAAATCAATATTTTGAGAATAACATAAATACTGTCTGACAATCACTCTTTACTTATGGTAAAACAAGCTTTTCAACTTCAGTTTGGTCAAAAAAGGTATGAGGAAATCAGACAGGGAAGGTAGCACGCAACATAACCAGCCGAGCACAGAAACCAGAAACACCACACCACAACTATACTGAGCAATGACCATACTTATGCCAAAGAAACAATCGAAAACCCAAGAAAACGCCAAAAAATGCAGGATAACAAATTCACAAAGAAATTATAGAATAGTGGTTGACCTTGTTTAATATAATAGGCAAGGTCGGAATTGGGCGGGAAATAAATAACATTACATAGTTCTAGCAACTACGCTGAGCAAAGTCCACACATAAGCCAAAGAAACAATTAACACTTCCAAGTCCACGCCGAAAAATGGAGGATGACCCAATTTCACAAAGAAATTATAGAATAGCGGTCATTGCATGAGACCGAATAAAACACAGCCAAGACTCGACCAATTTCCCCTAGGCCCCGCTACACGGCGACACAAACGCACACTAGCCAAAACGGCGACCATATGAGACACAACCACCCCGTGACCTAGTTTAAAACACCAAGGACAGTGACCTAACATTAATGCGACCTAAAGAGGCACAGCTACGGTTAGTCCTAGTTTAAAATAATGGGAAAGATAGGAGTGGTTTGGGAAATAACATTACACATTTCTAGATGCATATTGCTCCAGAATATGCCAGCAGAAGGAGCACCCCGCAACAATAAGGGGAATGTCATAGCATAATATTATATCTAGCTACATATAGCTCTAATTATATATATGCCAAAAACATTGACCTTAGTGACCAAACAGCACCGTGACCTAATTAAAAAGTATATCACCCAGCATCTCCACAGGATACAACTTATGATAAAAGAGGGGTTGTTGGACATAAAAAAGAGGGCAGAGGAAACATGACAAGTTCTGATTTTCATGAAAATAGGCTCACAAGAAGCGCCATGTGATGTAGACTTTAGCGTTATGATACAGACTTTTTTAAAACATCTTTAATGTAGAAATTGTCATATGGATCGACCGTTCTATGCCTGACTCTTGTGTGCATTGGTGGCTAGGCATGTCGTCGTTTCTTTGAAGCCTAGTATGGTCTGTGTGCTACAGCATTAACATGTATACTATTCTTTTCAGTTGTACGTACTTCGATCGATAATTAAGTTTTGAATCTTCCAAAACATGGTGTTGATTAATTTGATGACTAGTTGAAAAAACACAGCTGCTATACGGGCTAACCTGAAAAGGTATATGTTAGTTCTCGAAATCTAGACCGATTGCGGTTGCTACGTACTAGCTTTTCCCATTACGTTTGTTGATGCTTTGTATTACTAATTCATTTCCGTCATGATGTGACTGAACAAAAACATGCTAATAATAATGAAATATATAATTAGTTAATACATGGATAGCGTGTTTGTCGTGATGATGCCAGGACATTGTCTTGATAGAGACACAGGTATATGTATCATTGATAAAAAAAACAACAACAGAAAACAGATATTTGTTTTGTATTTTGTTTTTACATTATTCTTTCAAAACCCGTTTGTAGAGGAATTGTCGAACCGGTCACTGTGGTGCATTTCTTTTTAAAAAATACATCATGTAAAAATGCACATCAAATATAATAAAATACAACACAAACTCCAGTAAAGCTGATCCAACAATTCAAGTCTTTATAAGGGACACATCCAAATTGATAGTATATCATGTATATCAAGCATCTATATAAGGATTACGTGGGTTCTTGTGGTTTACACAAACGTTGTTATGCGAACTATATACATTTTTACAAAACAATATGAATTTTACAAAAATATATTAATAAATTTTACAAAATGTTGGTTTTTTTTAAAAAAGATATATACAATGTAGATTCTATTCTTTTCGTTTTACTCTTTGCCAATGATGCCGTGACCTGTGGATTTATAGGTATATTTTGTACTTGGTAATTACAGTGTGCACCTATCAAACACAATGTATACGTTGCAACACGTTACATCCACGTTTTGTCGATCTATTTAATCAAATATGTGAACTATACGTTATATAATTCAGCAGGTGATCAACTTATAACTGACCGTGACTTATCGACTGGGCTGCACATGCGCAATTGAATTATTCCAAAATCATTTTTAAAAAGTGCAAGACTTAATTTATACTTAACAACTTTTCTAAGTCCTCATTTTCATGTATCCATAACTTTTTTATTATAAACAATGAAGTGATAAAATTTCTCACATGAGGTTTCTACAACGGAATCATACTAATTCGCGTATCGAACTGGTCGTATGTCACGTTGTCCGTTCGTCACAGCATTGACGTGCGTTTTGTTATTTTTTGACGCCACGCGTTCACAAATACCTTTAGTGTAGTTCAAATGCATTCATTGTATAACAAATGACTCACTACGTATGAAAAACAGTTTATAAAAATAATTTAGATATCACAGGTATGCGTCGAATGATGTCAGAAAAATATGAAGTGACGTCAGTACGGTACAGAGTAGCAATTAGTGTCGCCAATCATGACTCATTACGTAAACATCTACGTCTGATATCTTTTAAATGTATACGTGTCTATTTGAGTGTTTAATTCAAGGTAAATGTATAGTTTGCTTGTTGTGTTATACTGATTGAAGAACATTTAACATTTATTGTGACGTCATGATGTAAATTCGATCTACGCCAAAGACACATGGCAACTTTGAGTTTAGACGGTCAAATTCAATGAGTCTTTTCATTCAGCAATGCTTTCCACTGGCGTATTTGACTGTCAGTAGAAACAAACGACTATATGGTGGTCATCCAAGATAACAAAATAGGTATTTGCGACTTTTACTTTCATGCGGTCTTATGTTATGCGTGTGTCCATTCAATAAATTTAAAATAAAATCGACTTTTTGGTTTGCAATTCTGTAAACCTATATCACAAGAAAGTTATAGCCAAATTTAATTGGGCTACATACACGTTTGACAAAGTTATCATAAAAAATCTAAGTGTGGACTTAGAAAAGTTGTTAAGTATATTTCTATGGGATTCGTGACGGAAAACAGATCATACCCCATTATGGAACTTATCATTATTACCGTGTAATTAATTCTACTAGCGTCGAATTACGGAAACGCTATTTGAGCTTAACTATTTTTGGTTTGCGATATTCTGTTTTCCATGATATGACATCATGAATTATAGAAAATTTTAATATTTTGTCCACAATTCTATGGGTGAAGTATGCCCACATGTATGACGATTCACGTAATAATATCATTGCTTTGTTTTCGTTAGTGACTGTTGTGTCTTTCAGAAAATGTGCACTTTTATGGAATATTAAACGATTTATAGACGCATTATCATAACTTTTCAATCTTATTCACACTTATGTACTAGTGATTTAGCGTTACACTGTTACTAGGTACTGGTATTCCATCGTTACTCTGTTACTTTCAGCTAAAACAAATTCTAAATATTTCTTAAATAGAAACCCATTTGTTTAAGTCAACGTAGATCAACTTTAATCCTCAAAATATATATATTATATGATAGGTTTATGTCGGATAAAACCTTTAGAAAATAAAAGTTAATTATCTCGTTTCGACTTCTCTTATCTCCAGGAAACATTTGTTAGAATATTAGGGTCACTGCTTTACAAACAATAAAACTCTATGATGATATGATTACCCGAAAATACCCACAAAATCTGCCTTATCAATGTTTTGTTATCTTGATATTACATTTTCATTGAGACCGTTAACTTATTGAGTTAATTTTGTGGCTTTGATATATGTTTATAATTTTTTATTTTGTTATTTATTGATAAGGCCAAAATGTAATTGATTCTTGTTCTTCTCTGTATCATTTCAATACGCACACATATTATTTTCGTTTCAGTTTGCATTTTTCACGTACACTCATTGTGAAAACGTACATTTAATTAAAAACATTAAGTTGTTCATACAGTAGCACTGTTAAAGAGAAACTGCTTTTGGATCTCTCTGGCTTACAATGAGAAGATCGTTAGTACAAATTCGATATTTTTAGAATACAAGAGGAAGGTATCCGAACATTACTCTTTACCTATGGTAAAACAAAATGCTTCAACTTCAGTTTGGTCAACATGACAAATTCCGATTTACATGAAAATAGGCTCATAAGAAGCGCGTTATGATGTTAATGTTAAAAATGTATCAGTCTTGTACGACCTTCTCATTCTAAGCCAGCAATATGTTTGACGTGGTGTCTTTATGACATAGAACTTTGCAAGTGGAATTGCTGGTCGAAACGGAAACTGAGTATAAAACCCTTTAAACAACATGTGCTTCTAAGTTATGAATGTACGAGGATAAGTGCGAACAAGACGCTAGTAAATGATCAAAACGTCCATGTTTTACATACAAAACCATGTGACAGAATATTTAAACAAATGTTATAGGCACCACACAACAAACGATGTATATTTTTCCTTGGCCCCTTATTCAAATACGATATATTTATGTACTGAATAAAATTGCAAAAAACATGAAACTCTCCGCTACCTCACTAAAGGCGGTTCAACTTTCTAAAATGGCACCAACGTCTCAAAGGGAGTAACAATGAAGGGTGGTAAGTCAAACGGTGAGCCTAACATTAAAATAGAGATGACACGACCAAAGGCACATATTGGTCTATTTGGTGCCGTTGCTTTTGGAATAGGCACGATGATTGGTTCTGGAATTTTTATATCACCGACAGGATCACTCAAGTTTTCTGGATCAATAGGTATGCTTGTTTTATTCGTACTGTATTGCTTGTAGAACTTTTTCTTTTGATATTTATTTGTACAAGAATGAATATTCAGCTCGTTTCGTAAATGAAACATATTTTAAATTATTTTTATAATTATTCAGGAATCAGTCGATAGACATGATTTTCAATATCGTTGAAGGAGTTGGGTTATATTGTCCCCTTTTGAAACCAGATGTTCCTTTGCCTATAAATGCAAACTAAGTATTCTATCTCATCGACAAGTGTTTCCGGTCGTAGGTGTCACATTAACAAGTTATTTGTAAACATTCTATGATAATTATCTGCATATTAAATACAATTACTGTATGTTCAAATATTAATAATGACCTCGGCTAGATACTTGTTAAATAAACCATCTTAAAAAATCAACATGGATATTTGTCGCTGTAAGGTATTTGTTCAAACTACTATAACTCATATTTAAGGTAAATATGTTGAAACATTAAAACTAGTCTCTACCATTTTTCAGGTGCAAATTTGATTATATGGGCACTATGTGGAATGATGACGATGGTTACCGGTTTGGTGTACGCAGAACTAGGAACCATGTTCCCACAATCTGGAGGGGACTTCAACTACATCAAATATGGTCTGGGAGAATTTCCAGCTTTCCTTGCCGTCTGGATAATACCACTATTCAGCGACACGGCGGCCATGACAGTCATGGCTTTATCGTTTTCGGAATACCTCGGTGTTTGGGTCTCGGACGGATGTTCACTTCCAACTTACGTCACCAGATTGATCTCAGTTTTAATGATCACGACCATCTGTTTTACAAACGCGTGTAGTGCGAAATTTGGTAAAATGATCCAAATAATTTGTACCAGTGCGAAAATGTTAGTGCTTATAGTTATCAGCATTTCCGGTATAGCATTCCAGTTTCAAGGGGCATCCATTATGCCGGATGACTGCTTTAAAGGAACACATGGTGATGTAATGTCGTACTGTTTGGCTTTATACAGTTGTATGTTTGCCTACGGTGGATTCACGCGCATTGGGGATATAGCTGATGAAATTATAAATCCTAGGTCAAATATTCCTAAAGCTGTTATCATATCGGTTTCAACTGTAACTGTAGTGTATGTTATAGCGAATATCTCATTCTTTTCAGTTCTTACAAAGGAAGAAATGTTGTCATCTAATGCAGTTGTATTTGATTGGTCAATGAGAAAAATGAGTTTCGCAGTTCCTGTCATACAAATCGGCGTTTTATTGTCAATTTATGGTACATGTAACGGAGACACATTTGGGGCAAGTCGAATAATGTTTGCAGCTGCGCGCGCAGGACATTACCCGGAAGTGATGTCATTTTTAAATATAAAATCTTCGGTACCAGTCGTTGCAATTTTACTCATGCAATGCCTATGCTGTGTGTGGTTGCTATTTGGTGACATTTTGTCGCTGATAAATTTTCTTAGCTTTATGAGTACAATCGTTGCCTTTCTGTCAACCGTCTCGCTTATCAAAATCAGATATCAAAAACAGAAAAACAGCTCTCAAATAAACGAAGCTTTTCATACGCATATTGCCTTACCTTTCTTGAATATCATCATTTGTGGTTTCATGATAATAACCCCGTTTATATCAGCACCTAGAATGGAGTTTCTATATGGTCTCTGTGTTATTGCTTCTGGAGTTTTCATGTATTTACTGTTTATTCGTTCAAGTTTGAAAATGCCAGGCATGGACCAAATAACAATACTTTTCCAGCTGTTCTTTTGTTTAGGCCCTACTGAGAAAGTTGACTAACAATATTCGTGACAAAGTGTGTCAAATGTGATCTTCATACGGAAATGTAGCCACTTAAATTCCGTCTCATTAGGACGTCGGTTCGACCGTCCGTCCGTAGATGTTAACCAAAACATTTATTCGTTCAAAATCAGAACATAGTCCAAATGAAAGACATTACTATCCATATGTATCCTGTAATTCCTGTGTTCAATATTCCACTCTGTCTTTCTCATTTCGCCGAAAAGTAGAATCAAAGAAAGTGTTTTTTACATGTATTAACATTTCGCCAAAAAGTAGCCGAAGAAGGTGTTTTTTAACATTTCGCCAAAAAGTGGAGTCAACGAGGGTGTTTTTATTAACATTTCGCCAAAAAGTAGTCGAAGAAGATGTTTTTATTAACATGTCGCCAAAAAGTAATCAAAGAAGATTTTTGATTTCGCCAAAAGTTGTCAAAGAAGTGATTTTTTAAATTTGAAAAACATTATTTGGCAAATATACTGCTTGAGTGAGGTATTGAACAAAACTTTCAAAAAAGGCTAGAAAATCCGACAGGGAAGGTAGTTCTTGACACTCAAATATTTTATCTGTCATGGCATGGCTTTCAAACTTGATTATCATCATTGTATTGTCAAAATCATGTATCTATATCCAACATTTCCACAGTGTTATTGCTCCTGGTTGACTTTGCTTATTATTATGGACAAGGCTTCCACTTTGGCGTAAGCGTTACTTATAAAATGCTGTGCTTTGGATACACACGTTCCGATATGCTATGCTTTATGTTTATGTTTCTTTCTTGTGATCCTTGTAAGTAAATTTATGTATTCCTTATATAGTTGTTATACTCGTACATTGTCATTTATGCTTTCAATGACAAAACATGTTCTGTCCGTTGATATAAATTTTATGAAAACATGGAATGATGATGGAATGCATATGTTTCATGATTGATACGCTGGCACCCCCACCGACAGTAGCATTCACAAAGTATATGTTATTTTCGTCTGCAGGCACTTTTTGTGAGCTAATGTATTCGTAATTTTAAATGTCTTTCTTTGCAATCACAGGTAACTGTATCTTTGATAAAGACTAACACGAAAATTGGGGGGGGGGGTAAAATTTATATTACTTGTATAAAGAACAATTTAAAGTTTACAAAAATAAATATTGTTTGTTTTCATGTTTTTCGTCAATGATTGATGATTTTCTTACGACTCCTGTGATTATATATTTTCCCCATAGGTTATTTTGGAGCATCCCTATATATCGCTGGCTTCAAATGAAATGGTCATCAGAACTTCATACGGGATTTTAAGACTGATACATATTTAACATCTGCATTACCAGTCGCTTCTTATGAGTCTATTTGATAGAAATCGGAACTTGTCATATTGACCAAAACGAAGTTTTGCATAAGTAAAGAGGAATTTCCAGATAGATGTTCTTATTTTCTCAAAATACCGATTTTGTACTTACGACCTTTTCATTCTAAGCTAGTGATAAGTTAGAAGTGTAAGTACGCATATTTTTATTTGATATTACATGCACATAAACAAGTTTATTTGGTAATAAATATTAGCTATAGACACAGTTGGGTATTTGGCAATGTGTTTATACAGAAGCAAAGGTTCAATGCTTAGTCACACATTTGTAAAGATATTTTTACATACTTTCCATAGCTTCGTAGCACAAAATGTATTCCAAATGTCCAAATGAATTATTCTCTTTATTTCCAACATTAGTAATAGATGAGCACCTGGACGTATACATACTGTGCGCGTAAAACATTGTAAGAAGTTAAAAACTTCCTTGCAGTTCATCAACGGTGACACTATAATAAACAAAGCCTTTTATTCCACATGGGTTCAGTTCGTGTACATCACTATGAATAAACCCCAACAGTACGGTACGCGTTGAGTATAAACACATGCGGCAAGGGAGATTATTGTACTGAAAATCCAAAGTTCGAGCACTGTTCAAATCGTTTACATAATTTGACAGACAAAGTTATAAGCGGCGAGACATGAACGGTCCCACCAATACCACAGTCCGGTTCCACTGGCCTTCCTGTCATATACCTTACACAGATCGGCAGGAGTATTTGGTTCACTGGCAGCCCATAGCAGAAAGTCCTGGTCTTGAGGAGCAAAGTGAAACTCCCAGTCGCCCCCAGCCATGACCTTCTTGCCGTCGATCCAAATTATGTTGATGTGTCGATACTGAGCCAGCGTCTGATTGATATCGTACCGTTTCATATCACTGTCAATGTTAACAAGATGGCCGCCATCGGCGCGACATCTTTTCTCAGCATTATCGCGTTTCTCCTTGATGTCATGGTACACCTTGATACAGAAGCCGTGTTCTGAGATGGTGTAATCCTCCGGACAGATATACTCGTTCGCACAGACCCTGGTCTCATATTCTACCCTCGGCGGAGAGTGACGAAGACACAATGTGGTATTGAAGCCACAGTTTCTACTCCGATTTTGGCCACCAAATTGTTCCCTGAGGTTGGCATCGCAAGATGACCATTTACTCCATTCCGAGCATGGATGTAACAAGCACACGTCTTGTGCTAGGACAGCCTCGTGGTGCTTGACGATGTTAAACTTGGTGAGAAGTTGTGTTGTATCAGATTGAATCTCGTTTAATGTTTTCCCAATCAATAGCAAGAATGGCTTGTCCAATTTGGAGCCAATCTCTAACAATGTTTCCGCTGACAGATTAGCCTGTGTCATGTCTTCGACTCTCGCAATCCCGTCACCTTCCAGGGGTGCACCACTGGCATGTACGATAACCCACCACACAACCACCATATGAATAATATCCTTCATTTTAAAACTTAATCAGTTTATTTAACAACAGTAGCAGTACTTATGATTATTCACCTGGTCTGGTTGTATCCGAACCTGGATCAAATGATACAAATGTCGTTGCTCTTGGCATATAAACAGACGCTAGGCTAGGTGTATTTATATTTCGGTAATTAGTTCCGTTTT
This sequence comes from Spisula subtruncata, assembly GCA_963678985.1. Lineage (NCBI taxonomy): Eukaryota > Metazoa > Mollusca > Bivalvia > Venerida > Mactridae > Spisula > Spisula subtruncata. The sequence goes on along the minus strand of OY787676.1, from coordinate 24,104,482 downwards.
CTGTTCTGCCACTGATTGGACATTGTTGGTTTGTGATCCACTGAGGCAGTCGTTAGGGTGTGGTCATTTGAATTTTCTCTGCCATGACGATCAATGACCTCCTTCAGGGTGCAAAGATTCCAAATTCATTAATACATGCGAGTCTACTAAACATGATGAGTTTTAAACTCACATGGTCTCCAAAAACATAAGTAGGTACATTTTGTATTTTGCTCTGGCCTTACAAATCAGGTGCATGTTCTTTTTAAATCTGCTCTAATTCGAAATGGCATTAAACGGTGCTTGTGGAACAATTTTATAATGAATCTAATTTAATAGTCATGTTTTTCGGAGATAAGGATTGTGGTATATAATACATAGAGATACTGCGGTCACTAATCTTTATAATTCTAATTTTTATACATGTTATATGTTTGACGTCAAAGAAGCACCGACCAACCTTTACTGTTTGTTTGAGTTCAACGGAGACATTCAAAGTGCGTGATCACCCGGGTGTTTTCCCTGTCTTATTGGCTTATACTCTCCGGCATGGAGGGCATAGACTTTATGAAAGGTAGGTGTGTACAGTGACCGTACAGTGGCTGCCGTACATAAGATAAACGTATATATTTTCATTATGTTGCAAATTGTTGGGTTATGATGTGATTTTGGTCTACATGATGTTTCTGGGAATTATATGCTGAGTCTTAGCTGCGTTTCATTCGGTCACTTGGGATCACCGTTTTTATTTTGGTCATTTATTCGTGAAATTGGGTCATCCTACATTATTGAGGCGGGGATTTGGGCTTTTAATAATTTCTTTGGGTTGCGTGTGGGTGTTGCTCCTTGTAGTTGGTTGTGCTGTTTCTATTTTCTGTGCTCGACTGTTTATGTTGGGTGCTACTTTAACTGTCCGGTGTTTCATTATCGTTTTTCATTGAGATACGTATTTTATCAATACAATTGATTTATGCAGTATTTATTTAGCAAGGGACCTACTTGTGCCTCCATAGCTCAGTGGTTAGCGCGCTTGCCGCCCAATACCATGAATCCGACTACCCGGGTTCAAATCCGGGTGGATGCATTCATACGACTGTCATATTTCAGCAGCAATAAAGTATATGCTCGGACTTTGTGTTATGGAACCCTTATAAATAGATACATGTACTAATAATGTATGATATAATATTATAATTATAGTAATTGATTTAATAGTCGTACCGAACACTTTTGATACTTCTCACTTATCCATGGACGCACGCATACCATCCGATAGTTTTAATAAAGACAATATATCACAGGTTACATGTACCACGTGGCTTTCATGTATTCAGGGGCACAAAAACATGGTGGATTCCGTCGATTCAGGTAAAATGTTTCGTCATTGTGTTCATCTATTCCGACTTAATGAGTACATTAATCTATTCCGACTTAGTGAGTACATGAGACAGACGAGCACCGTCTAAAAAGAGAAACACTCTGGTGTGTGTTGCGTGTACGAGGGGTGTTCCAGAATTAATAGGACTTTTCTCATAATATTTTACTCAAACATAACATTTTAATGAAATTTGTCCCATATGCATAGCTACTTAATATGATCTTTATACTGGTAGCAACAGCTGTTTATGTATTACCTTATTGCGTTTAAAACTGCTACCACACATTGAATATCAAATAATGCCAAAGGTTTGCATTAAAAATGTTACCTTTATCGACGGAATCTACCATGTATGTCTGTGTGCCCCTGAATGCCTAAAACGCCAAGTAGTACACACAGGTAACTAGTACTGTATCATTAATAATGACAAAAACAATATTTAAAAATATTCATAAAGGTTTATTTTTTCTATACGATTGTTTTTGTTACCATGGATACAGTTACCTGTGATAGTACATGTACCCTGTATCAACTGTGTGATTATACTAATAAAGGGTCGATGTTCAGGTGAAAAGTTCATGTTTCTATTTTGTATATTTCCAATACAGACATTTTTTATTTCTGAAGTCCAAAATACTTAGGAAATACTAGTAATTTGATACATTTTATCATATCAATAACATATCAATTACTAATGATTTGTTTTGTAACACAAGGTTTATCCATTACATTAGATCATTATAAAGAAATGTATATGAATTATATAGTACTAGTTATGTAGAAAAATGTAGCATGACTGCCTTCGTAGTTTTTGGAAATTAATGATGATGTTTGTTATTTGATATATTGGTGGCTTATAATGAGAAGGTCAACGATACATTTGCACTTATGGTGAAGGTCGTAAGTACTTATGGCCATATAAGACTGATACATATTTAAAATCAGAATCACAAGGCACTTCTAATGGGTATATTTTCATGAAAATAGGAACTTGCCAGGTGAACCAAACGGAAGATGAAACAGTTTGTTTTATCATATGTATTTAGAGTAATTTTCGGACAGTTTTGTTTTTCCCAAAATTTAGTTTTTGTACTTACGGCCTTCTCAGTCTAAGCCATTCTAATCCCGGTTTTCCCGGAGAACGGTTTATATAGAGCAATGGTCATTCTCGTTCATTGGTGAACCAGCGTATTTTTCGTCCGAAATATAGCTAGTCACCGAACTCGACTAACGAAGAAAACTGTTGGCCCTTATTAACCTTCGAGTAGTATAGTCCCCGAACATACGCAAGTACTCTTCCTGTTTTCAGTACGGAACGGTACGGCTACTGGAAAATATACCACCTGGTTCCGGTTCCGTTGCTGATAAGAATGGCGACCTCTCCACCTTTCTTCTCTTTAGGGAACATAAGGGACTTCCGGCGACTTGGAAAAAAAATTAATTGACGCACAATTGAAATCAAATGCCAAATGGTTTTCAGACTACATTCTTTCCGATGGGCAACTTTTATAATTATATTTTATCAACCGAATACATATTATTGTATCACTTTCAGACGTTTTTCGAACTACGAAATTGATATTCAAACTTTGATACTTTTTTTTGACGTAAGTTGAAGTAAATTATGTTGTTTTATAAAGATAAGTCTTCGTATAACACTTTTTTGAAAGGTTAGATCTAATAAAGCGGTGACTATTACTGTGTTTAACTCATAAATATCTATAATGAATATACATCCGCTGATATATACGTTTCATTTGCGTTTCCAAAAGCATATAGAAAATAGATACGTCAAGGCTGACGAAATTGAGGTTGACAATCTCTTTACATCACGTTACCATATGATATTAACAAAACGTACGTAAATATCAACGACCATCCCGTTACTATGGTTACGCAGGTGAACTTTCGACTGCCCAACCATTGAACTGTGTCTATATAGAATGATGTACGATACTGTAAAATCATTAATTTTTCTTGGGGATTAAATTTCTTGGACTTCGTGGCTTCACCTTCAATCACGAAATTAAAAATCCCATGGAACAATAATGAAGACACTTTTATTCATTTCCTGATATGAAATGAAAATCCACGAAATAACGTCCCATCGAAATGTTCTTTTCTACCAAAACCACGAAATTTGTCCCATCGAATTTACGAAAATGATTTTACAGTACTGTAATCGGTATACTTGTTAAATTCTTGTACAATCATTCATTTTCGCGAGTTTAGCACCAGGGTTGTATTCTGGTATTAAAAATTGGTCTTATTAAATTTGAGAATAAGGATAGCCAATCATTTACTGACCAAGAGTTAAAAACGATGTTATTTGATTGGTTGCCCTTCAAGTTAGATCAAGATTGAATACCATCATGTCGAACTTCATTATTTTGAAGCAGTTGGTCACGTGATTTAAAAATGTTCGTAATAGTTTAACTTCAGATAAGCTTCTTCCCGCCTTTTAGTGCGGCAGTTTAAGAACATTGGTGTTACAAATCCGCGAATAGTTCTGTGTTTACCGTAATATGGTGACCGTTAGAATATGAAATCAAAGTACTGAAAGTACTGACAGGCTGGCGAACTGCTAAGGAACAATAGCTTTTCAAGTAATATAACATCAAGTGGTTTTCTAAGTCGAAAGAGAGGTAAGTGCTGGACTTAACAAAAAAAAAAAATTAAAAATATAAAAATTTGGAGCCACCGTGATTCGATCGCTGGACCTTAGCATCTGAAAATTACTAAGCGAGTCGCTCAACCACTCGACCACGATCTCGTTGGAGAATGTTGACCTAAATAATTTAACATAATAAAATCATTGATGCGCGCGCTATATCGCGTTCGTAACGCGTAGTAATAATTATCAACGCCTTTAAACACCTTTTCTTTTAATTTCATACAATTTCCTTCCATTTCAAGAAGAAACTAATATATTACAATCGAACAGAATAAATGAAACAAGGAAAGTTGAATGTTCTTATCTTGCAAAACTGATTAACGTGGAGGAACTATTTGCATTGAGTGTATAGATTCTGTGTTGTCCGTTTCGGGAGTAAATTCATCTTAGTGGATTTCATTTTTTAGGATTGTAATAGTCTGGCGCGAAATCGCCAGCCTAAAAACGGTATCAATCGGACTATCTATATATTATTTAGGTATAAAAAGTTCTTAATACACAATTATAACTATAATATTAAAATTAATTACTAGTAACACGCATGTAACAAGAGTATTACCATTGAGCGTTTGAAATGTTATTGTAAATCTCTTTACAAAGATGGAACATTCATATATAACGACCGAGCTTAACCAAAGTAATTAGGTACAAGGTTTTTGACCTCGTATATTTTCAAAGCCCATTGAAGTTGACATTAAGTCTTATACTATACATGTATTCTCGTATAATTAATAAATTATTATATTATAAATATTATTTATTAAGATTCCAGAGTAAACTGGTAATAAGTCGTTCGACTCGATCTAGATACAAGACTATACCAGTCCTGCGTTCACAATGGATCTTATGGCGATATATATCAACAAGTTGCGTACCTTTTTCGTACCAAAATGGCGGACAGAGGCAAACAATGGAACGTTAATGATAAAACCCGTACAGCAGTACATATCACTGGCTTAAAATGAGATGAGAAGGTCGTACGACCTTATGAGAATGAGCTATTTAAAATCAGTAATAGGCGATTAAAATGAGCCTATTTTCATGAAAATCGGAACTGGTCATGTTGACCAAACTGAAATTGAAAAAAGCTTGTTCAAAATACCATTAAAAATTTTAAACGTAGAGAGCAATTTTTTGTACAGTTTTACTGTAGTCTCACAATTACGACCGTCTCATTTTAAGCCAGCGATCTTTCGAATTGAGAAAGGAAATGGCGATATTTATCACGTTCAAGTTGTTTGCGGCACACTCCCAGTTCATCGCGACAAAAACCCAAGATCAACATGACCGAAGAAGCTTTCGTTGAACACGAGGCGGAATCCGACTTTACGTACAAATTGCATTCGTTGGGTAATTCGTTGACTTAGAATGAGAAGGTCATACATTTTTATACTAAGTCAATGTTTTGAGAAAACAAGAAAAAAACTGTTCGAAACCTTGAGTACTTTTCACTCATGGTTACACAAACTTTTCCAACTTCAGTTCGGTCAACATGACAAGTTCCGATTTTCATTACAAAAAGGCTCATAATAGGCGCCTCGTGATGCATTTTTTAAATATGTATCATACTTACGACCTTCTCATTCTAAGCCAGCGAATTGTCTTTTCTATGTTAATAATTAAAAAAGAACAGAGCAGACGATGGCGTTTATTAACTCGTGTCATAATTACGATGCTTTAGTTTGTAATTTACACAATATAATATACGTAGGGCGTTCCAAACGTTTCAGGAAAAGTGCTCTATAGTATTTATCTTATGGTCAATATACTTCAAACTTTGTAGTTACGTAGATCAATTCATCATACATAGTGTACTATGAATTGAACGCATGATGATGTGCCGTACAGAATGCCACGGCTGCCATAGTAAAGTCAGTTATGGCTACCCGGGGCATCGTTATTTCTGACCTTACGTTATCAACATGTTCTGACTAAATCTCAGTCATTCAGTCAAAAGGCGCACAAAGTACGCCTGCTACAATACCATTCTAAAAAATACCTCGCTTCTAGGTATGCACTTCCATGATATGTTTGCAAAGCATTCGAAAGTATCACAAAATTAAGCAGAAACGTCCTACGCAACGACTAGCGTTTGATTCACAAAAGGTCGTACCTACCTATTACTATCTGCAGCAGTACCACTGGCAGTCTGGAAGCGTTCATACTATTCATACAACCTACCCAGTGACATTCAACGTTCTTAATAGGCAGTGTTTTTCAAGTCTTAATTTTCCTGCCAGAAGACAATCAAAGTACTGAAAGTACTGACAGGCTGGCGAACTGCTAAGGAACAATAGCTTTTCAAGTAATATAACATCAAGTGGTTTTCTAAGTAGAAAGAGAGGTAAGTGCTGGACTAAACAAAAAATAAAAAAATAAAAATTTAAAAATATAAAAAATTTGGAGCCGCCGTGATTCGATCGCTGGACCTTAGCATCAGAAAATTACTATGCGAGTTGCTCAACCACTCGACCACGATCTCGTTAGAGAAAATGACCTAAATAATTTAACATAATAAAATCATTGATGCGCCGCGCTATATCGCGTTCGTTACGCGTAGTAATAATTATCAACGCCTTTAAACACCTTTCTTGTAATTTCATACAATTTCCTTCCATTTCGAGAAGAAACTAATATATTACAATCGAACAGAATAAATGAAACAAGGAAAGTTGAATGCTCTTATCTTGCAAAACTGATTAATGAGGAGGAACTATTTGCATTGAGTGTGTAGATTCTGTGTTGTCAGTTTCGGGAGTAAATTCCTCTTAGTGGATTTCATTTTTTAGGATTGTAATAGTCTGGCGCGAAATCGCCAGCCTAAAAACTGGTCAAATTCTAGTGATTTACTGACATTTGACGGGCGATTCTAATACAGCGACAAACAAACATGAACACAACATTTAAACTATGACGTACATTGACCAAAATGATGTCATACCGTCCTTCGCAAATGTTTCATGCAGTAGTTTTAGGTCGTTGTTAATTGGTAGCCTTTTGGTTGGGAGCAATGCGTAGGTTAGTTTAGATTCTGCGACCAGACGTCAATTTTGCCCCGGAGAGCCATTACTGACGTTGCTATGGCAGCAGTGCAATTTCGTTCGACACACCCTCGTGCGTTTGATTCATGATACAATATGCATCATGAATTGTTCTATTTGAATGCAAAGTTTGAAGTAATTTGAACATACGATGAACATTATAGAACACTTTTCCTGGAACGTTTGAAACGCTCCTCGTACATCTTTGTACTTAACCAAATCAAAGTATATGTCTTTGGAAAAGGTAGGCTAGTGACGTAAAAGATAGTTGTTATATAATTTCAATAAAAAAGGTCAAGCATGCAGATAAAAATAGAATGTCTCAATCGGTCCTACCTGTCTGATCACGACAGTTTTGTGATTTATAGCGACGCATCTTTTGATCTGAAGTTCCTCGCTTTCAACCAATTTCAAACTATCGTCATAAATTGTTGTATTAATTTGCAATTTGCAGATGTGCTTTTGACATTTAATACATATTGGAGGAATTTCTGACATTTCGCTGGCTTAGAACCAGAAGGTCGTAACTACAAAATCGATATTTGAGAAAACAAGAGAAAACTGTCTGTAATTTACTCTTTACCTATGGGAAAACACGTTTTTAAAACTTCATTTTGGTCAGCATGCATTTCAGATTTTCATGAAAATATGCTCATAAGAAGCGCCTTGTGAAGCAGATTTCAAATATGTATGAGTCTTATAAGGTCGTAAGTAGTAGTTACGACCTTCTGGTTTTGTTGATGTTAAAGATAACCACTATAAGGAAATGTAGTAACGTATGTTTTAACATGTGTATCGTATTTCATAGTTTCATAACGTTTCATATTAATGAACTTACATACATACAATCTGATAAAGTCGGTTATAATTATAAAAGCAGAAACTCCACAGAGCGATACGCTGTAAAGCAACAGCCCCTTTATCATACGAGGGGTGTTTCAAAAGTTCCAGGAAAAGTGCTCTATAATGTTAATCGTCTATTCAAATTACATAAAACTTTGCGTATAAATAGAACAATTCTTAATACACATGGTTCCATGAATCAATCACATGAGTGTGTGTGGTACAAAATGGTACTGTTGTCATATGAACGTCAGAAATGGCTACCCGGGGCAAATTTGACGTCACGTCGTAGAAATCGTCAAACTAACCAACACCCGGCTTCTAACCAAACATCTACCAATTAACTACGTATATTATATATCAAGTTAGCCTGTGTAGAGCACTAACCTACAGCAAATATTTGTACCTTTCAATGGGTAATGTTGAATAGAGGTTGTATTGTATATTTTTTCTAAACAAGGCACATGTATTTGTATACCATATACCCGATTGTTTCAATGAGATCTTTATTTTTGCGAGTGTCTTGAATTCGCGATTAAAAACCCCACGCTAAATTCTTCACTTTTGCGTACAATGATATTTTGCGAATTTTCAGATCGAATTCTTTAGCATCAGAAGATCGAATTCTTTGAAATTCCTCTTTTTAATCTCAAACATACAAACCAGGACAGAGATACACATTTCGTATATTTATTTGTGTTTACTCTTGTCTATCGCACATTTAAAAATGTGTTCGCAATGAGTACATGTTAAATGTTCAGTGTCACAGCTTAAAATAAGCGACATCGTCAATGTAAAAATCTGAAGCAGCTACGAAAGTTTTGCTACTAGACTTTATTGGACCAGAAAAATCAGGTATTTATAAAACTTGCCTGCAAGACACTGGAAATGCCAATCGGAACGGTCCGTACGGCATTTATCTTTTCAATCGTAACGGTCCGTACGGCATTTATCTTTTTGAGAAAACAAGAAAACTGTCCCAAAATTACTCTTTACTTTGGACTACAGTTTGGTCGACACGACAATGTCCAATTTTTATGAAAATAGGCTCATACGAAGCACCTTGCGCTACTGATTTTGAATATGTATCAAACTTATAGTACTTACGACTTTCTCCTTCTAAGCATAAACTGTTATATATATCATGTCTAAAACCGCAGACAATCAGTCACTTGTGTCAACTACGACCCAACGTAAATCATGTTCAATGTTATATGTAACAGTCTCGGTCTAAGATATTTTTATCTTGTAGCACGATATGCGAATACAATACCGTGTACTCTATTGCACACCGAACGGTCCATATTATGTGAACTTAGGTTCTCACAATGAAAATCTTGGTCATGATCTCACTTGAAATGATTCTCAGTGTATGCTATTAGTTGTTTGAGAAAGGTCCTTGATGGCCAACTCGTCAAGAAGTACGAGCATTTATGTTCTCATAAAAGAAACAAGGCTTCGGGTGAGAACAAGATTTGCTTTAAAATTTATCATTTGCACAACAGCTTGGAATATTAATTTTTATTTTAAACTACAAGTTACAAAACAGTATTGAAAATACCCATCAAAACTTATTTTCATCAGATAAAACTATTATTAGCGACGTGTGTTATAGATTCCAAAAAGCCATGTTTTGCTTTTATTAGCTCCCTACTGGTTTTCAACCGGTGGGACTATAGGTTTGTCCTCCGTCCGTCCGTCTGTCAATCCGCCAGTTAGTCCGCCAAGACATTTGAATCCTGTCATAAATCAAACAGTTTTTAAGCTAGGTTTATGAAACTTTGTAGGCCTTTGTGTGTAGCGACAAATATGAATATTATGCAAGTATATTTGGATTTTTTTCGGATAACAACTGTGGTTGACATGGCAACAGCAACACTGACAACCTGAAGATTAGATAGGTGACTTCTGTGTTGCTTGTAATTCCTAATTACCAAATTGTACTTGTATTTTATAAGGTTTCACCCCAAACTGTCGACTTCCACAACAAGTATGGACATATATTTTTAGTATGGTACAGAACCCCAATTATGTAACATCTTCCAACAAAAATCACTTTTTCGCATTTTTTGCTCAAAAATATATATCGGCTTTATGACAATGCAAATGTATCACACCATGTTTCTTTAAGAGTTACAGATCACTATCTCAAACAAAATCTACTGCCTCTATTTATCGGAAAACTGTCATTTTATATTTTTCTTAACATAGCCTAATATTGACGACGGACTGAACTGGCATCAGCTAAGTGTTAAGTGTATGAATTTACATTGTCTTAAACCGGTATTCAATTACACAGGAAACGTTTCTCTTAATCAAGGGTATCTTGTCAAGCAGTGAACGCACTAAATGGCCTCTTATCAAACAACAACAAAAAATCAGTGAAGCCTAGAATTCTACGTAGATTGTTTGACTCCTATGTGGGTTCCATTCTAGGTAACGCTAGTGGGGTATGGGGAAATAGCAAGTCTAAACAATTGACAGAATACATATTGAATTCTGCAAAAAAAGACTTAAAGTGAGAATCAGCACTTGGTCTAATGGTACACACGGTGAAATTTGGGAGATACCCTTTATAAATTTCTAGATACATGTATGTTATAATGGTAAAAAGTACAGAAAAGTACATGAACAAGGCGCTAATAATTGTTATAAAGGTAAAATTAATTGGATGTATAATCTTTAAAAACTATTGAATAGTCACGGATTTGCTGATGTATTTGAAAACTTTTTCTCAGTTAAAACGAAGATTTTTCGTATATATATAGTTATATAAAGTTTGTATATACATTTGTATGTTTAGAAATAATTGTACAATGTACTTTATAAACGTCTTTGAAAATAAATTATGTTATGAATTGAATTGAATTAATTTCTTTCCACTAAAACATTATGTTTAAGAAAGCCGATTTATAGAGACAACTAATGATGGAACTTATAGTATGTCTCTATAAATACTAAAAGCCCGCAGCGTCGACATCCGTAGAATTACAATAGCATTTTGATGTACATGTACCTGAATAATTGTACTGTAACTGACGACAAGAAATAAGATAACATAATGCACACTATATACTTACGTCAACGTACACGTTGTTTTTGTTGCAAAAACCTAATGGACGTGTCAGATAGCCTAGATTGACAAAAGACATTTCCCACCAACTTTGTTGACATTAGAGCCGTTCCACATAATTCCGAGCAGTGACCACATCACTGCGGTATAACGTACACCGGATATTGCTAGCAAGATGAGTAATATTATCAATTTTCGCGACATTCTAGTGTTGACAAGGGTAAGTTCAGAGATGATTGTTAGTTTTTCTGAGTGTTTTAATGTACATTTTATACAAATCTATCTTCTCCATAAATTTTCCTAGCCTGTACAACCGGTAAATTGCCAGGAATTTCTTTAAAGGTTGGTTAAAAGACCAAACTCGTATCGTTACTCACGCAGAAAGTAAGCTCGATCTGTCGAAACAAGATATTTTTGTTTATATTTTCCGTTACAATACTCAACTTGAATCGAGCGAATTGTCATTTTTGTTACAAATATTATATTACAAATGTAGTATCCGAAACTAATCGAAAATGACGGTGCATTGCGAGAATAAATGCAGGTGTTAGTGTACAGAGTATTGCTATATAGTTGCTCTCTGGTGTACGGAGTATTGCTGTTTGGTGCTCAGAGTATTGCTTTTACTTGCAGTGACTATTTGTCACTCAAATCGAATAAATACAAGGTATAAGCAGCGTTATTTTATAAAAAATAACTTATATTATATATATATATATGTACCTATTAGATTGGATTGTATGGACTGCATGAAGCAATTAATGTAACAAGCTAATCCTAGCTCCAAGTCCTCCCTGAATTGTAACGGAAACTTCTATTAGTAACCGTGTATTTCACATACAGTAAAGAGTCATAGCTGAGCAATTGTATTTGACAAACACAAAACTACTACAATGTCCAATACTTTGAATTAGCAACGTTGAACGTAAATCATAGCAAAGGAACCTCATTACAGTATCTGAAATAGTTGAGAGATAATAAAATAAACCTTGGTGTGTACATTTTGAATATATGGATATGAATGCCCTTATTTGCCATTTGACCATAAGTATGATTCTCAAAGAATTGCATATATCCAAGCTAAATATCACATTTGTACTACTCACAAGAACACTTTATGCATAAAATTCAGCATTCTATAGTGTTAATCGCATTCATATGCCTGACGGTTGAAATATTTTAACATAATCATTTAAGAATATTCTTATTGTATCGTATAACCCATAAAACATGACCATATTTGTGAGCAGACGTAATAATACGATAAAACTGTCCATTTACATACTTTATTTACTCCTTTTATTATGCCATACTCTCCGTATACTAACGTTGAGCTTATGTGCAATACTCCGTACACTAAACAGCAATACTCCGTACACGCACACGTATCTGTTTTGGGGTGTATCTTAGTTGTTTTTTAACAATATTTATGAAATTTGATCACAACATGTTGGAGTTCAATATAAACAAAATGGTCAGTTCAAAAAATCTACAATTTGGTATTACAGCCGTTCCAGAAGCTTGTAAAGTCCTGCTGTCAATATTTGCGAGTGAGTAACGGCATATACTGGTTCATTTTAACCTTTCTGTGAATATCTGATATACGATAGTGTGCTATAAAGTTACCAAAACGCCCGAAGAAGTTAAAACTCAATTGGGATGTGCATAAGAAGTCAGTAATTGGGAAAATTTCGTCTCTAAACTCACCCTGGTCTCCATTTCATGTCCTTAAAATTGATAATATTACTCACTTTACGAGCAATACCCGGTGTACGTTATACCGCAGTGCACATGAAGCAACTGTGATTTTGCGAATTTTATTTTTTTTTAAATATCAATACCACTCCCGGGGATTGGCCGGGTTTTGTTTACCTTTGAGTTGTCACCCCCCCCCCCCCCTCCAACCTCCCGAGGCCCTGCGGGGACAGCTGATGGTATAATATCCGATATTATCCCGGAAACGTCGGCCACCAATGGACCGTTGTACCCTTTTGCTATGCTAAATACTAGAATTACTTCAGCAAATATACATACTAAACTAGTTTTTGAACAATTTTAAGAAATGATAATCGGATAATATTCGCTCGCAGAAACGGCCTTTAGAGTGTACATTATCGTTTATATAAAAGGTGAGCATCTGCAACATTGGCCACTCAGTGATAGAAAATTCTAGATAGATTCTGTCGTATCGTGTATGTCATTCCTACCACAGGTGTTTCCGGTATAATTATTGAACAGATGGTGGTGAAAAATATTGGACGGAGGACGAAAAAATAAGAATTTGGTAAATGTTTTAACAACTTGCCGGACACGGATTAGTTGTTTTGAACTCGTATATTGGATATAGGATAAGGATTACGTCAGAGTTTTTCAGCTTATGGTCTAGCTGATGTTGACGAATACATCGGCATCTATGCAGCCAAAATATAATACCTCGTTCAAGTTAAAACAAATATTTTTATTATATTTGTGAATAGTAATCTGACGACCTAAATGTACATTTTAGGCAAGGCATATAACACTTCGTTTTATGATCTTAATGTACTAGTACACGATATCATGGACGTTGCCACGCCAAATTGACCGCAAAGCGTGTAAGTTCGAGATATTCTGGAATCTTCCGACTTACCTCAAGAACATCCGGGAAGATAAAAACTAAATAGGTTCATTTATTACGACTTACCAAAAAGCACAGTGTTGTTTGGCTTAATAATGGATGCTAATTTTACTGGTACGGACAATGACAGTAAGACTATACCTCAACCTTCGTCAGGGTCCAACGCTCCATGGTACACGCAGTGGTTGCTTAATGGACTATCAGTAACTATAGTAGCGTTTGGGTTCTTTACTTTTACAGCAATCATACAAACAAAGCGTATTCCAAGAGCCGTGCGCTATTTAACAAGTTTTCTGGTGTTGACAGATGCGTTGATGATATGTTTCTTCATCATACGGTACGGGGTTGAAAATATGGGACTTTCGCCACTGGCATCAGCCATATTGCATGAATGTGGACGCGTGTGCTTGGTGACCACGTGGTCGCTTATAGCCATAATGGGTTTGGAGAGGGTAGCATGCATATTCTGGTTTAGCAAGTACGCCATGCACTCTTCAAAAGTAAAAATAGTAACAAATGTTAGTATAGGGAGCATTGTAGTGATCAAACTAATGGCCAGGTACGTTTTGTTGCCATTTGCTGAGAGTAAATCGTATGACTTTGTTACTCTCACGTTCCAGCCGGGATATCTCCACTGGATATTAGCCGGATGTTTATGTGTGACCATCGGCTGTTTCTGTGCAGTTCTTTCCGAGTTGAAACGCAAGACTTCATCGGTATCTGAGATGACACCAAGCAATGGACAATCCGCCCACCCTCGATGGCTGTGCACACATTCAATTATGATATTTTGCTTACTTTTCGTTATCCCGCACGTTCCAGTGTTCGCCATTAAAGCATTCTGGGCCAAACCGGAAGTTGCGCAGACGATATGGAGAGTTTGTATTCTTAGCATCGGCTTAGTGATGTGCCTATTGCATCCCGTGTTATTTGTTTGGCGTTTCCAAGAGTGTCGGTACATCTTGAAAAAGATGTTATCCAAATATTTTTTCTGTATAGACAAAACACTCTTGGAGCAAACTAGAGTACGAATATATGACATTGTAACATGGAGCACTGCGCAAAGTAATTGATATGGGAATGTTTATAAAAGAGGCATTCATTACAATTTTGATCGTTTAAATTGATTAGAAACTATTAGAAAATGAATAAGAATTATTTTTGCCCAAAGCCCTTAACAATAGACCTATCCGGATCTCCCCACTAATCTGTAGGTACAAATAGAGTTTTACCGTTATAACACTTGAGCCTATTGAATATTCATATCTGGAAAATAGAGTGTGGGGATAGTTGTTTTTGCATATGAATGAAAAACCAGTATAACTAGACCAGAGTTGTTTGTACCTACATTGGAAAACCACCTTGCATAGAGTTCCGGATATCAACTATTGCAACTCCAAAATAAGTACCTAGAAAAAATATATGAATTTGCATAACAAGCTGAACATTGTATTTTTTCGGTAAACATGTGGTATTAAGTTGTTTCCCTTTGTCTATACGTGACCATGTTGTAATAAATTGCTAATTTGTGACTATGTATTTTGTTATTTTAGAGACATATTCCTTTTTTCTTAAAGATAAATACAATTAGCAAAATGCGATAGTGGCACTTAAATATATGCCAGATGTAGGGAACGCCTCATTAAGGACAGAGAAAAATCAAAAGTCCTCGCATTCAATATTATTTAGAAAATGAAAAGGACTGAAGCAAACATTATACATTGGACTATAAATTATTATATCACTATAGCATAACTATGGAAGCCCTGGAGGGCACTTGTGACTTTGGAAGTCACTAGTCAAAAGTCCAAATTAAGTGCCCTCCAGGGCATCCATACATAACCCTTATAGTATTACATTCTTTGAACTTATGAACAGTAACCAGACTTGTAGCTACACCGAGTCACACCAAGGCACTTGCCTCAGTAAATAAGTAACACAAAATAACCAAAAAATAATAATCAAAAAAGAGTAAAAACCTCGCAAATACAATACATACAAGAAGGTATTTGCCTTTTTGGTTTTTTGTCTCTGCATACTGCACTGGTCACTTATATATTTGGTGTCAAAACATGCACGTGTCCTTTAAGCCACGATCACATACAATATACAAACTTACAAATGGCGCCAGCTTCTCATCTGTTTGTCATATATTGTCATTGAGCAAGCTCCTATTCATTTTATGTCAGAACAGAAAAGTGCATACCCTTTATACCATAATGGTTTTGTTTGTGAACATTTTTTTCATTTAAAGTGAAACGGTATAATTTAACTATCGATAAAACTGTATTTGTTTACATGTATTACTTATTTAAAGGTCAATTATTCGTGTTATTACTAGCTTCAGTAAGTATTGCATCCTTTTCTGTATTAGGCATATACCATTGCCAAGCAATGTAATGTTTGAAAGAACGTTTGTCAATCTCGTAACCACTCGAGAAAGAAATGCGCGAATGTTCATAACCAATGCCATTGTTTTGCTGATTGCCAATAAACAACTGTAAACTGTCATAACCACAACACCACAAAGCAGGTATAAAAGCTTGTATGAATACAAAATTAATACAAAACGCTATAATATATACATTTTTGAACAGGGAGCTTTCAGCGACCTGGCCAGTGTAAGCGTTAAAAATATACTGAATACGATTGAGAGCTAAAAATAGCTCCAATTGCGCATTCCACGGGATGACTTCGGACTTTATCGCCTAATCTTTAGCCGAGACAGTGTTTATAATGTTGCATGATGACTTAGCACTTTATTGCAGGAAGTTTGGTAAATATATCGAGACAGCGCTTGTATCATATTATGTAAGCTAGGTTACCATCCGGTCAGTGATAAACGCTCAACGTTTAAATACTGCGAGTAGTATAGGCAGTAGAGGTAATAATGTATTAACTAGATGCTGGAACATACATATGGCGTTGGGGGCATATGAGGGCATAGGGCATATGCTTTGTGACTGGAAAAATATTTTTCTGACGACAGGAACAATCCCTGTTCTTCCAGTGCCATCGGCGCTTTGATTGTACTTATAAAGAGCGCTGTCCATTGTAATATCCAAAAGGCATACGGTCATTGTGGAACACACTTCCAGGAATACTATTAATACTCGTATACATGTTGTGATAATTATCCCAACAATGCATGCTTATACGATATGTATTTATATATAGACAAATACGCTTATTTCAAGCTGCGTTTTATTTGCGGCCATAATAGATATATACCCTTATTTGGCACATTTATTTTAAGGTTTAGAGATGGATTGTAACACACGTGTAATTACGTGTACTGATACATATATAATATGTAATAGAGCAAAGGTCTGTGATGATGTGCTTATTATCACAATGGCAGTAGAAAATTATCTGGCTAAATTGCACTAGCACGCTCACCAAAGGGTAAGTAAATAAATGTATTTTAACGGAGAAATTGGTTATTATGATGCTGACCCAAATGTCAACCTTCATTTATGATGATGTGTCCCTTTTCTAGTCAAATATATAAAAAAAATGTACAAACATATTTTTGTTACAATGCCGGTTTCTCGTTAGACATGTGTTCATCCTGCAATTACCCTGCTGTCAGTTCATTGTCAAGCACAATGTTGAACACCATGATCATAAGGCCCCTACCGGTTTTCAACCGGATGGGACTATTGGCTTGCCCTCCGTCCGTCAAGAAAATCTGGATCCTGCCATAACTCAAACAGTTACAATACCGGGTTTTCCCTTGTTTCATTGAACGCCTGATCAGCATTGCTACAATACTTTTGGCTTTGGCTCTAAACCATAGATGCTTAGACGCCTAACATAGCTTATTTTACATAACTATTATGTCTTGTTAAAATAATAATTTGGGTCACCAGCTTTGTGTTTTTCTGACCGTATTGCAGAATCAAGGATCTGTAGCTATGTCGAGCTCCCGGTTTATTTCGATCATTTGGCTTGTCCAGATTAGTCCTCGAGATAACGGGGTTTACTGTTTTTACTTGAATGTTCATTCGTATGTGAATTATTGCTTTAGAATATAATTGATTGCATGTTTGCATAGCTTAACTAACTTTAAAACTGGTCATGTAACTTGGCGTTGTCATTTCTTTCGTAGTTAGTATTTTATTTATTACATTATTTTGGTTTAAAACTCTACCACAATACGATCCTTAGAGGAGGCCAGCACAATACTATACAATAAAAAAGATATAAGGAAATCGGATAGGGAAGGCAGCACTCAACTTAACCAGCCGAGCACATAAATAGTAACAACACTACTACATGGAACAATACCCACAGACACACACATCAAAGAAACTATTAAAAGTCCCGCGCAAAAATGCAGGATGACCCAATTTCACAAAGAAAATCAGAACTTGTCATGTTGACCAAACTGAAGTTGAAACAGTTTGTTTTATCATAAGTAAAAAGTAATTTTTGGACAGTTGTTTTCTTGTTCTCTCAAAATATTGATTTTCTACTTACGAGCTTCTCATTCTATGTCAGCGGTATTAAAATGGTCACTTACCAAGGTCTCGCAAATAGTTTGAAGTACATGTAGGTGAATACAATCGACCCATGACGTAGTTGATGACTGACCAATGGGAAGCCGTTGACTACCTAGCATGTTTCCTGGTTAGCAGGGGTGTGAACATTAATCAGGGATAACGACATCGGGGACGTGCAAGTCGTTTACTGTTTTCCAAGAATCGAGAATCGTCATTCTATAATGGTCAGCCTATTTCTCAGAAACGGCAAGAGTAAGAATCGAATTCGTGTAACCTGTCCATAAATAGTATTTTAAATAATGTATTTGTAAATGTGTTTCTTTATATCATCCCAAGGGACGTGTGTATAATAAGGTGATTTGGGTTGAAATAAAATTATTATTTTACCTAGTATAATTATATCCCTAACAGGAGATCACAATATCATGTTATTATTTTACATTTGTACTTCCTTATTATCGTACTATTAAATCAATCTTTATCATAACAACATGAGGCTTTTCTCAGTATCCTTGTTATAGTGTGTTTACTACGTTGAAAACAGTTCATTGACAAGGTACAATCATTTCCCATTATAATTATGATTAAAGTAATTTGAGATACCGGGAAACCATTAAAATAGAAAATGTAAGCGTCAATGCTCTTAGGCTTCATCTTTTCACACTCTGTATACAGTGGAACTCACTTTTAACGAACTTGCAAATATCGAAAACTTTGTTATAGCGATGAGAGCAAAAATATGAGGAAATCGGACAGCAAAAATGCAAGATAGCACAATTTCACAAATAAATAACAAAAAAGCGACGATTCCTAGTGACCGAATGAAACGCAGCCAAGAACCGACATAATTCCCCCAAATCCCCGCTGCAGAACGACATAGTTTCACAAATATATGCCAAATAGTTATGACGAACATAATGGTGTGTATCTACAGTGTATACTAGTAACGAAATGATTATAATTATCCGTACACATATATAATCGGATGTAGCGATAGAAATTTCTTGGTCTGGTCCCTTTGAGCTCGTTATAACCGAGTTCCAAAATCATCCGCTTCACAGATTAGTTATTATTATTTTGCATTGTCATTCAAATGATTATGTATAATTACTCATAAAATCTAATACAACCAAACAGATGATTAAATTTATAATTAGTATATACATGCATTATGGAAGACTAGCCAATTTTAATTAGTTCCAGCGAATAGTTCACCCGTGCGCATCCTTTCCGCGCATAATAATGCTTACAATGGCGATATAGGCCGCATTTGTTCATTCACTCTAGATCGTCACGAACTTTGCTCAGAATGTCTGTCTTGATACAATCAATGTTATGTTTAAATAGGTCTTCTTCTTCCCATTATGTTCCCATCTTCCATATGACCGTTTATATCTTCAGTTTGGATGTCCTTGAGGTTTATGATTGATTTTGGCCATCGGCATACTCATATATGTATTTATTTACTAACTTGCTAACAAATTGGCTGTTTGCAAGTATCAAGTCTTCTAACTTGATATTTTATACAAAACTACAAATATGTTACATAGAACTTATGAACATTGTTGATTTCTGATGTCGTTAAATTTCGATGTAAAGTATGTAGATATATTTCAGTTAATCGTACAAAATCTCAAAATTGAAGGTGCGCTAATTACAGAGAAATGTTAGAAAAACACGATTTTTCCCAACGAAAACTAGCTACGTTGTATATCAAAGTTGGAAATACAATAACACCAGTTATTTTCGATTCAAAGAAAATACCGGTCAAAACCGCCATAATGTTCCATTTCTGAATAGCTAATTGCAGCAAGTATAACCACTACGCTATAGGACTATCAGCTTTTTAATCATTTAAGTGTATTATTGCTGGTAAAATTTAATCCTGGCACACATTTATTTATCGACCGGGGTGAATGTTTGTTTACGCGGTTGTGACAGAGATCTTTGAATCAACTATACACTTGATGAATGGGCACAAACAGTAACGGACACTACCCATATCATTACCTGCCTTCCACATCGTGCCATATTAATTATGCATTAGTATGACCATGTCTAAGTATATAATACGATTAGCCAGAATTACAGGTTACAGAATTAGAAATAATGGGATGGTGATTTGTTAACGCTGATGATTATGTTTTATTTTCGATAAGCCCCTTTGGGATTTACTGGTAAAAACCCACGATTTTTTTTTCAAAAAGTACAACCTGACAAGTACATGTACGTTCATATTTATATAATTTGGATGTTCCAAAAACGATCATGGTGGTTTGTTAGCGCAGACGATTATGGCTTTATTTTCGATAAGCACGTAAGTCCTTAGGGATTTACTGCTGAAAACCCACGATTTTGTTTTAAGTACAACGGTTACCGAACGAGTATGCCCATATTTACACAATTTGAATGTAGCAAAAACGTAAATATGTCTTTTCAACTACAAAACTGACTGCACATATACATGTACTTTTTGTCAGGAAATACATATTAGCTATATGTAATTTGTCATGTGTTTGTATATGACCAATCTCATTTAAATCAGACCAATATTAGCACCACTAGTCTACTTTACACTGATATAGGATCTGACAACACTTAGTATGGGGTCATGTCGATGTGAACTTTACATCATTCAATAAAATCGCGACTTTCACAAATCTGAAAAAAGTTTACAGCCAGAGGGATGTTTAAACTTCATTCATATGTACATAAAAAATTAAATAAGGTT
The DNA here is from genome assembly GCA_963678985.1 of Spisula subtruncata. Lineage (NCBI taxonomy): Eukaryota > Metazoa > Mollusca > Bivalvia > Venerida > Mactridae > Spisula > Spisula subtruncata. The sequence continues at coordinate 24,083,641 of OY787676.1, read as the reverse complement.
AAATTAGTCAGTGCAATCTCTATATAGCTCGGCCAATTTGACACGAGCATGACCTTTTGATTGACATAATTTAACAGTCGATATATTGCTTACGTTTGCTTCACCGAATGTATGTTTTCATAATCGGGGAGTATCACGAAGACGCTCGAGATGTAATACAAACACAAATTTGAAATACCGATATCGCACGTTTTGCTTGCCGTTATTGATACATGTGTATATTCAAAGCAAGAACCTTGTAATATATTATTGCATTAAGGTCAGGCTCAGGTCAAAATATCCAAGCTATACATACAGGTGAATAGCGATACTACAACGTACATTAGAGGGGTCATTTGGACGTGACCTCTTGTGTGGTGTGGTCAGATCTAACTAACAACATAAAGGAATGAAGAAAATGTCAGGATCTGATCTGACGTAAAATGAATATTCTTGTAGAGTGTTCTTCCTTTGGTTTCCAAAATGATAACATTCGTCAGCAGTGACCACCCTTACTTGTTCTGTATTTCCGGTTGCACTACATGGCGATATATTGGCAAATTATTGCCAATCTCACAACAACTCTTTCTGCACAAATGCTCACGATGTTTTACCGAAAACACATCAAAACCAAATTGTGTTATATGTATATCGCTGGCTTAGGTTGAGAAGGTCGTAACTACTACTTACGACCTAATATGAGTGATACATAAATTATTTGAAATCTGTATCACAAGGCGCGTCTTATGAGCCTATTTTTATGAAAATCGAAACTTGTCATGGTGGCCAAAATGAAATTAAAACGGCTTGTTTTACCTTAATTAAGTAAAGAGTAATTTCAGACAATTTTTGCTTGTTTTTTCAAAATATCGATTTTGTACTTACGACCTTCTCATTCTAAGCCAGCGCTATATCACCGTGTATATTGTTTAGTTAACAATATCAAGACATTTTCTGACAACACAAAATAACACATACTCATATTTATTACTACGTAGTTTGAAAATAAAGAACAAAAAGTCTTTGCTATATTGTTTTATTTTAGTTTATCTTTGCGTGTTGTAGTATTAAACGTAAATTTCAGTATCATAATGACAGTATTTAGGTAAGTACATTGTAGTTGGCATAATTCTAACGAATGGTTTGGGGTTATGTTTAAAAGTGATATAATACATATTTGTAATATATCGCTGGCTTAGAATGAGAAGGTCGTACGTACCACTTAGGACATTATAAGACTAATGCATAGGGCGCTTCTTATGAGCCAATTATTAAGAAAATCGGAACTTGTCATGTTGATCAAACTGAAGTTGAAAAAGATTGTTTTACCATAAGTAAAGAGTGATTGTCAGACAATTTTTCTTGTTTTCTCAAACTATTGATTTTTTTAGATTCTAAACCAGCGATACGTCTGTGATTTTTCATTTTCGTATGTTGTGTATGCCTTTCGTACCGTGCTGTTTCTGCTGGGTGTTGCTTCCCAAAGGTAACTGTTTCATTGATAACAAAAAATAACTGAAAACATTTTGTTTGTAAAATTATATATTTTTCCCTTACAATTTTGTTTCGTTTTAGTCTTTAACAATGATACGGTTACCTGTGTTGCTTCCCTTTCCGATTTGTTCATTTATGTGCATCTGTTTTACCAAAAATTAACTGGTAACATGTGACTTTGTATGTGAAACAGGTATAAAGCAAAATAGATAAGAAACACAAATTTGACTTGAAAATGGGCAGTTTTTATTTGCCAGTTATATCATATATACCAGTTTAACATAGCTGGGCGAAGGTAGTGGTGGAGATGGTTGTTAAATACGTAAAAACAGATGCAAATAAAATAAATCGAGTGAAGTGACGCTGAAATGTTTTGATAACTGATGAAGCCGCTGCCTGATTGGTTGAAAGTTACCACGTGGTACAATGACGTGGTATGTAATTACCCAAATCCACGCGCAGCTAAATGAAAACGATGGCTGTGCAATGTAGACGCAGTATAACAATGACATAAATTATTTTATCTAACTATAAATTATATTTATGTGCATCTGTTTTACCAAAAATTAACTGTAACATGTGACTTTGTATGTGAAACAGGTATAAAGCAAAATAGATAAGAAACACAAATTTGACTTGAAAATGGGCAGTTTTAATTTGCCAGTTATATCATATATACCAGTTTAACATATCTGGGCGAAAACAAACCGCCACAAAAGGGGTGCCAATGATTACGTAGTTGAAATGGGACCCAGCGCCCAGAAATTATATTTGTACCCCCGGTGACATACACGAAGAACTAGCAATATGTTTACTGTTCTTTGTCTGTCTTTCTTAATCCGTTGTTTCTTTTGAAGGTGACCTTCCTGTCTAATTTGTTATAACATTTTGGGACCGTTCATTATAAACAATGTTCATTGTTAATAACCTTCCATCTTCACTTTCTCTGCCTGCTATGTTAATACAAGTATTAACTATTTTCTATATTGTTCCATGTTACAATGTCATATATTCGTACCCGAGTTTGTTCCAATAGTGCTTTGTTAATACAAACCAAGTATTTTGATAACATCTTTTTCAAGACGTACCGACATTCTTGGAAACGCCAAACAAACAGCACAGGGTGGAGTAGGCACATAACTAAGCCAATGCTTAGAATACAAGTTCTCCAAATCGCTTGAGCAACTTCCGACTTGGTCCAGAACGCTTTGATGGCGAACACCGGAACGTGCGGGATAACAAAAAGTAAGGTAAATATCATTACAGAATTTGTACACAGCCATCGGGTGTTGGTTGTCTGCCTATTGCTTGGTGTCATCCCAGATACCGATGTAGTCTTGCGTTTGATTTCAGACAGCACAGCACAGAAACAAACGATCGTCACACATAAACATGCTGCTAATATCCAGTGGAGATATCCCGGCTGGAAAGTGAGAGTAACAAAGTCGTAAGGTTTACTCTCAGCAAAAGGCAACAACAAGTATCTGGCCATCAGTTTGATAACCACAATGCTCATTACGCTAACATTCGTTATTATTTTTACTTTAGAAGAGTGCATGGCGTACTCGCTAAACCAGAATATGCACACAACCCTCTCCAAACCCATTATGGATATAAGCAACCACGTGGTCACCAAGCACACGCGTCCACATTCATGCAATATAGCTGAAGCCAATGGTGAAAGTCCCTTATTCTCACACCAATATCTTATGATGAAGACTACTATCATCAAAGCGTCTGTCAACACCAGAAAACTTGTTAAATAACGCACGGCTCTAGGAATACGCTTTGTTTGTAGGATTGCTGTAAAAGTAAATAACCCAAACGCTATTATAATTACCGATAGTCCATTAAGTAACCATTGCGTGTACCATGGAGCGAAGGATTCTGACGATGGTTGAGGTATAGATTTACTGTCATTGTCCGTACCAGTAAAATTAGCTTCCATTATTAAGTCAAACAACACTATGTCTCGTGGTTAGACATAATAAATGAACCTTGTTAGTTTCCACTTTCCCTAATTTTCGTAAGGTGTGTCATAAATCAATATAGTTAGTTTTTGTATTCCTGTGTATTTTTTCTCCAACGTGCACGCCTAGTGTCCGATTAGCCACGATTTGCCATGGATAGCGAATCATTAACCAATTAACCTAGCTAAATGTTCACTTTGTTCTTCAGATTATTACATAGTACTATTGTATTATATATTGGCTGATCATGTACCCATAAAGTCGTCTTTGTCAGCCTGAGAAAAAAAGCTTTAAAAAGCTGAAAAAAGCTAGAAAACTGGCGTAATCCGTACTAAATAAAACAAAATCTGTGTCCAACACCAGTTTCGAAATTCTTACATCTCAACCTTGCGCAGAATTGTTTTCTCCACCGTTCGTTAAATAACATTGAAAGGCGCGCCTGATGGTGGAATGAATTTTACGACGTGACCTGCAATAGCGGAAGAAGGAACTACCACTACGAAGTCCTATCACTAATTGGCAAAGATTGTACACACTCATAATTTATATACGCTGCATTGTACTTTGCTGCGGATAAATTTCATCCGATTACGCCTTATTAATAATTTGCACAAAAATAGATCAGTAAGTAATAAGTACATGTAATACATGAACACTGGGCCCTCATTCACCAAGGCTGTAAGTCTAAAACTCATACTTAGACTTTATATTGCCAAGTGTTCAATTCGTTCTCATGTTGAAAAAAATGTACCGATTTTGATAAAAATGGGTATAGAAGTTCAGTTGGTAACAACAAATGATCAGATAAAATTTCACATGGTTAAATATTATTGCAAAAAGGGCAGTGAATATAAATGTTGTCAATTTTAAGTCTTAAGTTTTAGACTTACAGCCTTGGTGAATAAGGCCTTTACATTGTCAAATGTTCTATTCGCTCTCATGTTGTTATAAATCTACCGATTTTGATATAAATTGGTGAACATGTTCAGTGGGTAACAACAAATAGTCCGATAAAATTTCACACGGTAAAATATAATTTCAAAGAAATGCCAGTTATTATAAAAATGACATTTTTAAGTCTTAGTCTGATTTTTAGACTTACAGCGTTGGTGAATAAGGCCCCATATTACAATTATGGATTACAATATGATCATTTTGGTCCTAGCTCGCTCATATATCGTAATATTACTCGTCCATTTTCTTACTAAGATGCGTGGAAATGCACACTCTATTGCATGTAAAGGTGGTTCGTATTTACTATTATTCGATCCTGTTCTGTAGATTCAACTTCAGACGACCCAAGAATTCACCCAACAAACAGTTTTACCAACTTCGCGACAACGAAAGATCAGAGTAAAAAGAGCACCACACACCGTTGGCTTAGAATGAGAAGGTCGTAAGTGCCACTTAAGACCTTATATACTAATGCATATTTGAAATCTACACCATAAGGCGTTTCTTATGAGTCTATTTTCATGAAAATCAGAACTGAAGCTCAAAAAGTTTGTTTTACCATACGTAAAGAGTGATTGTCAGACTGTTTTTCTTGTTTTCTCAAAGTACATGTATTTATTTTGTAGTTACGACCTTCTCATTCTAACCCAGCGATATATAGCTTAGACCATACCAAATCGATTCTTCGTCTAACGACTGAGAACGGATATGTTTGGACATCTTGGCAAAGAAAATAAACAAGGTTGTAAACTCTTGTATCTTCAAAATCCATCTGTATTTTGCTTTCATACGTGTTCATCATGACCTCAACCCGTACACAGGACTGACAAGAGGAGTTATTATGATTGACAATGCTTGAAAGCATTATCTATTAGCCATGTACGCATACATGATAAGAATAGAAGTAATTACAAAATGTACGTGCGTTTTTCGTGGGCTTTGTTTTTTTTGTCTAAGGATAGCTAGTTTTCGAACTTGGGGTTGACACTAAACGGAAAATACGACTTGGTATGGTCTTACTCAAGGTTATTCTATGACTTGACCATGTTACCGTAGTATCAACCACAAATGAGCCACAAGTCAACCATATTCAACTTTGGTTATATCTAAACGATTTGTCTGACCAACCAGGCAATCAATTGTGGATGGACGACACACGAAGGGCTGTCACAAAAATAGTTAACGGTAGTATTTATTGGTCTTTTATTTATTGATTCATTGGCCCTTTTGCAACATCTCTTTTCATAATTATAAAATAAATGTCAAGTTCGGCATCCACTGTATACATCGATGGTCGAACTACCAAATCGATATATTGAGAAAACAAGAGAAAACTGTCTGTAATTTAGTCTTTACCTATGGGAAAACACGTTTTTAAAACTTCATTTGGGTCAACACGACAATTTCAGATTTTCATGACAATAGGCTCATAAGAAGCGCCTTGTGAAGCAGATTTCAAATATGTATGAGTCTTAAAAGGTTGTAAGTGTTACGACCTTCTAATTCTTAGCCATCGACATGTGTGCGTATAGTTTTGTATACAGTAGACTAAACATGTAAGGTCGCTACGAGCTTCTATATCATGGTGAATATGCCACTTGACTTTTTGGCTAAACCAACAAGTAAACATTTGTAAAGAAAAAAATAAAAACAACCAATTTCGGTCATGGCAGTTCGAAAAAAAGCGTAAACAAGCAGACAACGGTGAAGAAACGATGTATAATCGATCATGCGAATCATTTTCAATGGTAATCGAATCGAACTATTTGGCATTACAAAAGTTGGCACAATTTGCGATGGATCGGTACTTACCTTATTTTTTACGTTAATGAAATGCTTTGAATTGCATTTCCGCATTAGAAGGTCAGCTTAAACATTTCGTTTTTCCTGCGTATGACGTCATTTCTAAAATATAAATGGAGATATTGAAAGTATTTCCACTATAACGATTTCTAGGGTATCACGAATTGAGGTTACTCGACGGTACTGTAACGCATAATGTTAATATAATACTGTAATTTGTTCGGACCATACACAATTGATAAAAGTTTGCAACCACGCGCTTTTTAATTGAATGAAGACTAATTTTACAATGAATTTAAGAAAGTCTTGATTCTATGCTGTTAAAAAATACACGTTTTTTCTTTTTGAGTGCTGATTTTCCTGTTAGCTTTTTTAAATGCTAATATTAAATTCCCCCCAAGGAGCCCCCCTGGGTACTTCCCGCCAAATTCCGGCCCGCCGACGCTGTGAAACAACAACAACAAAGATGGCGCGCGAGCGGGTGTTCTAGCCGCGAGGAAGTAAATTTTGATGAAATTAGAACAGTATTCTGGTTCCTGTAAGTAAGATACGTCGGTAGATTTGTAAAATAATGCTACAATTACCACAATATATCACTGAGTTAACGTTTAACCCTGTCATTTCGTACTTCAATCGCGATGAGTCTTTTCCCTCGCCGCATAAATTTGCGAAGGACAGCTCTTTACCAATTATTATCCAATTTAGGCCGTTTGGTTGCGCAGAATTGTTCACAAGTGTATGGATGAGATATTGCACAGAAGTCTTAGCCTGCTCGTGTTTGTTTCAATGTCCTAAAAGACTAGCCGCTCAAAGTTGTGTACAATTGGTTTACTGACGACCGTTCCTCACCCATTGTCCTGGTAATAAGTAATCAAAGCGCTGAAAGCATCGTCTTCTGTACTGTTGTGTAGTTTGGATCATCGTGAACTTTTCATCAGTCTGCAATCCTTTTAAGCTTATTTGATTTATTGTTAACAAACATCGATCACTTTAACGTTGGCTAGGTTTTTTTTGTGCAGCCTATTTTGTTGCTTGAATAGGCCACTTATAAATGTCACTTTTGACTTTGATCGAGTCCTGATTTGCTTGCCTTGAGCATAACTTTAGTATTAGTTTGTTAATGTACCCGGGGTAGTAGTCCCTCCTGGTGGTACCACTATGTAGTTAAGATTCAACACCAAATCGCCAAACATGAACACAATGTATATGCACGTACATCATGACCTGAAATTCAGAACAAATAATAAATTCAATGTCATGACAATATAAACACGTTAAATGCATCAATAGATAAATTACTGTAGAGGTTGTAACTACTAAAACAATATTTTTAGAAAACAGAAGGAAAAACTGTGTGAAAACTCCTCATTATGCACCACTCAGTTGCATTGACGGCCACAGCTATTGGCTGGGATTTTTACACTTTGGTTAAAAAACACGGCCCTCCAGGGCCTTGCTGGGGACAGCTGATGGTAACATCTCCGGTATTTCCCTGGCAACTAAATATTGTCCTCTTGTCGGTGTGGGGAAATTGCTGAAATGTAAAAACACGGCCGTTTTCCTGGCTATCCCTCGGGGAGGGAGCTGTGGATGCAACTGACCGGTGAATTTATGGAAAAACAAGGTTTTTTTAATTCAGTTTGGTCAATGTGACAAGTTCCGATTTTCATGTAAATATGCTCAGAAGAGAAGATTTTAAATATGTCATCAGTCTTATAAGGTCGTTCTCATTCTAAGCCAGTGCATTAGTGTTAGAGGTTATCAATTGGTTATTAATCTCAAATACTATTTCTGTACTACCATCTTGAATATGAATGCAGGTGCAAAGATGTACCTGCCTAGAAATTGCAAAGTCTAAAAAAAGTAATCACAACACAACATAAGTTTTAAAGCATACTTAATACTAAGTAAGAAATCACAAATACAAAGGGAAAAGTCATGAACTAGACAACCAACCTATTCCCAAAATTCTGACAAACCAAATAATCATCAAAATAATCATTAAATCAATCAGCATGTATAGATCTGCCCTGTTCAAATACTTGTTGTCCAGTGATAAAATAAAACTATTTTCACACAAAGAAATCAGCTGACCAATGACCAATTAAGGGATTAAAACTTTGAGCAATTTGGGAAACCAATGCTTGAAAAGCACACAAAAACATAAATAGCCAAAGGGAAGTAATCCAAATACAATAAGGAACAAATTGATTAAGAGTTGTCATTCTTCCCATTCTTCCCAACTAATAAAACACATTAAAAGGTGCCAAAGTACATCCTGTTGTATTTTGTCATGTTTTAGTTGAAATGATTCAAATTTGGTATGCATGTTTCTGGCAGTTACTCGAAGTGCAGTGCCCTATAACTAACTAACTTGCAAGATTTTTTAATTATTTCCCTTTGATTGACTTCGAACTTTGTATGCATGTTTATTCCAATGACCTGTAGCAAATGAGTCCGGCAACAAAGCCCATAACTGGCTATTAAATTTAAAGCATCCGAAAATGACACTTTTTTCCTCTTAAAAGTTCCCATTTGAAGTACAGATGTAATCTGTGTTATATGGGACATCTGCGTCCTATAGACTCAGTTAACCTAAGTGTGCAATATCTTGACCGATTGTGCATAAATTTACATAAAACTTCAAAATTCATGGTTTTCTTTTATCTTTGCAGGTAAACAACCGAATACTACATAAAGGGTTGAACCATTCCACATTGCAAACTTACCAAGAAACAGTCATTTAACAACCTTCAAGAACATTAAAATCTTGGCAGTTACCAGCAGGAAACTTGGCTAAAATAGAAAAAATACCTTACAATATCAAGTTAACAACAGAGAAGTGTATAATATTGATCCAAGATGACTGCCCCAGACATGGATGTCATCAAAGAAATTCCAGGTTACAAAGTCATTCTAAAATCGGTACTGAAGAGTCAGATTCAACAACTGGTTAGTATTTTGTATTCTTATACCTATGATGCATTGTCTTGGGCACATACAATATATGCAGGTTTTTAATTATAAATATTGACAAAAGGTGGAAATATTGACAGGAAAAAATAATCAACTGGGCATTCTTTCTTGACTGTATTATTAGTAATGTATTTAATTCTGTTAGATAATTTAGGTTAGGAATGAGATACCATAATGAAATTTGCTGTGTATATAGCTTATGTGAAAAGGTCACCTGGGATTCAATGTGGGGCTGTTGGGGTCATGGTCATTGTTACTTAAAATAGAAATTATGGACAACGCTTCCACTTGGGTTTAAGCGTTCACTGAATGCAATCTTGTTCAGGCCTGATTTTCCTTCTTGGTTGATATTGTCCGAAAAAAATTGCCAAATAATTACCAGGGGTGATCTGTGATGAAAACAAACTAAAACTTGTGAATTTCTGTACAGGTTGAACAGTTAGCTACAACGACTGATGAAGAATCTGTAATATTAACTGCCAGTGTATCAGATGGTACGTTGAGTCATCTGGGTTCTGACTCGGGTAAAGGATTCCTTGAAGATCATGAGGACATCAAATCACAATTCCTCGGCTTCTGTCTTAAAAGTAAGTTACTTCTTTGCATGGTTTAAGGATTGTTTATTTATGGCTCACTCAGGTCTTGAACAGTGCTTGAATCTGATGCCATCAAAAATTCCATGAAAAGTACTTGAATCTTGATTTTTAAAAAATATTTTATGTAATTTGCTTAGAATTCATAAATCATTTGTTGCTAATAGAAACAGACGAAAGAAGATAATGTATTAAAAGTAATGACAGAAATATGAAAATGTATTAAAAGTTATGACAGAAATATGAAAATGTATTAAAAGTAATGACAGAAATATGAAAATGTATTAAAAGTAATGACAGAAATATGAAAATGTATTAAAAGTAATGACAGAAATATGAAAATGTATTAAAAGTAATGACATAAATATGAAAATGTATTAAAAGTAATGACAGAAATATGAAAATGTATTAAAAGTAATGACAGAAATATGAAAATGTAATAAAAGTAATGACAGAAATATGAAAATGTAATAAAAGTAATGACAGAAATATGAAAATGTATTAAAAGTAATGACAGAAATATGAAAATGTATTAAAAGTAATGACAGAAATATGAAAATGTATTAAAAGTAATGACAGAAATATGAAAATGTATTAAAAGTAATGACAGAAATATGAAAATGTATTAAAAGTAATGACAGAAATATGAAAATGTATTAAAAGTAATGACAGCAGTGATTTTTTTACCCCTGCGTCCTAGACGCAAAAATAATACAGAGGACGCAAAGTTTAAGAATATGTGCATTCCCGGGACGCATGCTATAAAATTACAAGTAGTGAGTCCGCTCATTGTCGCATTGACCCCTCTTCCGGACTTAATTATGTCACTGATAGCCATCAATAAACAGATCCATTGATTGTCCTGGATTATAAACCAGTTTATTGCCCCATTCACACCTATGGATACATGTGATAGTGTGTACCTACTCAGCTGGAGACATAATTAGCAGACGAACTTTTGTTTTTCTTGATTGTCAATTTTTGAACGGTGTTGTGTGTAATTTTTACAAGCGTGAGAAACACTCTGTTAAACGTTTGCAACAATTCGTAACGGCCTCCGTTGCTTTAGATCTTTAATTATTGAAGTCAATTATGTTTAAACTTTTGATATCTATTTGTTTGCAACGTAAATTACTGATGACAGGACTCGCACATGTGTGCTTGAGTGGTCCAAGATGGCATGAAAACGAAAAGAAGAAAAGAAAGGGGGGGGGCAGACAATTAATTGAAAAACTTTCCCCAAAAAAATCAAACTTCAGAATCATTCACAAAATTTAAGAAATATGTAGGAGAAGTTTGACCATAGCCTTGAAGGTTATGCAACACAACCCCTAAATTTCAACATAAGAGAGAAGATTTCTGTGATTAATGACTCCCTACTGGCCTAGAGTAAATGCCAGCATTTTATAGCTTTTGTAACTGATATTTTTTAAAGGTTAACCCAGGTCAGCAAGGTCAGTCTTCAAGTAGATACTCAGATAATGTACTAAAAGACCACCTTTGAACTTGTTAAATGTTAATTGACTCATCAATATAAATATCTGTATAGATTTGTTTTGTTTTGCCCCTCCAAATAATTTGGGGGGGGGGGTGTAGATTTAAATGAATTTTACTACACATATTGTCTTACACACCAAATATAGTAAGAAAACAAGAGGAGCCATCTTAATGATCTACAATTTCAACAAATATAGCAGTGAGCGTATAAACAGAAAATCAGCTGTCTGGGCTGGTATTCATCAAGCCATAGCTATAGACAGATATATAGTAAAAAATTAAGCATTCTAATTTCTAATGGAAAACTTGCTCAAATAAATTATAACTAAATAAATATAACCTTCTTCAATCCTAGCTGGAGCTCTGAAATGCTTTGATGCTAAGAAAGTCAATACTTAGGACTCACACTTTTGGTTTGGGACTCATAGATGTTTAGGCCAGCGAGTCCTAGGACTCACTCATGTTAAATTGTAAAAAAATCACTGTGACAGAAATGTGAAAATGTATTAAAAGTTATGACAGAAATATGAATACAGCAACACCACCTGAGTCTTCTTAATTCCCAACAGTCAGGAGCACAAAATTAAAAAGAGTCTTTTAGACCATTTAATCTCAAACCGGTTACACCGGGAATGACAATAACATTTAATAAGTGAATAATTATGACATAAAATACATAAATAAAGTTACAACCTCTGAACTTTTATCAGTGGGGTCCGTCAAGTAGCATACAGATCATTTGCAAGAGCAAATAATGCTAGGGCTGATTTTAATGTTGAAAGTGCAAAGGTCAAAATCACTGTGACTTGCAGTTAAAATGAGAACTTAACGTCACAGTTGCAGTGCCATTCAGTTTCGAGCAAGTTTCAAGGTCATACAGTGACATGTAGTCCAAATGTGATGTCCAGGTTATAGTATATGTATAAACTGGCAAAAATTTGGGGATGTCGAATTTTGAAATATAATTTCTACAAGCCTGTAATTGTTATGTCAGAGTTATTTTTAAGTGGGGGATTTAGCATTGGTGCTGTTTGTCTGTATCTACTGGAATTACGTAAAACACAAATCTTGTGTGCTGAACTTGTAAACCTTTGGGTGGAATTTCTTCAAATAAACCAAACTTTACCAGATGAAAAAAACCATTAGAGGGTTCTCTATTTATAGTTTTAAGTTAACCTAGCAGGCCGAAATGCTTTACCAACAGGCCTGATAAGGTCCTTAATGCAACCTTTTTTAGCTCACCTGTCACATAGTGACAAGGTGAGCTTTTGTGATCACTCTTCGTCTGTCCGTCGTCGTCGTCCGTCAACAATTGGCTTGTGTACACTCTAGAGGCAACAGTTTTGATCCAATCTTCATGAAACTTGATCAGAATGTTATACTCTATGAAATATAGGCCAAGTTCGAAAATGGGTCATGTGGGGTCAAAATCTAGGTCACTAGGTCAAATCTTAGACAAATCTTGTGTACACTCTAGATGTCACCAACTTGTTCCAATCTTTATGAAACTTAATCAGAATGTTGTTCTCCATGAAATCTAGGACAATTTTGGAACTGGGTCATGTGGGGTCAAAAACTAGGTCACTAGGTCAAATCTTATAAAAACCTTGTGTACACTCTAGAGGTCACCAATTTCATTCAATCTTCATGAAACTTGGTCAGAATGTTGTTCTGCATGAAATCTAGGCCAAGTTCGAAACTGGGTCATATCGGGTCAATAACTAGGTCACTAGTTCAAATCTTAGAAAAACCTTGTGTTCACTCCAGAGGTCGTGGTTTTGATCCAATCATCATGACACTTGACCAGAATGTTGTTCTCTGTGAAATCTAGGCCAACTTCAAACCTGGGTCATGTGGGGTCAAAAACTAGGTCATTAGGTCAAATCTTAGAAAAACCTAGTGTTCACACCAGAGGTCACAATTTTGATCGTATCTTCATGAAACTTGGTCAGAATGTTGTTCTCTATGGAATCTAGACCAAGAATGAAACTGGGTCATGTGGGGTCAAAAACTAGGTCACTAGACCAAATCTTAGAAAAACCTTGTGTTCACTCCAGAGGTCGTGGTTTTGATCCAATCATCATGAAACTTGGTCAGAATGTTGTTCTTTATGAAATCTAGGCCAAGTTTGAAACTGGGTCATGTAGGGTCAAACACTAGGCCACTAGATCAAATCTTAGAAAAACATTGTGTTCACTCCAGGGGTCACTGTTTTGATCCAATCTTCATGAAATATGGTCAGAATGTAGGTTGTACTGATACCTAGACCAATGTGCAACAGGTGAGCGCCCTAGGGCCTTTCAGGCCCTCTTGTCTTCAAATTGTGTATAAATTTCACATTATTATGCCAGCCTTAAAATGGTTTTCAAGCAGTCAATTTGGTCTCCTGTTAATGAAAACCCTGCAATGTATGGCTGACTGTAATGTTATAACTTTAGTATGACGCGGCCGGGGATCAAACCCAGGACCTCCCGCACTTGAAGTAATCGCTTTACTGCTTGGCTTTCGAGGAGCCGAAATAAAAATAGTAACAAAAATTCTCTTGCTAGACGCAAGGAATATAAGGGAAACTGGCTTCTCTCCTATCATATCCTCGTAGCAATGGATAACATCAGGAATGTGGTATCTAGAGTGATTAATATAAGTTGGAAAAATTTGTTTCACAATCTACCTGAAATAAATTAGTATAAACTAACTTATAACTTTCTACACTTGTAGAGCATCACAGAAAGAAACAAGAGGAAAAGGAACGCCAGGAAGCTGAGGCCTTGCAATTGCAACAAAGTATGCAAGCAAGTCCATTACGTATGGGACCTCGTGGGCCGTATGGAATGCGCTCACCAAGATACCCATCCCCTAGGGGACCAGCTCATCCTGTTTCAATCATGCGAGCTTACCCTGGTGGCAGGATGCCAGGTCCGGGAGTTAGACATGAACCGTACCCAATGACTAGACCTAGGCGATCACCATTAAACTTTGACCCGGGCCGTGGGCCTGGTGCAGGACCAGCTCAAAATCCAGTTAGAAAAAACATTGATGGACAAATCATTAAAATCGAGCCTGAAGATGATAACGATGCCTCAAATCAAAGTGAAAGTGATAAACCAGGAAGTTCAGGACAATCTCCATCTCAAACTCCATCCAAAGTGAAATCTGAATCGGGTAACAATGACGATGATGACGATCAATCGGAATCTTCCAATTCAAACATTCCCAACGAACAAACTAGTGAAACCAATATTGGTTTAGACTCTGATCTTTCAGGGTTGATCTCTGCAAGTAACACTGAAGGTGCTAATCCGGACGTTAGTGTTAAACTTGAAGCTTTAACTGAATCTGAGATGGAGTTAGAAATAACGGGTGTTGAACCCGGTAGACCTATGGTTCCTCAAGATAATTGGGATCCTAATGTTTCTATGGGAATGAACTTTGACCCGACAGGTGCTACTGGTAGTCCAGGAGATATGAGTCAGCAGGGATACAGTAAGTGTTCTTTAAAGTTCAATTTTCTACAACCACTTCACCAACTTTATGCCCTTTGAAATGATCCAACAGCTAAATGTTGTCATGGTCTAACTGTATTGGTGTACCAGGTTTTTGTTAGGTGGCTTGGCTATGAAATTTATGGACTGAATTTTATATAGTATCTGTCCAAATAACTGTCCAACCAAAGTAGAAATTCATGGACCGAACCCCAATATCTGTCCAACCTAAGTAGAAATTTGTGGACCGAAGCCCAATATCTGTCCAACCTTAGTAGAAATTTGTGGACTGAAACATCATATCTGTCCAACCTAAGTAGAAATTTGCGGACCGAAACCCAATATGAGTTTGGCCGAAGTAGACATTTATAGACTGAAACCCAATATATATGAGTTTGACTGAAGCAGAAATTTATGGACTGAAACCCAATCTGTTTAACCAAAGTAGAAATTCATCATGGTATGGAATCTATCATAGCATGGACCGAAACCCAATAAATGCCTAAGCTGAAATTTATGGACTGAATCCAAAATATCTATCATACCAAAGTAGAAATTCATGGACAAAAACGAAATAACTGTCTCAGACTCTGGCCAAAGCAGAAATTTAAATATATCTGTCCAACCAAGGCAGAGATATTATAGTAGAGTGCAACCCAATCTTTGTCCAAAGTAGAAATTTATGGTCAGAAACCCAAAGTTTATACATCGAAACACAAATGATTATTGGAACAGAAGCAGAATTTATTATGCGGAAGCCCCTGGTAGTATCTGTTAAACTAGTGCAAAGACTGTTGAAAATTAAGATTTTAATTTAACATACTCCCATCATAGACCCACATGGAAGATTGGGTAACCAAATGTGTAGCCTCATTAAATAAAGTATTTACTTACTTATTTACTATCATAAGCCTTTGACTGTGAAGCTTTTTAAAGCTGTTGACCAGCTGGTATAATTAAGAGAGGATAAATAATCCTTGCACATAAATACTGGTAAAATGTTATTTTTGCTTAAAATGCCAAAAACTTGACACCAGTACAGTTCAATATATACAGATGATCCACGCACATACATGCTGTCAGAAAGTTTCACTGTCTGGTATAAAGTTGGAAGTGGTTACAACAGTTGCTAAAAGAGAACCAACACCTGAGTTTATATCACCATGCCTCAACTTGACCCCTATTTCTGTACAAGCCCTTGAGCCCCATTTGCTCCCCCTTTTATTCTTATAGTGAACCACATGTTCATGTGTATGTATATCATAGATATGAATACTATAAGACATACTCTGGTACAACCACGTATTTGTGGGTGTGTTGTATGTTTGCGACCTTGTACAATATACATTGTTGCCCGACCTTATGGTCCCACTACCACTATTCCATCTTCCAACATGGTGTTGGGTACCGATGCTAGTAGCTTTCATTACAGTGGGAGGATAGCATTGTATTACCTGTTGCGTGAAATTCAAGGTAAGGTTTTTTTGCACAAATACTTTCTATTTTATATATTATGTTTACTGTATCATGTGTATGTTTCAAGTTCTGAACAATCCATTATCTTGTTTTTGCAAAGTATTAACTATGTCTTTATGTTTAGTCCCATTAAGTGAAATTTGTCCAGGTCTTCAGAAACTAAATACTTGCCCTGTGGCCCATGTTGCCGACATTCTTTTAAAACGATCTGCTTAAGAATTGCAGTGAAATGGCATGGTGATATAACAAAACAAAAGTGTTTACAAGAAAGTGTGTTTGTACATGAATTAATATGAGGGACTATATTTTCTGGGCAGTCAATTTTCTAGACTTTTGGGCGTTTCCACAGATGGCTGAATCTTATGAGCCAATTTGATCGAGTTACTCATTTTGATACCTTGTTTTCCAAAGAACTTTTTGAAATGAGAAGTAGAAAAATGTACATGGTGAGCACTGTATTAAGTTTTGGTTCTCAATTTTAGCATTCTGTTCTAGAGTTGCAGAATTAATCAGGTCGGGCTTATGTAAAAAATTCTAGTTTAATGATATCTATTTATTAAGGTTGATTGCGAAACAAATTTTTAAACTTATATTTAATCACTCGTCACCTCATTCCTGATGTTATCTATCGCCACTTGTATAAGATGTGATACCTCTCACTCTGAAATTCTTTTTCCTTATCCAAATCACCTTAATGTTCCCCGTTACTGACTCATTCCCAATTGAAGCAAACTTGAAATATAAAATATATGTTAAGACTTTATAGTAGTGCTCATTCTCGGCTTGAGTGTTGAACTTACCTCAGTCAAGGAATAACATACTTACGATTGTTATTATCTTTTGGCTTACATATTTTACTTCAACTTGCAGACTTACCCAAAAAGTCGAATAGTATTTCCACCCTGTATAATAACAAAAGTGATGTTTATTTTGTGTTTTTGATTCATCGCCATTTTGTAAAATTTCATTCTTGATGAAAACATTCTGCTGAAACTGATGTAATGGTTATGTATAGTAAGCACATAGATCTGTTTAATTCTGCAATCTCCATTGTTGTTCATAATATTATACATGTTGTTTATTATAATTCAATTATATTGATATAACTAGGGCTCGGTGAAAAACTATGGTGACTACATTATTATATACAGGCAGCTAGCTACCATAGTTTAGCACTTGGGCACTAAATTCTACCTTTAGTTACCATAATGTACAGTTGTACACACACAAGTATATTACAAATGTTTGTATTTTAAATATGTGATTATTAATTTGTTGAGTTGAGTTGCAGTTGCGTTACTATGACACCAGTTGTGTTACTATGACACCAGTTTACTAATTAGTATGACTCATGATTGAGACTTGTTAATCTAGGAGATATTTTGTGTGTACATGACCTTTACGTTTATCATAAATTTATCATTTTACATACATTTTGTTTAATTCTAGAAAATCCAGCAACAAGTGTTCAAATTGTTGAACTTCATTGACCAATGATGCCTTCTGTTGGCATTATTGATTAATGTATTTAATTAGAATATATTATCTATACAACCCGTCCCCAAATATTTACGCCCCCCTAGCCGGAAGCCTCTTCAATTTGAGCATGTCACAAGAGTAGTAGTTGACATACCAGTGTATAAGCAAATTATACTATATCATATTATGTTATGTTGTAATCCATGTGTATCGACTGAACCTAATGTGGTCGTTTTAATCCATGTGTATCAACTGAACCTAATGTGGTCGATAAAAAATCAAAAATATGTTGAACTTGTATACATATGTTGAAAATGAATTATATTGTGTTCCTAGAGTTCCAAATCGTATGGAATCTGATTTATGCATGATGTTGCTGGAGTAACATTATTTTAGAAGCTGAATTTTCCTGTATTGTGATTGGTTCTCATTTGAATGACAAAAGTCCCTCTCGCCATTTATACCTGGCATGGACAAAGAAGCCGATTCTGGGATACAGTGCTTTGTGACTGATAATTGTCACCATGACAACTGAATTGTTCTAGTATTTGCTGCAAGCTTTAATTGAGCTTAAATATTTTATAACTTGGTTATATGTTTCATATTACAATGTATACTTGTAAATATGTATAATGTTTGATATGTATTTGTTTTTATAAAGCTTTTGTTTTGTGGTAAATTTTGAAAGTGTGATAGATGAGCTAGCATGATAAACAATGTGTTCGCCCATATTAATTTAATTTCATTTTACTAATTATCTGCACAGATGCTAGAAATAGCTTGTATGTATGTGTGCTTATTTTATGCAGGCCTGTTATTTTTTGAAACCTTCGCCAGGTTTCAGGTTTTTGAATCCTGAATTTTTCTTTCTTTATGTGTATTGAAAAATAGAATTTCAGGCCTTAAGATCAGGATTTTCAGGCCTGACAATATTTGGTGGGTGGGGAATTTGTTATGTTTCTATAGGGTTGTTGTCTCTCAAATTGTATTGTTTCTGTGTCGCAATGTCTTCATGTGACGTCATATGGTCTGGTATTTGAGTATCGTTCAAAGCTTAAAAATTCGAAAATTGAGAGAACTCTCTGAAAGTCTTTAATCATGTTGCCAATATTTCCCCAATTGTATATTATCTCTTATTGTATTGTAGGCATGCCTTGTATTACACACTATGTTTGCATGCTATATTCTTATGCTAGCCTACCATATGTTGTATCTATTGTATATGCTTACATTGAATTTGACCTTAATAATAACCTTTGGAGGTGAGGTTTTACTTGCCAAGAAACGAACCCCTTGAAGGTATAAAGATAACTTACAGTACTTCCGAGACCCTGTTTGGCCAGTGTTAGCAAATTAATGTTTTGACATCATTTATGCGCTTTTCATCATTACGTAACTGTATGCATGGTCCAAACATGTACATTTGTTGTGGTTTAATACATATATAAACAATAAATATTAGGTAAACATCTCAAAACCAAAACGTTCAAATAACGACACATTGCTGTAGTAACCAAAATGAATGTTCTTTGGTTAAACTTCGCAAAATTTTAGAGTTTTTACAAATATTTGTGAACCAACTCGTCCATTCGTATATGTGTAGTGGACATTGTATGAACATATTTAGGTTTGCCAAAAGTATGTTCTTATTTTTGGATTATTTCCTGTTAAATACCAGAAATATGTTGCCTTTACTCTGATGTCACTTATTAACTTGTGTATTGGATTTCACTTGTGAAGGATGGTTGAATTGCAGATTTTAAGCATAACAAAGCAAAGGGTTCTTAATATTAGGGATTCCTCCCCTGGTGTCACTTTCAACATTGCCCTCAATTTGTAGTTGAACCTTACTTACAACATGTCAGGCTTAGCATTTTAAATGAGATATGTTGTTAGAAGGTCTAGGTTGTATTGAATGGGTCAACACTCGGACAGTACAAAGTTGAAGTGAAGAAATTCATTGATCTGATGTTGTAACAATTTGTTTCAAGGCTTTCTTTGGAATTATTTGGATCTTTATACTGTTCCAGGTGTTATGCCCTTGGAGCCTCGATCTTTTGACCTTGGACATCTATCAGTAAGCTACGGCACTGGTAGAGCTGTGGGCAGCAGTCAAGGGGTGCAACCAGACGGCTGGAAAGGACTAGCAGATATTGACCTGGCATCACCAATGTTGTCCATGGCCGCAACGCAACCACAGCAGAAACAGGATGATAACGCAGATGATTTAGATTCTTCCTACTACACCAAGATGGTGAAGGATGGGATGACACTTTATGCATGCCAGTTTGAACGCTGTGAAAAGTTGTTTTCATCCAAACACTTAATGAAAAGGCATTTAAAAAAGCATACGGGCGAAAAACCATTCCATTGTCAGTATTGTGACTTGAAGTGTTCCAGAAAGGATAATTTAAGATCACATATGCTGACCAAACATCAAGTGCAGTTGTAAGATGCATGTGGAGAAGAAAATTAGATAATTGTTGGATAAAATATGTGTTGTGTACGATGTCTTGTAGGCATATTGCTTGGTTCCTCTTTGGTTGTGTGTTCAATATATACTTTTGTTTCATAGTTGAAAGCATGCAGCATATTTTGTGGAACACTCGCTGTTAATTATTTTCTTTTGTATATGATTCCTGTTGAACATACGTATGAAATAGTGAATCCCTTGTAACTGAAAAACTGGTCCCTATAGACTGTGTGTTGGGGAAAGACCTAGTGTTGTTCTTGCAGAGTTTGAAAGACAGTGCTTTAAACTGATTTTAGTTTCTTTTCAGCAGCATGAACTGTGACTGTATAAATTTGTTGCCTTGTGATTTATTGTGAATTTGTCAATTAATTGCTTATTAATAGATCCTTTAACATATTCCTACAAATTTCAGGTTATAATTATGACTACACATTATTCAACGAATCATCAACAAACAAGACAACAAGCGAGTCAAGGTCATCCGATGCTCAAGGTCATTCATGTACCCATGAAAATTGTGGAAAAGTCTTCACTAATAGAGGTTCTCTAATGAGGCATATTAAATCAACGCATACGAATGAAAAACCTTTTCAGTGTCCATATTGTTCATATAAAACTTCCAGGAAGGACAATTTGCGCGTGCATGTCTATACAAACCATCAGAGTAAAATACTCAGTGGTACTACAATTCCTGAATAATTCGGAAATACACGGTGCTCCTTCAATTCCTTAACCTACAGTTCCTGGATTATTCAGAAGTCTTGACTAGTAGAGAATGAACTTACCTGTATAAAATGTGATAAAAAATATTCATTAAAAATCCAGTAATTAAAAGTATTGACTAAGTTACTGAATTTTAATAGTAGAACAGTGTGTGAAACAAAGTGTTTGGATGGAATGTGTATGGTGGCACAAAAGTGACATGGTCCATATATTTTATTAAGTTGGGGGAACAAGATAATTTTGAAAAAAATATTTTATCTGTCTTATGGCAACAACTTAGTATGTTGTTCCTTCAAGATACAACATAGCTTACTTGTGGGAACAAGATAACTTAGCTGTGGCCAGAAGTTAATAAAATATATTGTCAAAATAAAGTTGTTCCCGCTACTTAAAAAAAATATTTCTCAAAAACTAAGTTGTTCCCCCAACTTACAAAAAAATATATCTGCTAATTTATCTTGTTCCCCCAAGAAAATAAAATATATCGATGATGTCCCTTCTTTGCCACCATTAATATTAAGTGTTGATCTTGCAGAATTTGAAATACAGTGATATAAACTGACTTGTAACTGTATTATAAATTTGTTGCCCTGTGTTTCATTGTAACTGTGTCAATTAATTGCTTATTAATAGATCCTTTAACATATTCCTACAAATTTCAGGTAATAATTATGACTACACATTATTCAACGTATCATCAACAAACGAGACAAGCGAGTCAAGGTCATCTGATGCTCAAGGTCATACATGTACCCATGAAAATTGTGGAAAAGTCTTCACTAATAGATGGACCCTAACGAGGCATATTAAATCAACGCATTTGAATGAAAAACCTTTTCAGTGTCCATATTGTTTGTATAAAACTTCCAGGAGGGACAATTTGCGTGTGCATGTTTATACCCACCATCAGAGTAAAATACTCGGTGGTAAAACAATTCCTGAATAATTCGTAAATCCAAGGTTACTCCTTCAATTCCTAAACCTACAGTTTCTGAATAATTCAGAAATCTTGACTAGTAGAGAATGAACTTGCCTGTTTAAAATGTAAAAAAAATATTCATTAAAAATCCAGTAATTAAAAGTATTGACTAAGTTACTGTATTTTAATAGTGGAACAGTGTGTGAAACAAAGTGTTTGGATGGAATGTGTATGGTGGCACAGAAGGGACATGGTCAATCTATTTTGTTAAGTTGGGGGAACAAGATAATTTTGGAGATATATTTTTTTGTAAGTTGGGGGAACAACTTAATTTTGAAATAAAATATCTGTCTTATGATGGCCACAACTGAGTATGTTGTTCCTTCAAGATACAACATAGCTAACTTATGGGAATAAGATTACTAAGTAGTGGCCAGTAGTTAATAAAATATATTGTCAAAATAAAGTTGTTCCCTCTACTTAAAAAAATATATATCTCTGAAATTATCTTGTCCCCCAACTTACTGAAATGTATCACTGATTTTATCTTGTTCCCGAACTTGATGAAATATATTGATCATGTGCCTCCGTAGACATCAGTGTTGATCTTGCAGAAAAATTTGAAATACAGTGATTAGTGATATAAACTGACATTATTTTTTTTTCAGCAGCATGGATTTGTTACTGTATAAATTTGTTGCTCTGTGTTTTATTGTAACTTTGTCAATTAATTGCTTATTAATAGATCCTTTAACATATTCCTACAAATTTCAGGTCATAATTATGACTACACATTATTCAACGTATCATCAACAAACGAGACAAGCGAGTCAAGGTCATCTGATGCTCAAGGTCATACATGTACCAATGAAAATTGTGGAAAAGTCTTCACTAATAGATGGACCCTTACGAGGCATATTAAATCAACGCATTTGAATGAAAAACCTTTTCAGTGTCCATATTGTTCGTATAAAACTTCCAGGAGGGACAATTTGCGTGTGCATGTTTATACCCACCATCAGAGTAAAATACTCGGTGGTAAAACAATTCCTGAATAATTCGTAAATCCAAGGTTACTCCTTCAATTCCTAAACCTACAGTTTCTGAATAATTCAGAAATCTTGACTAGTAGAAAATGAACTTGCCTGTTTAAAATGTAAAAAAAATATTCATTAAAAATCCAGTAATTAAAAGTATTGACTAAGTTACTGTATTTTAATAGTAGAACAGTGTGTGAAACAAAGTGTTTGGATGGAATGTGTATGGTGGCACAGAAGGGACATGGTCAATCTATTTTGTTAAGTTGGGGGAACAAGATAATTTTGGAGATATATTTTTTTGTAAGTTGGGGGAACAACTTAATTTTGAAATAAAATATCTGTCTTATGATGGCCACAACTGAGTATGTTGTTCCTTCAAGATACAACATAGCTAACTTATGGGAATAAGATTACTAAGTAGTGGCCAGTAGTTAATAAAATATATTGTCAAAATAAAGTTGTTCCCTCTACTTAAAAAAAATATATATCTCTGAAATTATCTTGTCCCCCAACTTACTGAAATGTATCACTGATTTTATCTTGTTCCCGAACTTGATAAAATATATTGATCATGTCCCTTCTGTGCCTCCGTAGACATCAGTGTTGATCTTGCAGAAAAATTTGAAATACAGTGATTAGTGATATAAACTGACATTTTTTTTTTTCAGCAGCATGGATTTGTTACTGTATAAATTTGTTGCTCTGTGTTTTATTGTAACTTTGTCAATTAATTGCTTATTAATAGATCCTTTAACATATTCCTACAAATTTCAGGTCATAATTATGACTACACATTATTCAACGTATCATCAACAAACGAGACAAGCGAGTCAAGGTCATCTGATGCTCAAGGTCATACATGTACCTATGAAAATTGTTGGAAAGTCTTCACCAATAAAAGTTCCCTAATGAGGCATATAAAATCAACACATACGAATGAAAGACCTTTTCAGTGTCAATATTGTTCGTATAAAACTTCCAGGAGCGACAATCTGCGCGTGCATGTTTTTACCAACCATCAGCCCAAATACTAGGTGGTACATAATTCCGGAATAATTCCGAAAAATGCAGCTTGTTTCTACAATTCCTGATCGGTGATCCTACCAGTTCCCGAATCATTCAGACATTTCTGTATAAAATAATATTATGTGTTAAAAAATATACATTAACAGGGGTAAAAGTTTTCAGTTTAAATACTGATTTCAGTATTTTTTAAAAAATATTGCCCTATGTAATTTGTATGAAAACATCCAATTTCAGTATATTGATAACCAGTTTTCAGTATTTTGTAAATTTTGAACTTTTACCCATGCATTAAAATAATCAAGTAATTATAAATATTGACTAAGTTACTGAATTTTAACAGTAGAACAGTGTGTGAAACAAAGTGTTGGGTTGTAATTTGTGCTAATTGTTCCCGGAAAATAATTGCAACTTGCTTTCAGGATTTGGCATTAGATGTCACTGTATAATATCAAATATCGCCGGCTTAGAATGTGAAGGTCGTAAGTAAAAATCTATTGTTTTGAGAAAATATATATACATATATATGGGAAAACAAGCTTTTTCAACTTCAGTGTGGTCAACATGACAAGTTGCGATTTTCATAGGCTCGTAAGAAGCGAGTTGTGATTTTCATAGGCTCGTAAGAAGCAAGTTGTGATTTTCATAGGCTCGTAAGAAGCGCCTTGTGATGCAGATTTCAAATATGTATCAGTCTTATACCCACAACCTTCTCATTCTAAGGCAGCAATATGTTGTGTGATATTCATTATAGTGCTTCGGGATATCATACAGGCATGTGAACACATAGTTACTTCCATGGAATGCATTGGAACAAATCATTCCTGTTTACATGATTGAAAAATATTGTACAATAAACTTATTTTGAATTGTCAATCATTATTATTTTTGCACATGTCTATTGGTCGGTCGGTAAGACCAAATGTTTTCCGTTTATGAGTTGAAATACCAGGATAATTCTCCTCTCTGGCATTGTGGTGTATCGTTTATGTCTTACTATATATCAATGAACATTTTCAGGTGGATATTTGGACAGTATCGGAGATTTGATCACTCAACCAGTGACCATACCCAGTCTGGATGGACAACGTTTCGTGTGTTCCTATGTAAATTGTGGGAAAATCTTCCGTAATCGTGGATCGTTAACGAGGCATATCAAGGAAGCTCATTTTAAGGAGAAGCCGTTTAGCTGTAGATACTGCAGCTATAAGACATCAAGGAAGAACGTGTTAAGCATTCATGAGTTTAACTGTAAATTAAAGACTGGCGAATGAAATGGAGAAGGTTTAATTGTGCTGGGGGTCAGCATTTCCGAAACAATTTTCATTAGAAGTATTATCTTTTCTGCACAAAATCAAAGTTATTTGAGAGAAAAAAACAAAGAATTGACCAAGTTACAGTCATTTGAAATTCCATTATCAGAATTTTAACAATGAAACAAGTGTTGAATCCTAGTTACATGTAGAGATGTGTGCCAATTGCATCTGCAACAAACTTGCGCCTCATTTTCAGGAATAGTCATTTTGCCTCATTAGAATCTGTGCTGTGAGCAAATGGTGCACTTGTGCTGCATGATTGTGCTATTTTATATTTGGATAGTTGTTCCAATTCCTGTTGACTAAGTTTTTTTGTATTTGACTAATAATTCATATGATGCAATTCCTTCAGTTCTTGGTTAGCAACACATTTGATGACCCAATTAAATTAATTGACTTAAATAGGTAAATCTAGATGCTAGTGGATTAGCCATACAATTCTGAGATATGTTTAAAAAGTGTTAAACTGTTTATTGGTTCGCATAAAGGGTCCTGATGGCTGAACTTTTAAAATCTTCTCAAATGTTATTAATAAGTAGAGGTTCATCTTGTTGATAATTTTTAAGTGAGGTAACATTTAAAATCACATTAATGGTAGTCATCTTTGTTGTTTCATAAATTCTTGTTTGTTTGTTGTTTTGGACTTTTTGTTGATATGGAATAAAGTCCCAATTAACCAAAGTAGGAAATTTATGTGTTATTGCTTTTGTTGACTGGGGTTCTATAATTATGACCTGTAGGGCCGGTCACCAAGCCACCTTTTGTTCCTCAATATGTTTTGGAAGTGATTGTTTCTTTTAGTTATATGTAAATTAGATATAAAATAAAAAAATAAATCCAACAACTCAAGTCTTATAAATGCAAAATAAAAAAATGACCCATGACGTTTATCACATTGCAAAAAATTTACTCTTTACTTTGAAGGTCTTTCAAAACTGTCTGTTGTGTTTCATTTTAAAGGAAATAATTTGAGAATGACAGTAATACTAACAATAATAGTTTGTGGTTAGATAGTGTACAATGTTCAACATTTCTGCTACTTCCAAGTCTTCCTTTCCTCTTCCAGATCTCAGTTGCATGGCAACCGGCTCCATGGATACGTCATTGTTCGGATCAGTGGACGGTGGATCTATGAACAAAGATAAATCATTCCAGTGTTCGTACAACGGTTGCTTTCGACAATTTGACAGGCAAGGAAAGTTAGATCAGCATGTGTTGACACATACTAAGGAAAAGCCATTCCAGTGTCGGTTCTGTGACTTCCGATGTGCTCGCCAGCGATACCTGAAAGTTCATGAAGTTAACAGACATTTTAATCTAATGGAGTGATCTAATCTGGATTTGAAGGATTTCTCCAAAATATAATATTCGAAGTATCATTAAAATGTATGTGGTTTGAATTTTGTAAGCTTAATTTGGACTAGTGAAAAATTTTGAGCACTGTTTTGGAGTATGAGTGTGTGCTAATGGCATTCAAAAAAGACTTGTGAATCATATCAGGGTTAGGTATTATGCATGATTTGTACCCCTGATCATCGACTTAATATTTCATTGTGTGAAGCGGCCGTGGCAAGAATGCATTAGGTTCCTTGAACCCCTTAATTTTGAACTCAAGTGACAGTGTTTCTCAAATTACATTTAATTTGCTTATGAACTGGAATTTTTCAATTAAAAAATAATCAAAATGACATTTAAAATTCTTCAAACTTGTACATTAGAAGTGACAAATATAGAAAAAATTGATGTGTTGTATTTGAACTATGAGTTTTGTTAATAAGAAAAAATCCATTTTGATATACTTCAAAACAGATATACTTAGTTCATTAACATTTCATAGAAACAATTCTAAATTATATCGATGATTACTAACTTCTGGGTTGGTCTGATTAATGAAAAATGTGTTCAGGAACCTTAGACCAATTAATATTATCTACTTTATACTACAACATACATCATGAATTCAACAACATACATAATGAATTAAACACTAATTGGTCGCATTTAAAAGGTGTACATATTTTATTTTCACTTATCTTGGAAAGCATTCTCTTCCCAAAGGGAAATAACTCCTGTGTTTTAGTATTAAAATACCAGACTGACTTACTTCCCATTGACCATAAATGGTTTAGAAGTGTATGCTGTTCTAGTGATTTTACTTGATAAACTACTTTCATTTTGTCAATTTGCCAAAAGCTTGGTAGATTCTGCTTAGTCATGATTATTTTGAAGAACAAATGGTATACTGTAAAATCATTATTTTCGTGGGGGATTTAATTTCGTGGATTTCGTGGTTCACTTCAACCACGAACTTTAGTGCCAACAAACATTGATTTTGACCCTTGTTTTGTTACCTGAAATGCAAAATCCACGAATTCAAGTGCCAACGAAATTGTCTTTTTTACCAAAACCTCGAAATTTCGTCCCAACAAAATTTAATGATTTTACAGTAATTGCTTAATAAAGCAATTTATGTATTGGGTTGTGGTTTCTACCTGTATCATTTGAATTTCAGGTTTTCTGGGTAGAGACAAGGTCGTTCTTCCAAGGTCGGGTATTAGTGTTCCCGAGGATTACATCGTACAGGATGGTTGTATAACGAGACAATATCACATGACTTCAAACTACACGGATTATTATAGACCTATTTTATCTGACGGTGGGAGAGTAGTGCACTTCCTGTGTGTGTATGACAACTGTTGTCGGACGTTTCAAACTAAACAGAAAATTGAGAGGCACATACTGGTTCACACCGGGGAGAAACCGTACCAGTGTGTGTACTGCAGTTATAAAACAAATCGCAAGGATCAGTTAAAGGTGCATCAAGTCAATCAGCATTATGCAGAGTATAAACAAGTCTTCATGCTGTAATAATAACACCAGAACAAAACCTTTAAATTGCACACTTACAATGAGAAGGTCTTTGTTACAAAATTGATATTTTGAGAAAACAAGGAAAAAACCGTTGGAAAACTTTTCTTTAGGATGGAAAAACTAACTGTTTGGACAGACTTTAGTTTGGTCAACATGACAAATTCTGATTGTCATGAAAATACGCTCATAAGAAGCGCCTTTTAATGTATATTTCAAATATGGATGAGTCTTATTAGGTCGTAATTAGTACTTGCGATCTTCTCATTCTAAAACAGCTAAATATTCTCAAAAGAACAAAAACAATAGGAAGACAAAAATCTGACTTGTGTAAAAATTGCAATATTCTCAATTGTGTGCTTTAGGCCTGATGGCTCACATGTTTGTCCATGTGCTTTGTACTGGTGCCTCATGATGATCCAGTATCTTCTCAGGTTAATGTATGTAATAATAGACAAATATTCTCTTTTCTTTGACACATAAGCTCACCTAAATTGACTCCCAAGTCTCACTTGAATTGACCCCTAATCTCACTTAAATTGACCCCAAATTTCACTTGATTGACGTTAAATCTCACTTGATTTACTTCAAATCTCACTTGATAAAAACCATATTGTAATTTCATTGAATGACCCCTAATATCACTTCATTGACCCCTGTTACTTTGAGAAATAAAGTTACTCAAATATGTGGTTGTTTGTTTCTTATTTGTGAGGATTTCTCCCATGTTTTAATGTGGCATGCTCTGGTGTCGGTTTGAACCAATTGTTTCATTTCGAAATTAATTCTCCGCGTTCCACATTTTCAGGTCATGCAATAGGCCATGCACAATCAAATGTGGACCCATCAACATGGTCAGTAAGCATGGGTATTGATTCGTCGCAACAACAGACCGACTACTCGCAGTATTACACTACAGTCAAAGATGGCGACAGGCTGACCTTCTATACATGCAATCTCTGTTCCAAGAAGTATCGTGAACGGAACAAAGTGATCCGCCATATAATGGTTCACACCGGTGATAAACCCTATCATTGTTTGAACTGCTCGTATCGCTCGTCAAGGAAGGACCAACTCAGGTTGCACATCATGTGTAGGCATAGCAACAGCCTGGACAATATATGAACAGAACAGCGAAAATATTCAACCCTTTATGATACACTATATATTCTGATACACTGCTAGTTCAGTCAATTCCCTATTCAGCTTCGTAACATTCGTTTCATATGCCTGGACAATATATGAATATTGAAAATATTCAACCCTTTATGATGCACTATATATTCTGATTCACTGCGAGTTCAGTCAATTCTCTATTCAGTTCCTTCATTGAATTGTAATGTTTTCATATGGTCTGACTGAAACTTTGATCATACTTGGGATACATGACATTTCAGTTCTGTCCGAAAGTTACATTGGTTTTCAGAGAATTGTACTGTCAGATCTGAAGGAATTAAAAACATGTAACACTCTGATTGAACAGACAGTGCATAACATCGGAGCGTTATATCGGTTCTCAGTTCCATCAGAGCCATATGAAAACGGAACGATTGTATGACAGAATTATGAAGAGGTGTATCAGGATATACTTCGTGTGATATCCTGGTAAGATACTAGTTTGATTATCTGCATCATCTCCGTATTTGGTAACAGGGGTCATGCATGGCCGGAATAAGCCAGAATTCCGGATTTGCGTCACTAAAATGTAAGAACTTTTCTGCAGCAAATGAAAGAACAAATTATTGACAAAAGTTATGGTCATTTTAAATTTCATATGCTGAATTCTGCTAACACCTTTAAACAACAATATTTTGAAACAGAATTTGGGGTGTAATGATTTGTGCAAAAGACACTCAAAACAAACTGGCTATAAATAATATTCAGGACTGGGGACTAATGCTGATTATTCCTCAGTAGTATTTCTGATCTATGAAATTTCATCTGGAGAAGGTTAAATATGTCAAATGTGTGTCTTACCTTGGAAAAAAGGGTTTAATTAAAGAGTAACGTTCCTTGAAACAACATGGAAAATTGGTAATGGGGCCTGAAAAATTTGAACAAATTACAATCCTTCTCAATAACATGGAACATAATTATGTGACTATGAGAGCCTGAAAAGGTTGAGTTAAAATAGTGTAAAAGTACGAGAGTGAAGTGGACATGGACTATTTGAACAGGTTGACAGATGTTTTGATAATTGAAGAATTTCTGCACACTATAGTTTCCAATTTATGTTAGTTTTTCGAAAGACAACATATTCACTGTGCACATGCAAATACACATGGCTTATTACTTAACACTGTAGCTACCATAGGTATTGCAAAAACAATATTTTGGTAATTAAAAGAAGCTTCAATTCAGGAAGAAAATTAGTTGTACGCATTTTGTTGTAAATTTTGAAAAAAATGTCTTTTATTCAATGCGTAAATCACACGGCACATTTGTCTGCTGGTTGGAAAACCAATAAACAACTGTTCTCCATATTGCTTTAAGATGAATCAGGAGCTGCTTAAACCTTTCTTAGGTTGTTTTACTCAAGCTTTCTGATGGGTTGATGAGAATAAGGATAAATAACCTGGCTGTATATGGCAAGTGTTTGGCGTTAAAGGCTAAAAACAACAAGTTTATAAAATATGGTAACAAATGATATTGCAACAAGATGAAAAATATGGTGACTTTACATCCAACTGCTGAATCATATGGTGATAAAGGATATTGCAACAAGCTGAAAGATGGTAAATGATATTGCAACAAGCTAAATTAAGCGATAAAGGCTATGGCAACAGGATGATAAAAGGATATTGCAACAAGCTAACAATAAGATGATAAAGGATATGGCAACAAACTAAAAAATATTCTATTACAAAGGTTAAATTTTACATCTTTTAAAACAAGCTGGAAGTACATTCTAAATGTGTAAATGCAATGATATAATAACACACAGGTTAACCTTTTAAACCCATTACTAAGTTCCTTTGAATACTGAATTCATATTAATCACATATTCAATGGTGTTTGCCTCCATGATAGATAACAGTAAAGTGTGTGGTAATTCAGACCAGTTAGTATTGTTTGAGGGACTGTTTTATTTTGCTAGGAATGGTTTTCATTAAGCTATTTAACTATGGCTCCTTTTAATTGCAGATTCTAATACAAAAATATCTAATGATGCTACTACAAATGTGTGCAGCCAGTGTGGCAAGACTTTCCGACAAAGGCGAAACTTGCTTGCACATGAGAAAATTCACTCAGGAAATTTACCCTTCACTTGCTGTGGTACTGGTTTCAGCTCTCGACGTGGTCTTAAAAGGCATAGGTAACCTTTCTCATTTTAAATTTGCATGCTCTGAAAAAAGTTTTTAAACTTGTCCGTCTGAATTGTTAAAAAGTTCCGATTCGTGCAATAAAAAAATACTGGATTTTCTGTCAGTTCAAATCAAAATTTTGTTCGGACTGACAGTTTTTGCGGAGCCTGGCTAGCAATCTGATGGCTGCATACACTAACCCCCTATCTATGTACTATACCCTTTTTGCACCACTGGGCTGATTTTTGTGGACCCATTATGCGGTGATGTCATTTTAAGAATACATTATCCACTAAGTCAGATATTATAAAATCATTAATATTTGTGGGGGATTTAATTTAGTGGTTGAGGTTATCCACGAAATCCACAAAATTAAGTCCTCCATTTGTGTAAAAATAAAATATTTCTTAAATTTAAGTTATGGTTACATGATTTACTTAAAATTAAGCTCTGAAGGCCTAGAGCTAAAACAGTTGTGGTATTAGATCAAATTAAAGAAGCTTTAAGATGGCTGCAGATAAGCCCAAAAGCTTTCTTTAAGTATTTAAAATATCACCCTTACCACATTCTGTATATTGATTTTCAGATGCCGAGAGCATGCATCGAAAAAGACCTGTATCTGTCCAAATTGCAACAAGACCTTTGCTACTGATTCAGACTTAAGGGCTCATATGAGAAGGGAAAGTAAAGTTCTGGCATTCCAGTGTGACACTTGTGACTATCGTTCCGCTACCTGCTTTGAACTCAATGAGCACATACGTGGACATGCTGCAACTCCTAGTTTAAGCTGCCATCATTGTGGTTCTAAGTTCAAACACCGGTCATCTCTCAATAGACATAGTAAAATTCACAAGGAGTGAACAGGGGGTCCTACTATTTCCAGAATAATCTGGAAATATGGATTTGATGCACTGGAAAGTTGGAACTTTTCTGCAAAAATAAAACTTATTTGGTGAAAAATTCAAACAATTCACAAAGTTATTGTCATTTGAAATTTCATCGGCTTCATTTTTTAACAGTAGGAAAATGTTTTGGTGTCTGAGTGTTTAATTTGATTACAACACTAAAACAGACTTGCAACATGTTTTCAGGATTGGGCATTATGCCTCTGTAGAACCCAGGAGGCTGAACCTGTTATCTTCAATTTGTTGTTTTATGGTAGTTATATACTGTTTCCTGTTAGAGAAGTTGGAATTTCTAAAACTGAATCATCATTCCAATATGCTTCTTTATGTTTTTATTGATTTTTATGCAACACATAACGCTCATCATTTTCTTTCATTGAAATGCAGCAAATTTGGTCTTTGGGAAAAATTATGGTTTTTATGTAGGTTTCCCTTAATAAGCTAAGCCAATAGAAGTCTTATTTCAATCTTAAGTGTTAGTGAATAAGGACGCTTGTTTGACT
This sequence comes from Spisula subtruncata, assembly GCA_963678985.1. Classification (NCBI taxonomy): domain Eukaryota; kingdom Metazoa; phylum Mollusca; class Bivalvia; order Venerida; family Mactridae; genus Spisula; species Spisula subtruncata. Next base: position 24,050,863 of record OY787676.1, on the reverse strand, counting down.
TCTGTCATATGTTTTAGTTTTCTGTGATTGTAATATTATAAACCATACCTGCCAAGGTAGTTAAATCCAAAGGCAAAACATGTGACACTATACACCTAAATGTGATTTAAAAGGGATTTAGATGCATAAACAAGCAATGTTTTATTTACTTCTAGTGGTTACAAATATGGGGTAGAAAATCATAAAAAGTTAGGTGAACTTGAAAACCAGAAATTAACAAGGAAAATAGGAGTAACTCCACTCTAGTAGGACATGGTGGCCACCGACTCTGGAAAACAGGGAAAAGGCCCAAAATAAATTCCCTGCAGGGAAAATCAGGGAATTTGAAAATTGGTAATTTGCCTTTTGTTCTCAGTGAAAAAGTGTGAAATTTGCATACATAAAGGTGGATAAAATAAAACTTTACTACATAGAGTTATTGTTCTTGGTCACTGCACTACAGTATTTAGTTATCAAAATAACTTCCATATGAAATTGATTAAGTTGGCTAACAAGCTCCTTTTAATTGCAGATTCAAACACAAAAAAATCTAAGGACTCTTCTACAAATGTTTGCTGCCAGTGTGGCAAGACTTTCCGACATAGACGAAACTTGCTTACACATGAGAAACTACACACAGGAAATTTACCCTTCACTTGCTGTGATAAAGGTTTCAGCTCTCGACGTGCTCTTGAAAGGCATAGGTAACCTTTGTCATATAATTTTAAATTTGTGATGAGCCCGCTTGTGTTAGCGAGACAGTTACCACTTTAAGCGCATATCAATCCGTCCCCATGTCCGTCCGATATTGTCCGGACCATAATTTTAACTTGTCTTGCCAATATTTGTTTTTGAATGTTAACGTCCATGAGAAGGCCTGATTGTGAAAACTCTTGGGTCACATTTGGAGGTCAAAAGTAAAATTGAAGTTGGTCCAGACCATAGCTGGCATGCTTTGATGGTCCTTACCATAACTAGCATCCATTGACCATTTTCGCTTATGTTTGGCATGAATGTGCGGCATACACAACACTGGTTTCAATCTCAAAGGTCAAAGTTAGATGTCAAAGTTCAAATTGAAGTTTGACCTGACCTTTCTTCTTTATGCATGATGGGATTTGAAGAATGGTAGTTAGTCATGCTGAAATATCAGGTCAAAGGCGCTATTCAAAGTCAAGGGTCAACACTCATTGTAATTTAGCTTGTCTGGACCATAACTTTAGTCTTCTATTCTCCAGTATTTTATTGATGATTTTCAAATAATTCAATTTAACACATTTAACATTTTGTCAACATGTGCAGGCTTGACATAATTTGGGGCATGTTTTTCTAGTTGTAGCGAACTGATAGCCGTTTGGGGGAAAGCACAGATTTTAACTATTTTGATGCAAACATTTATTTGATAAAATTAGAATATAGGTTTGTTGTCCCAAGCATTTAGATACCCAAGGCTGCAGCTGCCTTTTAATGACTTCCCTACATATTAGCACTTAATTACAACAGAAGTGCATACTATTTTGTTTTCTGCAAGTTTGAGGAACATCACCCCATTATTGAAAAATTCCCATTGATTTTCAGATGCAGAGAGCATGCATCGAAAAAGACTCATGTCTGTCCAAATTGCAACAAGACCTTTGCTACCCCGTCAGACCTAAGGTGTCATAAAAGGAGGGAGAGTGGAATTCTAGCGTTCTCATGTGATGAATGTAACTTTCGTGCCGTAACATGTTATGCCCTGGATGAGCACTTGCGAAGTCATGCATCTTATAAGAGTTATAGCTGCAAAAATTGTGGTTTAATGTTCAAGCACCAGTCTTCTCTGTCTAGGCATGTTAAAAAACACAATAAGTAGTGAAGATAATCACTTAATACTTAATGATGTGTTGTTTCGTTATAAATAGTTCAATACTGTTTTTTGTGACCGAAGTTAAAGTTGAAATTTTAAGTACCGGATACTCATTCTAATAAATACCTTGGTTTTATCAATACTTACAACAGACATAACAGGAACAACAATCTATCGGGCCGGACCCTTTTTAGTATAGTATTGGTGATAAAAAAAGTTACCTCAAATGATGTATACTATTGACGTTCAGATTATAATGACTACCCTTATAAATGCCATACTTCAACTTGATATTTTCCTGTGATCAATAGCCTCATTACAACGAATATGTTGAACATTATATGTTGGATGGAAATGGATTAGAATAACGAAGCATATTGAAAGTACACAGGTTTAGCTTGATGTAATATCATTTATCTATATAACTTGTTGCTAACATGCATTTATTTGCATAGTGTTTTGCCGATACTGATGTGCTGTGTGTAAAGTAAAAGCCACAGGCTGTTTGTGCTTTGATAACAGTGAAGTGTGCATTAATGTATGCATGAAAGTGAAAAGGGACACATTGAAGTATCACATCTGCTTGTTGCAATATCCTTTATCACTCAGAACTTGCTGCAATAGCATGATATTTTGTTTCACCTGGAACTTGCCGCAACAGCATGACATTTTATTTCATCCAGAACTAATTGCAGTAGCATGGCTTTTAAATATGTTTTTACAGTTTATATGTTTTTGTCAGTTTGTCCTGACATTGACTTTTTCAGTGACAGGTCAGAAGTATTCATCGATATATAGACATGCTAAACCCAAAATGAAACACTGCATGGTATGACCTTATATAGACCAACTTTAAAAGGTCCAGTGTCCAGTGTGTAGTCTTACTAATCTACAATTGAAGTTTATCGTATATTGTCATGCCGTATATTGTCATGTTTTAGTTACTCGTCATGGTTTTGTCTTATTTGTTAAGTATGTCATTGTTTAAAACTGTATATAATATAACTCAATAATATTGTTAATAAATTTATGATAACCTGAATCACTATGTTATCTTGTTTTAATGTTATTGCGTTTTGATAGGCTTAAAATAATACTCTGCCAAATGAGCATTATTTTCTGATTTCTTGATGGGAAGCTGAAACATTTGAGAAAGTTATTATCAATGACAAGCTTAAGTTAGCTTCTGATATCTTGGTCCCGAAACTTATGCCAAAGCCTGGAGCTGATTCGGGTATGACGAAGCCCAGAGCAGATTCAGGTATTCCAAAGCCCATAGCAGATTTGGGTATGACAGAGCCCAGAGCAGATTCAGGTATGACAGAGCCTAGAGCAGATTCTGATATGCCAAAGCCAATAGCAGCTTTGGGTACACGGGATCGCGGAGCAGATTCGGGTACACAGGAGCCCAGAGCAACTTTGGGTACACAGGATCCCGGAGAAGATTCAGATCTAAAAGTGATTAATTACGTTCGTGAACGAAAGGATGGTGCCTGGGTCTACCGGTGTCTTTACGTGTGTCGTAAAACTTTAGTTGAAAAGTTGTGTGGTAAAACTTTTGTAGACAAGTCGAAGCTCAATCGACACTTGTTACATCACACTGGTGAAAGCCACAAAAGTGTCCTTTCTGTGACTTTCGATGTGCGAGGAAGGATACTTTAAATGCACATGAGAGGTCGAAACATCCAGATGCTCTGTATTCAAAGTTTTTGCTTGACCATAGTTATATAGCTCCGGACAGTGTTGGCTCTAAGGAGGAAACCCAGACTTTTACTTATTAATATAAATAATAGTTTCTCTCATGTGATGAAACAAATGTATTGATTTTCACATAACTTGACATGATCGTATCTAGTCAGATGGTAACAATTAGTATACTCAATTTTGTTCATTTGTTTAGAACTTTATAGACACATTAGAAAAGAAATTCTAGTCAAAATCTCAGGTAAGAAATTCTAGAAACTTAAGGTATGAAATTTTAGGAGATTTAAGAAATGATTTAAGTTCAAGTTTAATTTTAGCTATGAAATTCCAGTCCAATTTTATTTTAGAAAAGAAAATCTAACCAAATTTTTTTATATGAAATTCTAGTCAAGTTTTAGAAATGAAATTCAAGTCAAATTTTTTATATGAAATATTAGGTGAATTTAGAAAATAAATTCAAGTCATTATTTGAGAAGTTCTAGTCCATTTTAGAATTGAAATAGGGAGTTTTACAGATATACTCAGATATTTAAGAAAGTTCCATTGAAATAGGCTTTATTTGTTCTGTTACAGTGATTCCATCTTTTCCCAGACCATATACTCTTGTTATAATAACCTGTGAAACCCTAATTATTTCCCGTGTAAAGTATCTAATGCAACGCTTGTGTTTTTGTGTTTGACAATTTATGATTTAGAGGTTGGGCAAGAATTGTCTTAATCCATGGAATAACATGTTTCAGCTGACATGGCATTCCTTTACAAGGGAAGGAGAAATATGTTGATATTTTACTTATTTCTGGCACTTTATCTTGGAAACTGAAAAGTCATGAAATTGGGCTTGGTTAGGTTCTAACATTGCTAATTTGTTTCGTTCATTTCTTCGTTGTACACAGCATGTTTGTTTGTTTGATTGTTTAAAATGTTTGAAAGAAGTTGTTACAATAAATGGTTGTTGCATTTGTGTGTGTAATTATACCTTTTGGTCTAGGACAATCCATAAAAGTGCAAGCACTGATTTCCTATGTTGGCCTGTGTTTTGCTGAAGGGACAGCAAGTAAAATAGAAAGTGGTGTTTCATTCATACATTCATGTGCATGAATTGGTATTTGTTAGTAGTGATGTGACCACATTACTACGTTATCTTGTACGTCACAGGTACCATCAAACGTTCTGGTCTTGTTCTCATTTGTTGGTGCGGTTTTGTTTTGTGATTAAGTGTTACTAGTCTCATGATGTAGTCTACCTCTGTGGTGCAACAAAGTTGTATCTTTCTTTGTACTATAGTGAGATACAACCTTCTTGCACCAAAGCTCCATTTATAGATTGTATGTAAGCTGTGGTGATTCCAGGCCTTGACACTAACTATTTTTGGTCACTGGTCCCCCAGCAAAGAAATGCAAAATTTGTACATAAAACAGTTACTGGTCCTTCAAGATTTTCACTGGTCCTTCTAGATTTTCACTGGCCTCGGACCAGGGTACCAGTGTTAGTGTCAAGACCTGGTGATTTGTCAAGTGTTTATGATAAAATTATGAAAAAGAATGCAGTATGTTGGTTGCTAAAATGCAGATTGCTAATTTATATCGTGTCATTTCAGACTTGTTGGAAGGAGGGTATGGGAAAGCGTTCTTGGTGCAATACTCGGGGTTGTCAACAGATACCCTGCCTCAAAATGTTACATCGGCTACTGGTGTTACTGAGACTCACGTTCGTGAATACATCGATGGCATGCCAACCTTCCGTTGCTTACATGTGGGATGTGGAAGAAAATTTCCAAGCAGAGCGAAAGTGGAACGACATTTCTTAACCCACACCGGAGAAAAACCGTTTCAGTGCCGTTATTGTCCGCATCAGAGTAACAGAAAGGACAGTATACAATTACATGAGAGGAAATTACATCCAGAGAACTTTATCTACATAGAACGAATAGAAAAAACAAGTTATGACAATTGATCCATGCATTCTGTGATAATGCCAAATAAATGATGGGAGATTTTTGTCCACCTTGACAGAAATGAGGATTATGTCCATTGGGGATTTTGTCTGTATCTCTGTGATAATGGCTACTGTGAATGATTTAAGTAATAGAGTACTGTTCACAAATTTCACTTTTGGCTATAAATGATTAATTGCACCAATTTCATAGCTTCACTACATCCCTTGGGAGACAGGTTCAACATTTATATCAATGAAGCACTTATGGAATGTTCGACTTCATACATCCATCAGTTCCCTGATAACAGAATGAACTAGGGCTCTCCGAAAACTCAGTATTTTTCTATGAGACAAAGAGGGATATTTACTTATTTTACCTTTTTGGACCGACAAGTTAAAAACATTGTTGGGAGCCGAGATGGCACACGTTGGTTTTGTTTTATCAGAGCATTTAAGGCAATTTTAAACTTTCATTCAAATTTAAATGCTTTAGAATTATTTACCACTACACTTTTCATTTTAGAGCTTGTACAAACCATATTTGTCTCTAAATTAGCAGTAATTGAAGAACTATGAAGAATTATGTAAATGCTTTGATAAACAGAACTCTCATACATGTGCAGATGCTGTTTTGGACAAATTCAAGAATCATCTCCCTTTGATACGATAATGTTGTTTCATCCCAAATTTGATTGTCTCCCCTCCTTACTTGTAGAGGAAATAATGGACATGGAGGAACTAGTATTTATTTATGTGGAGGTATAGATTACCTGCCAGGTACTCCTATTAAAGTGGAGTTACTCCTATTTCATTGTTAATTTCTGGTTTTCCAAGCTCACATAACTTTGAACAAAGGTATGATTGAGTACAATACATATATGTATGGATCTAATGACTGTAAGTTATATTTGGTTCATTTTATGATCTTCGGTCCCATATTTATAACCACTAGAATTAATACATTCTTTGTTTAAGCATCTAAATCTCTTTTAAATCAAATGTAAGTGCAGCTTGTGACATGTTTTGCTATATCACTCCTATTTTGGATTTAATTAGCTTGGCAGGTGTGGTCTATGAAGTGTTGTAATTAAGTTCTTCATTTAACATGGTACGTGTTGTTTAATCAGTAATCGAAATTAGCTTTTGAATATTACCTGTCATATAGTAACTACTTTGATGGAAAAGTTACACATCCAAACAGAAAATCATCCAAAAATAACCTGCCGTCTTCTTTGGGCTTGTGCTAATTTCGATGACAGTTTAATGGTGAATATTGTTTCTAGTCAGTTTAAATGTTTTCTCTTGTGCAATAAATTGTTGTTACTTGGACTTAGTATTTGTTGTGTGTTGGCTGCATGGTCTTCAGGTCGCTGAATTACATTATCAGTTTGATACAACACAATTAAAACAACTCGGTCAAACATAGTCTTTAAGCTCCCTTCAGTCTTAGCTCCCTTCAGTCTTAGCTCCCTTCAGTCGTAGCTCATTCAGTCTTAGCTCCCTTGAACGACCATGGTTCTCAATAAGTTTAACATAGCAGGCCGAAAATGCTGAACCAACATGTCTGATAAGGTCCTTAGTGCAACTATTTTCTTTAAATTATATATAAATTTCACATTTTCAGTCGACCTAAAATGATTTTTAAGCAGTCAAGTTGGCACGTAGCCTGCTGTAATTGAGAACCCAGAAAGACCGTTTCAAACCGTCATGTCTGATTCATCTTGGTGATTTAATATGAGAAAATGATGAAAAAGAATGCTAATGGGTGAAAGTTTTCAGGCATATGCCTGAAATTCAGGTTTTTGAGTGAATCAGATGTCTGTTTTTCTTTATTTTCCCTGAATAAATTGTCAATTTTTGAGAATTTCAAGTTTTTCAAAATTTCTAACTTTCACCCATGCGCTATACTCTGGTTGTTCATATTACGTCTTGTATGTCATTTCAGGCTTGTTGAAGGGAGGTCACTCTATATTACCACCAGATACCTTGCATAGAAACGTTTCAAGGACATTTGACGTTACACAGAACTATGTTCGTGAATATATCGATGGAGTGACAAGCATTTTTCGTTGTTTATTTATGGGATGTGATAAATTATTTCGTACCAAAGTGTCAGTGGAACGGCATATTTTAGTTCACACTGGTGAAAAACCGTTCCATTGCCGTTTCTGTGATCTACGAAGTGGGAGAAAGGACAGTATACTAATTCACGAAAAGAGATTGCATCCTGAGAATTTCACCAATATAAACTAGAGACAGTTTTACTGTGAAATTGACTGATGTTTAGAAATTGAGACTTATGTTTAGAAAATGAGACTGGTGTTTTCCATTTCATTTGATATGTCAAGCACTTTACTATCGGGAATTTTTACAGGATTTAAATTTCAGCAAACTTGTTATTTTGAAGTACTTAGTGTGTGAGGTTAAGCAATGGCTATTTTTAACTGTCAGAAATTATGTATATAAAGTAAATAATGTATTTTGCTTCCATTTCTAAAGCTCACTAGTACAAAGTTTTGCAAAATATTGAATTCTAGTAAGTAAATCCTAGCAAATCCCTTATGATTTTCCTGTATAACTTCTGTTTGATCATCGTTTGTTTATAGTTATTGATCTTTTGTTACAAGGCCGAAGATGCTTCAAGTGGGCCTTCTTAAATATTAAAATGTTGTTGCATGAACTTGGTATTGGGTTAGTTATCTATAATGTTGTTTCATTACATTAAATGTGACAAAAGTTTGAGAAATAATTGTTCATGTTGGATGCTAATTGTTTTGTGTCATTTCAGGCTTGATGACTGGTGGTTATGGGGTAGGCCTTCTGGTTCAAGGTCCACTGTTACCTACGGGTTCCTTGCCTGTAAATCTTATGCCGGTCGTTGGTTTTTCGTCGGAAAACTATTCTCGAGAAAATCTTGAAGGCGTGACCATCTTTCGATGCTTACATGTCGGGTGTGGCAAGATGTTTCCAACGAAAGCCAAAGTCGAGCGACATTTCTTAACCCACACTGGAGAAAAACCTTATCAGTGTCGTTTTTGTGATCTTCGAAGTGCACGGAAGGACAGTATACAAGTACATGAGAAGAAATTGCATTCAGAGCATTTCATATGAATACCAATACTACTTAAACACATTGAATAGAACAAAATACGTATGAAAACATTGAAAAGAACAAAGTGTGAAGATAAGACCAAAGGTAACTGTATCATTGATGACAAAAAACAACAACTTTTTTTGGTAAAATTTATAATTTTTTTATCTTATTTCTAACGAAAAATATAAATTTAACAAAAAGTTTTTATTTTCCTTTCAGTCTTAATCAATGATACAGTTACCTGTGGATAGGACTGTAAAATTAAGAATTTTGACAAAGCCATACATTTGACACACTCAAATTCCAACTCATTTTGCCCAAACAATAATAGAAAAAGATGGGCTAAAATAATCATTGTGTTAAAATAACAGTTGCATCCATCCAGTATTTTATGTCAAAAGTCGTCATAAATACTAGAATCTCTTTGCTTACACATATGAGTTAATTTTTTAGCATCTTCAGACATTACATTGAGCGTGAAGTTTTCTTAATTTTATATGCAAAAGACCTGAAAAGCCAAAGTTGTAACAATCGATATGTTGTTGCTAGATGCTATGGCACGAACCTGTGCATGGAGTAATGTTTCCGAGGTAACGGGTGGAAGTGATAAGTGTGAAAGTCCATGTCTCACAAACTTAGTTGACACAATTATCAGATTTTACACAAACTTTGACTGCACTTACATTATTAATGATTATACAGTGCAACCTCTGTAGAGAAACACCCTGCAAATGGGGCTGCAAATATTGGTTATTGTTTTAGTGACTGAGGCTCTATTAGGGTTGAAATGATAGTAAATAACAACTTAGGGAAATTTTGAAGATGTCGTTACAGATAGGTTGTTGCTCTAGAGGGTTGTACTGTTATACAGGCTTTCCTGCTTGCCCTAAATGAAGATGTTTGGGCACTTTATATGTTTAATTGTGTCACCTGCGTAATTTCACATTTCGCATGCAATGTGAATTATAATGCAAGAATGCCTGTCAATAAAGTTGTAACTTACAAAACACCTGTTATATTTGACCTATCTAATGCAAAATATTTGCGATTTTAGAATCGAAAAAATGAATATGTCCTTGTGTTTCATCTTTAATCAAGCATGATTATTTGAACATTAAATTTAGATTTAATAACTACACAATAATTTTTTCTACGATAAAGCACAGGTATATATCCATTATTTCTTAAACAATGAACTTGATTCAAGTTCATATTGGCACATGTATGCCAAATTAGAGTTCACAGATGTAACAGTATAATTGTTAGTTTGATTTATTTAGTCTTGCCACCGGGATAACCCATTTGAGCGAGCATGAAAAATTTGGTATAATTATCTCATTGACATCAATTTTCTACTTGACAGATCCCAGTACAACACAGAGAAAGAGCCAGAAAGATTCGGACGTGAGGTTGTACCACATTTGTCAGTACTGTAACAAGGTGTTACAGTCAGCGTCACATTTATTACGTCATGTTCGGACCCATACCGGAGAAAAACCCTTCCATTGTCAGTATTGTAGCTACAGTACGGCTTATAAATACATCCTGAAAGCACATGTAAAGAAAGTGCATCATATTGATGGATGAACAGTATTAAAGGGAGGTAATTCAACCAGTGTTTATATAATTGTAGAGTTGTTTCCCTTTGAAAAGGAACAGTGAAAGAGTTTTCATATGGGATAATTTATCCTGTGTTTATATAAAGTGAACAGAGTGGTTTCCCTTTGAAATTGGGCATTGAAGAGTGGTTTCCCTTTGAAATTGGGCATTGAAGAGTGGTTTCCCTTTGAAAATCTATCATGAAGATTGTCGATGTAGGATAAATCAAACTGTGGGTATTAAGTGCATAGAGTGGTTTCCCTTGAAAAAATGATACATAAAAGAAGTATTAAAGTTTCTGTTTATAAATGCATCTTGACAGAACTGATGATAGTAGAAAACTGCATTATAAACTGCATTATAGTTGTATATATACAAAGTATCAAGGGGAATAAAACAAAATGTGTTTGTATCATATGAACCAGTGTTTTTCATACTCGACTTATATATTTATGAATGAAAGATTTTTATTCTTGAATTATTTTTTTGCTGATAGTTGAATCTGTACGTCGAATCTGTACATTTAAAGTAACATATCGACCAGAAACAACAGGCCCTATCAACAGTGAACAAGCTCCATTCTCTGTTGGAAAATTTCAATCAAGAGTTAAATCTCAGCTCAAATTGTTGTCTATTGTTGCCAAGTATACATTCCTGTCCTAGCAATGAAACCCAGTCCCCAATCTCCAAAAGCATCTCAAAAAGAAATCTCAGGTCTAAAGTGAAACTTTGCTCAAATCATAGTCTGAATTTGAGATGTATATCTGAAGTTCAAGCTCTTGAAATTTTGCTGTAATAAAGTTTATTATAAACTCAAAATATCATTTCTGTGTAGTGATGCATAAATGAATCTTTCCTAATGCATGGAAATTGTAATCCAGACACATGCATGCCAATATTTGAGATGAGATCTTGGTCAGATTGAGATATTTCGGGAGATCAGGGCCTGACTGGACTTTATTTGAGTAATTAGAATGTCATTGAATTATGTCTTATTTGAATGTTAGTTTATGGTATTTTCTTTATTTTTTTCAGAAAAAGTATTTTCCTGCAAATTCTGCGGGAAAAATTTCAGTTGGGCGTCGCACCTGGACAGACATGTGAGGATTCATACGGGTGAACGCCCATACCTGTGCCGAGAGTGTGGCAAGGGATTTACCACAAAAGCTAACCTTAAAACACATTCTATGACTCACTTTGACGAATTAATATTCCCACCTGATGCAAAACAGTGAAAGAAATTGGACCATATTGGTGTAAAATTTTCAGGGGTGTCTATCTATTTTCCTGATTTATCGTCTGCAATTCTGGTTTTGTCTTACCTAAAAGAGCAACAACTACTGACGAAAAAGATTCTGATTTAAAGAAAATATCTCAAGAAATTTCAAAGTTATGGTAAATTTAATCTGCTCTGATGAATTTCCTTTATGAAAAACTGAGTTAAATATTGAAACAATGTGTTTGTTGGCCTCCTGATAGGCAAAAATGTTCGTCACATTACAATTTGATGGCTTAGAACCAGAAGGTTGTAACTCCTACTTACGACCTTATAAGACTCATACATAATTAAAATCTGCTTCACAATGCGCTTCTTTTGAGCCTACTTTCATGAAAATCTGAAATTTTGATGTTGACCAAAATGCAGTTTTAAAAACGTGTTTTCCCAAAGGTAAAGAGTAAATTACAGACAGTTGCCTCATGTTTTCTCAATATATCGATTTTGTAGTTACGACCTTCTGGTTCTAAGCCAGCGAATTGTCCTGATTTTGAATTTGTTGACATCCCTAGTGTTTGTTGCCTTACCAAAGCGCTATCTAGCGCCTTCATTCAGTTCCCTCCCATTCAGTTAAATATTACAGCCATGGATTACCTCCTGTGGAAAGCGTTGAGTAGCCCTTAGGTTAGGCAACAGACACCTGTTAATAGGAATTGGACCGTATGGGTGTAAATGAGGTGCTCTAGAAGTATATTGGTATCAATACTAAATTTGTTTAAATACTGGATCCTATTTGAGGAGTGATGTATGAAAACTGAAAAAGTGTATGTTCTTTTGGTCTTGTTTATCTCAAAAGAAGTTTAACCGTTATCATGAATCTATGCAAAAAATATTGATATACATGCACGTGAGTGTATGGAGTCTATGGACATGTTGAATAATGTTTGAAAACATGTTTAGTTCGGCATTCCTCTTGTTCCTTGTTTGATTACAATTTTTCCGTTTAGCGCAACAGGGTTGTATCTCTTTATTTAGTATATATTAAGATAAGATAATAAAGGGTCAAATCATGTAGTTGATGTGTTTATAAAGAAAGCACGTTCATTGTTCTAAAGTTTTAATTTGACTCAAGTTTTACTTTATTATTTGCTTCTATTTTACGTTAGATTGTTTTACATTAATACAATAAGTATAGTTGCGGTATTTATAAAGAAAGCATGTTCATTTTACTACAGTTTGAATTTGACTCAAGTTTTCTTTATTATTTGCTTCTATTTTACGTTAGATTGTTTTACATTAATACAATAAGTATAGTTGCGGTATTTATAAAGAAAGCATGTTCATTTTACTACAGTTTGAATTTGACTTTATTGTTTGCTTTTATTTTGTTTGTTTGGTGTATATATTGTGTATATTTTGAAAGAGGCCCACAGGGAAGACTGTGGCATGTCCTACTGTGTTGCCTCTGTTAATAGTCCAAAGTCTTTAGTATAATAATTATTATGTGTATGCATGCGTAAGCTGGCACTGGTATTTTTAAGGCATTTTCTGTATATTCAAGAATAATGCTTTCTTATTTTGCGCTAGCATCTACTGATTGTCCTATCCATATGTCTGTCTGTTTGTTCGTCTGTTGCCGACACTCAAATATTTTTAAGCCCATCGAGGCATTGCTTTCAAACTCTAATGAAGACAATATAGTTTTGTCATTTGGCACATAATCATTGTCAGGGATCTTTTAAAAAATTATATTTTCTGGTATTAGTATAATACTGTTACTGATTATATCATTTTGTCTGTTGAGAATCCTGCATTAGTAATAAAATAAGTAAAAACCACAATTGTTTGTATTTATTTATTCATTAAATTTTGATTGGCTACTCAATTTACCTCAATATTGAAGGAGATATCTATACTGCCACAAGACAATAGATTCCATGCAGCTTTGCTCATGTCTGTCAGTAGGTCGGTTGACCAAATTGTCAAGGTCTCTGTGACCTTAACCAAATGGTTTTATGATAAAAAAGTCAAGAATGCTTTGCCCTAGGAACGTCAGACTTTACATGGAAGTTGGTCAGCAACAGTAGATGACTCCTATTGATTTTGAGGTCAGTAGGTGAAAGGTCACTTTCGACCTTAAGGGCTGCCATGTGGGGGCATACATATTTTACAAACATCTCTAATTACACATTGCATTGAGTATACAGGAAAGCTGTTCAGTTTTGCTGATTCAGCATATTCAAATTCTCATTTCACAAACTGAGATGTTCATACTCAAACATTCACCCACGAAGAATAATTCACTGAATGAAAGCATTCATTCAGAAAGAATCATTCATAAACATTTATCCAGAAAGAAACAATCACTTAGAATCTGATGTCTGACTCATTTTCAGGAAGACAAAGCAGTAGTATTGATCCTCTGCTCATGAAAATATTCATGTTATTGGAAAATGATAGTATTCCCTAGAAGTCACTGATCATAGGCCAAGACTGAGAAAATATGGATGGCTGAGCTTCAGTTTTTGAGAGTATTAGGAAGCTTGTTTTATCCCCCAGCATCTACTGATGTGGGAACATATAGTGATTGTCGTACTTGTTTGTCCGCTCATTAATTTGTTAAAACTTGAATAGTTTTGACGGCCATGAAGTCATAGCTTTCAAACTTGGCATACTTTTTAACCATCATAAACAAATAACATTGCCAAAGCAGTGTAACATTAACCAACTTTTCCACGGAGTTATGTCCTAGCTAATTTATGGACAAGGCTTCCATTGGGACATAAACGTTAAGTGTTTAGTGAATGCAGTCTTTTTTATAGTTTTCCTTAATATGTGAATTGTTGATTTTTTAAGATCTTAGGTTTTTATAATTTCAAACTTTGATATTTCACCACATATTGAATCATTGAATTATTTGACTATTTCAGGTGTTTCTGATGATAGCTCCCCTAAGGGTGACGGGGTCAAACCAGACCAGTCTTTCAAGGCGCCTTATCCCTGCAAGTATTGTGGAAAACAGTTTTTCTGGCGATCCCGTTACGATGAACATCTTATCGTTCATACTGGAGAACGACCATTTAAGTGTCGACTGTGTGACAAATCATTTACAAGACGGTGGACTCTGAAAAACCATCTGTTCATGCAACATAAAGCCATAATTGATTAATTCCTTGATTACTATCCCTGCCTTAGTCCTTTTTTATGCCGTTTGACCTTGGACCCTTTTTATGCCTCTTGGCCCTTTTTAAGCAGCCTGACCATTTTGATATATGTCGCCTAACTTTCAGGAAATGATGTTTCGTGTAAAAAGTTTGTTGATTGATTTTGAAGCTATCATTTCGAATTTAATATTCTGAAATTGGTTGAAATTCATCTCCTTTTGATTATTAAAATCCGCTGAAATCGCCCGAGTTGGCTTGCACAAACACTTATTTAAGAGTTAATATACCTTTCTAGCTCTCGTTACTGGACCATGTTGAACAGATTCTTATAAAAAATGAAAAAAAGTCTCCACACCTTCTAAAAACAAAACTTGAATAGTAATCTGGGAACCAATATATTATAAATAAATGTGCAGCATATCAAGAGGATGGGAAAGTACTGTTGCAGACAGACAATTCAAAACCACACAGAAACTGTGGCATCACCTAGCCACCATGGCATGAGTTAGACTGAGAGCAAACCATTCAAATACCCCCCCCCCCCCAAAAGACCATATCAGAAATAGAAGAAATTGTGCAAAGACTGCAGTCAATGGAGATACCTGTTAGGTGGCATAAAGTGAATATGAAGTGCATATAATAGTAGTGGTAGCTTGAATGGACTTAGAGGGTATAGTTGGATGTGGTGGTGTGTTTTTAAAAGTGAATCATGTTAGGCATCAATACATTGGAAGAATATTTATGGTGAAACTTTTATTTATTTATATGTATATACTACTCGCTTATGTGCAATTTAATTGTAGTTTGACAGATTTGACCTGAGATTGATTTAATTTCTGTAAGGTCTTTTGGGGTAGCAATTTCTTATTTATAATTTATGAAAAACTTAACAAATGAAGGCCGCAGAATGTGCTTCATTAAGTCTAGGGTCAAATTTGTCAAACTATTGCTGTTTTTAGTTAGCTTATACAATATACTACATGTACATTATGTATAATTTTTTTATGATAAATGAATTTCAAGAACATTGTTGCCCCTTCACAAGTTGCAGGAAACAGGTCAGTCTGTCCATCCTCTTCCCAAAAACGTTGTCATTTATATTTTGGTATAATTGCATCTTTCATTGATTTTTCGTTTCTTTTAATTTTTCAGGTGCTGAGAGTATGTTGATCAGTCTGTTGGAGCCGAGAAAAGCGTGTGTTAGATGTCCGTACTGTAGTAAACTATTCTCATATAAGTCCCAACTAGACATGCATATAGTCATTCACACGGGAGAGAAGCCTTACTCTTGTCATGTGTGTGGTAAAGCTTTCAATAGAAAATTTAATCTTAATGCCCATAAGATGACACATATTCAAATGTAATGTGAGCTTGCATAGTGAAAATATTCCAAGGCCGTTGTATAATCCAGACATAAATAAGCACCAAGTCAAATGTAATCTTGAACCTATTTGAGACATTTTTTCGTTAAAACAACCAAAATTTTTGTGTTGCTGAGGTATACAAATGTATTTTATAATTATCAGGCTGAGAAGGAGAAGACATATTTTAAATCAGCATTACAAGGCGCTTCTTATGAGCCTATTTTCATGAAAATCAGAACTTGACATGTTGACCGAACTGAAGTTGAAACAGCTCGTTTTATCATTAGTAAAGAGCAATTTTCGGACTGATTTATTCTTGTTTTATCAAAATATCAATTTTTACTAACAAGCTTCTCATTCTAAGCCAGTGAATTGTTAAGGCAGTTTAATAGTGAAAATGATATATAGCTTGGCCAATTTGACACAAGTCTAACCTTTTGATTAGCATAATTTAACAGTCGAATATATTGTCTACGTTTACAAGACCGATTGTATGTTTTCATAATCAGGAGTATCACGATGCCGCTCAAGATGTAATACAAACACATATCTTAAATGACGATATTGCACGATTTGCTTGTGGAAATTGATATATTCAAAGCAAGAACCATGTAATATGCATAAAGGTCAGGCTCAGGTCAAAATAGCCAAGCTATAAAAACATTGCATGGATTATTCATGTACCATATTTTTGTCCTGATTCTGTATTGTTGTGTTGCATGTTCTATTGGCATGTGTTTATATTGCTTGACTGGTGTTTTATTTGGCTGTTTGTAATGATTTTTCAAAAAGTGTTGTTGGCTAATAAATTTGATACACAGATTTTATGATGTTGTTATGATTTTTGCCTCTTTCTGTATGTGTGATGGAAACAAGTTTGATTTGTGGTACAAAAACATTTGACTCTTAGGTATTAATTCTTTCCTTCATAGGCATTTACTCTGCACTTCTGTTGAGATATGATCTAGAATGGTCTAGAATAGTAGGGCTGTATTCAGAGACAAAAACACACAGAGGCAAATAGAGGCATATTTCTAGGATCTATTTGGGGCATTATTTTTTTCCAAAGCATGCTTATTCTGCCAAGTGTCACTGAGTCAGGTGTCTTCATAGTGTGCCTCAGTGTTTCTTCAGGTATAAATAGAATAATTGCTTATTTCCAATTTCTTGACCACTCTGGCATAAAATTTTGATACATACATACTATCCTGCAGAATGTGTACACTCACGTGCAGCGTTATTAAAAGGACAAATATTTAATATTGATCTTATTTAATTGGAGAATAAGGATAGCCAATGATATTGCCTGTTACTGACCACGAGTATAATAATAATAATAACTTTATTTTTAGAGGCAACACTGTTGGTCGAGCCCAGTCTTCCCTGTGAGCCTCTATGGCAAAACAATAATAATAACTTTATTTTTAGAGGCAACACTGTTGGTCGAGCCCAGTCTTCCCTGTGAGCCTCTATGGCAAAACATGTTTACAAAAACAACATGACATATGCATTAAATATTGTAATACAGTGCCATCTGATTGGTTCTCCTTATCCTTATGTCAAGTAAGATCAATATTGAATACCAACCCTCATCAATGAAGCGGTTTGTATTATTACTAATGTTACAATTTGCTCTCCTTTTCAGTGGAAGACTTGAGTTTTGTTGTCATGGAGACGGGACAAGGAGAGAGCGAGACTGGGAGGCGTGTCTTGTCATCTAGAAACAAAATACACATCTGTGATTATTGTGGAAAATATTTCAAATTCATCTCACAATTAACTGTTCATAAACGGACTCATACCGGAGAACGGCCGTTCAAGTGTAAATTTTGTGATCGAGGATTTATACAGAATAGTTACTTACGGTCCCATATTGCTTTAAATCATCAAGACGAGTTTCACAAACCTATAAAGTTTTGAAATGTTGAATGAAATCCTTAATTGATCCATTACTCCATAGTGCTCTAAACCGTTCATTTTTCCTGTAAACTGATGTGTTTGATTGTATACACCATCACAACAGCACACTTAAGAACTTTCATAACTCAACCAAGAAGTGATACTCTAAGCAGGAGAAATTAATATGCCTGTTATATGTGAACTGGATTTGTCATAATAGGGCAAATCCTAGGTCTCACTGAGGAAATTTGATTGGAGATATGGAATTGAAATTTACTACATGCATAGAAATTTCCCGATGTCTGTGCGGTTCCAATAAATGTCTCATGATATAAATTATGAAGTACTAAATCAATATTCACACTGAATCATTTTAACTTATAATTTTGCATTTTGCACAAATTTGTGTTTTTCTTTCTGTAAAAAGTCAGTGGAACATAAAAAGTGTAAAAAATCCAATGTGGTGGTTTGTTTATACAAATGACAATAAATGTGAAAATAGATCATTACTGTGATTCAATTAGTGATATTAATGAGAGTACTATCCCCTTAAAAAAATCAAACAGACTTCCTTTAACTCAGTTACACCCAGTAAAACCTAGATAAACATAGTTTACCTGAAGGAAAATTTACGTTTTTAACCGTTCTCATTTAACTTTGAGAAGTTTAACAGAATTTTCTTGTCCTAGTGTAGCTGTAGTTAACAAGATGAACGTAAAACTAGTCTGGATAAATGATGTTTATTTTCTGTTGTTTTAGATGAGGCAGCAAGGAGACGGTATGATAGAAAGTCGAATAATCAGAGTTCATCTACACCTGGTGACAAGGCATCGCTTCGTTGTGAGTACTGTGGAAAACCGTTTAGGTATAAGTCCCTGATGGATATACATGTTCGGATGCATACCGGAGAAAAACCCTTCAAGTGTGAAATCTGCGGGAAATCATTTAGTCAGAAAAGTCATGTGACCACTCATATGGTTGTACATTCAAATATTTTTATTGGATAGTGAAAACCACATGTGTCTGTGAAACTGATTTTGATTGGCTGATGGAAAAATGCAGTCTTGTGACCACTTAAATCCAAGATTTTGATTGGCTGATGGATTGAATTAGTCATGTGACCACTCATATGGTTGTACATTCAAATATTTTTATTGGATAGTGAAAACCACATGTGTCTGTAAAACTGATTTTGATTAGCTGATGGAAAAATGCAGTCTTGTGACCACTTAAATCCAAGATTTTGATTGGCTGATGGATTGAATTAGTCATGTGACCACTCATATGGTTGTACATTCAAATATTTTTATTGGATAGTGAAAACCACATGTGTCTGTAAAACTGATTTTGATTGGCTGATGGAAAAAGGCAGTCTTGTGACCACTTAAATCCAAGATTTTGATTGGCTGATGGATTGAATTAGTCTTGTGACCACTCATATGGTTGTACATTCAAATATTTTTATTGGATAGTGAAAACCACATGTGTCTGTAAAACTGATTTTGATTGGCTGATTAATAAAGGAGTTAGATTGGCTGATGGAACAAGGCAGTTTTGTGACCACTTAAATCCAAGATTTTGATTGGCTGATGTATCAAATTAGTCATGTGACCACTCGTATGGTTGATCATTCTAATATTTTGATTGGATAGTGATTCTATGTGCGTCTGTAAACTAATTTTGTAATTGATGAAGGCTATTGATTGGGTAAATGATAATGATTTTCATTGGCTGATGATAAAGGCAGTCATGTGACCACTGACGGTGTACATTCAAATATTTTGTATTTTGATTGGATAGATATGCTGCATGTGCCTGTTAACCAGATTTTAACTGGCTGTTGGATAAGGGTAAAATCTGATTCCTGATTGGATATATGACAACAATTCTGAAATGGCAATTTCTGATTGGATGCTTCTAATATGTGAAAACAATTGTGATTGGATGATTGAGAAGACTTTGAATCATTTGTCCAGAGAACATCTCAAATACGATTGGAGGTATTGTTTGAAACTTAATATAT